>CM021101.1:237903050-238503050 GCA_007115665.2 Sequoiadendron giganteum
ATTCTCAACCCTCTACCCAATACATTGGATCCTCAACCATAATCCCTCAAACCTATACCATAAACCCTCAACACTAATCCCTCAAACCTAAACCCTTAAACCCTCAACCTCATCCCTCAATTCTTAAACCCTTAGCACTTAACCCCTCAACCCTTAAACACTTAAACCCTCAACCCTCTATGCTATACATTAAACCCTCTACCCTATACATTGGACCCTCAACCCTATCGACCCTCACTCTCTATATATATATTTAACCTCTCTCTCCATCTCTCTCTCCTACACTCTCTAATTGTCTCTATCTACCCTCTCCCTCTTTCTACATACCTCTTGCTCACTCACTCTCTACCTCTCTCTCTCCCCTTAAAAACTTAAAAACTTTGACATAAACCCTCAATCCTCAATCCTTAATCCCTCAAACCTCATCCCTCAACCCTCAACCCTTAAAACCTAAACCCTCAACCCCTAAACCCTAAACCCTAAACCCTAAACCCTAATCCCTCGACCCTTAAATCCTTAAAACCTCAAACCTTAAACCCTTAAACCATCAACCATTAAAACCTTAATCCCTCAACCCTCTACCATATACATTTTACCCTCAACCCTCTAACCTCAATCCAATACCCTAAACCGTCAACCTTATTGGTCCTCAACTGTATAACCTCAATTCTCAACACTCGACCTTATACATTAGATCATCAACCCTCATATCTATCTCTCTCTCCTTCCCTCATCTTCTCTCCTTCTCTCTATCTCACTTATCCATCCATCTCTCCCTCTCTCTACCCTAATCCATAAACCATATACCCTCAACTCTGAAACCCTTAAACCCTCAACCCTAAACCCTCAAATCTCTACCCTCAACCCCATACCCTAAACCTTCGACCCTAATCCATCAAACCTAAGACCTCAACCCTTGAACCCTTAAAACCTATACCCTAAACCCTCAACCCTTAATCCTTCAACCCTAATCCCTCAACCCTCAACCATTAAACCCTAAACACTCGACCCTTAATCCCTCAACCCTAAACCCTCAACCCTCAACTCTTAAACCATAAACCCTAAAACCCTATACTATATACCCTATACATTGGACCCTCAACCATAATCCATCAACCCTATACCCTCAATCCTTTACCCTCAACATAATACCCTAAACCCCCAACCCTATACCCTTGATTCTCAAACCTCCACCGACCTATACATTGGATCCTCAACCCTCATTTATATTTCTCCTTCCTTCCTCTTCTCTCCTTCTCTCTATCTAACTTATCCCTCTATCTCTCCCTCCTTCCATCCCTCCCTCTATAACCTAATTCCTCAATCCTTAAACCCTATACCCTCTACCCAATACCCTAAACCCTCAACCATAATCCCTCAACCCTATACCCTCAACCCTTCAACTCTCTACCCTAAACCCTCAACCCTCAATCCATCAACCCTAATCCCTCAACCCTTAAACACTAATCCCTCAACCCATAAACCCTAATGCCTCAACCCTTAATCCCTCAATCCCAAAACCCTCAACCCTCAACCCTTAATCCATCAACCATAATCCCTCAACCCTCAACCCTTAAATCCTAATCCATCAACCCTCAACACTTAAACCCTAATCCCTCAACCGTTAAACCGTTAAACCCTCAACCCTCTAATATCTACCCTATACATTAAACCTTGAACCCTCAATTCTCAATCCTCTACCCTATATATTGGATCCTGAACCATAATCCCTTAATCCTATACCCTATAACCTATATACACAACCCTATACCATAAAACCTAAACCCTAATCCCTCAACCCTAAACCCTTAAACCATCAACCTCATCCATCAACTATGAAACCCTTATACCCTCTACCCTCTACCTTTTACATTAAACCCTCTACCCTATAAAGATAATCTTCAACCTCCTATAATTTCTAACCCATATCCTTCTATCTATTCACCCTCTGCTCTCCTCCCTATACTCATCACTCTCTCCTCTTTCACATTCTCTCAATCAATCATCCCTACCACTTCTCTTTCTCTCACTCTCTATTCTCTCCCACTCCATCTCTCTCTCACCTCGAGTATCTCTCCTGCCTCCCATCTCCATAACTCTATTTTCCCACCTTTCTCCCACTCTCTCTCTCCTGTCTCCCTCAAGTCCTCCTCCCATCACCCCTCTCCTCTCTCTCTCTCTCTCTCTCTCTCTCTCTCTCTCTCTCTCTCTCTCTCTCTCTCTCTCTCTCTCTCTCTCTCTCTCTCTCTCTCTCTCTCTCTCTCCCACCCTACCTAGATAATTCCCTCTCACTCCAACCCTTCTCTCCCACTCCCTCTCTCTCTCCCTCTCTCTAATTTATCTCCCTCCCACACCCTCTCCCTCTCTCTCTCACTCTCTTAAAATTAACCCTCCCTCTAATGATATACATACATACATATAAGAAAACATATAGGCATACATACATACACACATACATATGTACATATAATATTACATACATACATACATACATATGTATACATATACATACACTAATACATACATACATAAATACATATAGGTATACATACATACATTCCTACATACATACATACAAGCATGCATATATGCATACATACATGTCATAAATGAATACACACATACAAACATACAAATATATATGCATACATTTAATAGACTAGCATTTAACACAAAGCAAGACATAATGCGAGCGTTTTATAACACACTTGAGTTATGTCTTGCTTAGGAAAGTCTTGGGAAAAAATTAAAAAAACATGTCAAAACTATGAAATAATGTGCTCACATTATTTCTTTCTTTGGGAATCCCCAAGCCTTAGGCTTGGTATTTTCTTTGGAATACCAACCCAACGGATTGGAGTGCCTTCCCAATGTCCAAAGACATGTTTTTTCAAATTATACAATATTTCACATAATTGTGTTTGTGCTAAGCATCAGGTTTGCACGTGTTTCAAGGTCGAACAAATCAAACACCTTGGGTGATATTAGGCTCTCTCTTAGCTATCTAACAATGTAATTTTTTTCACATTTTGACAATGTTAAGTCTTTGATCTATAATTTCTTTTGTTTGTGTATGATTTTTGACAAAATCCAGTGTTTGGTATTTTATTTTATAAATTAACCATTCATCAAAATTTCAAATAAATTATATTTTTAGAAACTAGACTCCATTATACACATATTAAAAAAATTATTTTCAATTAGTTTTCAAAATTTATAGGGGTGGCACGACCAAAATTTATTTTTCAGGAAGTGACCACTTTGAAAAATAGTAAAAGATCAAATATTCATTAAAAAATTACTAGAAAAATCAAGCATAAACTACATTTTGTTAGCTAATTTCTCGCCAATGTGATTTTAAAAATACCAAAAAAAAGATAGCCTTTTGAGGGAGCCACAAAATTTGCTATGTTATGTTTTTGTCAAAAAAATATCACCAATTTTTGTGGCTTCCTCTTTTGAACCCCTTAATCTCTACCATTTTCAAAAATAATTAGTAGTTTAGAAAGTAGACTCAGAGTGCTACAATCCTTGTTTTTGCTGCATCTAAATGTTTTGAGTGTTACTATCATCAATTTCATGTCCAAACTCAATATTTCCTTATTTTAGAAAGAAAAAAAGTGGCCACTTAAGACCCCTTTTGGGCCCCCCATATTTTTACACTTAGCCCCTGACCTATGAGTATTTTTTAGGAAACTAACAAGATGAACCATTAAGGCTTATAACCTTTACAAGACCTCACATGACTAGAAGAATAATCTCCCCAACCCCAGGTTTGACAATTGGGTCATATCAAGAGGTTCCATACAAAATGATGTGAGATATGACATAAGTTCTCAATGATGACAATTGAGAAATAGGTCAAAGCACTATAAAGACCTTGGACTATGTTGAAAAAATTTAATTCAAATTTTTTTCCTAATGAAGTCCTGAAACCATAACAAAAGATCAAGGTTAGAGTTGAGTTAAATTTGACTAGGTTTTAAAGTTTTTGATGACCAAAATGATTGGAACAAAAAAATGAAAAGGGAAAAAATTATCTGACAAGGGATTATGGCTTAGAAAACCTTTACCAATCAAATTTTAAGAGGATTTACATTTTTGAATTTGTATGGGGACCATACTGCCCCAACACATTTAGGCAAAATTTTGAGTTTTTTGGCAAATAGAACTATTGTGCCTTTTGCACACATGCCCCATTGGGAATGGGGACCCTCTTTTGCCTCTTTGCTTTTTCAGTCCCCTTTTGGTTTTCCTCATTTTGTGTACCCATTTTTGTGCCTTAAAAGGGGTTGATGCATTTCCCAATGCAATATTTTAAGCTTGACCAAAGTCCCCTTTCGGCAAAATTTGCTAAGTCTCAGGTTAACTTTGGTCTTCCTTGTCAAAACGCCATTCTGGCGGCTGTGGCAATTACCGGATTTCCCTTGCCGGGTTTCCCTTGCTAGTTTCCCTTGTTGGGTTTCCCTTTTTGGGTTTCCCCTTCCAGATTGCCTCTTCTGGGTTTCCCTTCGGTCTTTTCTATTTTGATGGCAGTGACGGGATGAATTCCTAGACCTCAAACTCTGGACCTCCCGCCACCGTCTGTCTTTTGAAGATCCACCAACCCAACCAACTTCCATATGGAGGATTTAAGGTTGTATTAATGCCAGTTTTGGCTATAAAAACACATTTTTCGGCTGTCATTATCAACCATTCCGAGTGATAGAGAAGATTGGAGAGCTCTCGGCATCCTATGTTTTCACTCATCATTCCAGAATTCAGATTCTAAAACTCCCCATTCCGCGCGACTATCAGAAGCAAACACCAGAATCTTCAGGTATGCCTGCCATCTGCACCTTTGTTTCTCATTTTTCTATTTCAAGACTTTCAGCGGTATAAAATGAAAAACTCATGCTGGAGCTTGGTAGATATCGGTCTTCTCATCAAAACCCATGTTTTAAAAATGTGGAAATCAATCTTTAAGTCACCTAAACTTCGATTTGGAGCTTCACTGCACCGTGACTGTTCTTCAGAATAGCACTGGCGCCGTCCAGGCCCGGGTCTTCCTATGGCCGTCCATGCATCTTCTCTTCAAATTTTGCCTATGGCATTCCCCTCATCGGACTTCGACCTCTGGAATTCCCTTCCCGAAATTCCATTGCGTCTTCACCATTCCAAACGGCCCCGTCTGGGCATCTTCCCGACCCATGGACCCCGGACCTTCGAAGTTTGTCTAAACTTGAAATTATCACTATCATCTTCAAATCTTCCGTTAGGATTCCCTTTCTAGAATTCTATTCTGTCTTCACCGTTTCTACGGCCTTCCCCAAGAGGCTTTCCGGACATCGCTTCCTGACTGCAAAGTCTTTTATCTTCTAGTCGAATTCCTCGACGAATTTCCCTTTTCGAACTTGAACCTTTAGAATTCACCTCCTGGGATTCCGTTGTGTCATCGCTATTCCAAATGGCCTCGTCCAAGCATCTTCTCGGCTTCCGGACCCCGGTCCACTCTTCGCCGAAATCCGTAATCGGTAACCTTCTTCTGAACTTCTTCCGGATTTCGAACTTCGAAATTCCCTTCTCGGGATTCCGTCCCACCTACGCCATTCTAATGGTGAGTTCAGGACAACTTCTTGACCTCCGGGTCCTGGTGCTCCGTTCGCCGCTTGACTGTCCCAAAATCTCTGACCGCTTCTGGAAATTGCCTCCCAGATTTCCTCCCTTGGATTTCCACTTTCATTTTGCCATCCCTAATGGCCAAATCGTGGCCGCTTCCTAGTGATGGCAATCCGTAACCCAGAGTCTAATGCCTGGAATTCTATTTCCTCTATGTCATTTCAGACGGCTTCCCTATAGGTGATACCTGAACTTCCAAATGAAAGACCAAATGATCTCCAAATCCAAAATGGATTTCAACCCACTTGAAAAAACTTCGGTCTTCCTCCGCCTCCAACTTCTAATCCTTAAATCCAACATGGGGAAATTCCTGTGGGAATTCCATTTTCATTTTGCCCTTCCAAACGACATTCTGCCAAGGGAATTCCGGCCCAGGAACTCTAGATTGTTTACACTACTTTCTAAATGATGGAGTATCTAGTTTGTGTGATCATTGAATATGAATTATGATTGTCGAACTAATCTTGACATGTAGGGATTTGTCGGTAGCCATTTTGACAAGTTCATCATTGCTAATTCACGTCTTTTATGTAGGATTTATGGAATCCAACGCAAAGACTTCCAGTGCTCCCAAGAAAGGAAAAGGAATAGCCAAACCACCAAGGGGAAAGGAGGATAGAGACTTAATGAAATATAAGTTCTAGGGGGTCCCTATTCAATCCAGGATCACTACCCTTTGGAGGGATGTCTCAGATACCAACATCGGATAGGTCAATGTTGATGAATTCACATAGAGGGTCGGAATGAACCCAAAAACAACAAACACAAGGTTGATAAAGAGCAGTGGACTTGCTAAAGTTGTAGGTTTCCCACCAGCCTTAGTGGCCCCAGAGCTGGTAATGGCATGCGTGGAAGTGTACCAATCTGATAATAGAACCATAGTGGACCATGATGGAAATATCCTTGCAGATATGTCTCCATCAGGTATAACAACAACTTTCCATATTCCTGCCTTTGAAAGCATGGAGGTCCCCGCCATGGAGGACTGTAAAGAGGTGTGGGAATAGGACCCGTTGGGGTGTAAAAGGCTTATCAACTAGTACTGGTTGAAGGAAAAATGAGCTAGTGCTGGGAAGCTTCCTCAAGAGCTCTTTTGCAGTGACTTCTTCGAAGACTACCATGACCTTATAACTCTACTTAACCGAGTCATGGGCCTCCCCGACGTAGTTTTCTTCCAAGAATGGATGTTCTATTTCATAGAACAGATTCTCTGGGGTAAGGGCACCACCTTCTACTGGGGCAAGATAATCAACGACTACTTCCATGAGCAGCTTACCACCATGAAGAAGACCAACAAATTCTGCATGACCTTCTACTTGGTATATTCTCTCACCAATTGGCGACATTATCAAGGGTTGACAATGATGCCCAGTGATCTGTCGGGGCCAGAGCTTAAGCCCTATGAAAAGTACCCCTAGTTACAATTCTAGAATTTTAAAAGAGATTATTGTAGGGTGAACGATGCATTCATTGCTCACATCATCAGATCTGTAGGAGGGGATTTTCATAGGAGGACATCCCATAGTGCCAGGGTCCTCCTTAGGTAGTAAGCCTTCTGGTACATTTAGTTCCCGAATTTTACATACATACACACACAGGGATTCACCGAAAGACCGAACAAGCTGCCCCGGTACCCAAATGACCAAATCATTCTCTTGGAGCTGACTCAAAAGTTGCGGCACATTCATAGTGTCTTGAGCAAAAAACATTTGGCAGGCCCCGCCTATCCCATGAACCTTGGTCAGGGGATATATAAGATCCACACCTCCCAATGCATAGGATATTCAGAAAAGGAGCTAGCGGAATATAACTTTGAGCAATATATGGTGCAGCCTAGAATGGATCCTTATGGTCATGTCAGAAAGGCATTGGGACATGAGTACGCCCACCTCCACAACATCGAGGACTTTTGGGCCAATTGCAGGGATGATCTTGAGGTGTGGTTGTGGCATTACATGCACATGACTATCATCTATGTGCGAAGGGTGAACTTGTGTCTAGTCCCTAATCAGCTAGAAGAGGATGAAGACATAGTTGTGGATCTAGGTTATGATGCAGTTTCCAACCTACCGCTACCTGCAATTGATTGGAACTAGCCAAAGCTCAATGATGTCAGTATACTCACTAGGCCTGTTGAAATCCGAACAAGGGCATGGATCGATAAGAAGGTGGCCCAGTTGAAACAACAAGGGGTCATCCTAACATTCACCGAGCTTACGAGTGAGCATGTAAGTGATCCAAGTGGTTTCGAAGGTGGAGTAGCTATCACTGCAACTGGAGAGACATCTAAGACCCCACCCTCAGGGAGGACCAAGAAAAGAAATGAGGCTAGTGAACAACTGCCCAAGCCGAAGGTCTATGCCCATAAGGCTTTTGAACCTAAACCTTCCAAAAAGAGGAGGAAAACAACTGGTAGTGCAGAGACAGCTATATTAACCAAGGGTCTGTCCCTTGGGAGCAGAGGATTAGGATCTAGCTCACCAAGGTTGCTTCCTACCATTGTTACTACTGCTGCTGCTTCCCCTCCCCCTCATGCTTCTCTTGCAGTCTCTGCTTCCTCCCCGCCAGTGGTGGATATCTCCATCCACCTTTCTCCTACTCCTCTAGCATTGTAGGTTATTCTTGTGGATTCATTATCTGCTACCACCTCACCAATGTCTTCTTCTTCTTTGTCCCCTTCTCTTCCTTCCATTTCTGTTGTTACAACATCTGCCCTTAGCCTTCCCGAGTCTTTTGTGAAATATATGCAGAATGTGCCATCTGAGCTTTCGGGGATGGTCACCAATCCAATAGTCTAGGTTGTGATAGCTTAGGCTATGGCCTCCTCTACAACAACATTCCCCTCTACTCAATCACCAAAGATGAAAGCAACCATGCAGATATCAAACGAACATGAATGACAGTAGTTGGAAGCTGAGAAAGCACCAGAGGACGAAGAGTTTTAGTATCACGAACATCCCTTGTTCAAGTGTCAGGAGATTGATGAGGTGGTCACTGAGTCTTCTAGCAAGGGCACTAAGGACCTTGATGCGGAGCTGATCTGAGAGTCAAATGATCTAGAGCTCAATACAGAGTGGGGGAAGCAGCTCAAGGAAATTGAAGATAAGGAGGCTGAGGACCAGCTTGCACATGAAGAATAAATTGCTGCTCCAGATGTAGAGGGCAATAAATCTCTAGTCGAGGGACATGGCTAGACCCTAGAGCATGACAAGGAAACATTCCTCCATGAGGAAAAACAAGGAGAGAGACTCAAGGAGCATCAAGATACTTTGGATGAAAAGGAGGAGGAGGCTGAAAAGAAAGATTCACCTAAGGAGAAGTTGCACACTGATTCCACCACTGAACATGAAATGATCAAACAAGACTCTGATGAAGAAAAGGAAAGTGTAGAAACTAAGGAGAGAGCTCTTGTTGTCAGAACCATCGAACTCGAGAAGGGAGATAGTGGGACTCAGAGTGAACCACCAAGGGAAGAACCCCAAGTGCTCGATTGACTGCAAAGGCAACTCAAGCAAAAGACTCCCACCTTGAAGGATCCCAAGGCAAGGCTAGAAGCCATCATGGCCAAAGCATGAGTAAGCACCAAAAAAGAGAAGAGGCTGAAGGTCAAATCAAAAGTAACCATGGATGCCTTAGGATCAAGGGCAGTGCAAATAGCAACACTGATGGTGTGGGAACAAGGTATAACTTACAACATCTCCACCATTGACTTAGGAGTGGCCACAAGGGAACAAAAGGTTGAGCATCTCCAAGAGTTTGTCCCCATAGTAGTGCACCTTATCCAGTAGGATAAGGTCTCCAAAGAAGAGCTAAAGGAGTAGGTAGCTAATCTAACAGCTTATAATCAGTAGTGGTCATCTCCGAATGAGCATCCTACAAAATCATTGGCCCCACCTCAGTTGCTATCCCAGGAACAAATTAAAAAGCTCAAAAAGAGATGGAACTTGGACAAGCCTACGGAAAACTAGTTCCAGCAGGTCTTGGATATGGGAAACACTGGCATCAACTTGGCTATCTAGGCAGAAAATAGGTTCCTAGAAGTTCAGAAGACTCTTGAGGACACTAGGCAGATCTGTGAAAGGTTCCCAAGAAAGTATGAGTCGGCCTACCTAAAGGTAGAGGCCATACTTGCATTGCCAAGTGATATCTGGGAAAAGGATCTTGCCTTCAAGGATGATGATCACTAGCTAGTGGACATGTGGAAGCGAGATTTTAATCACTGGAAGAGAAGACTTGAGCAAGTTTTAGAGTCAATGATGCCAGACATTGAATGGGAAAGAGATTCCAGGGAAGAGTGTGCTTGGTACCTAAAACTGATGATGGGGTACGAGTTGCCTACGATCAAGATTAATCCTGAGAATATAAAGCCCTACTTTTTGAAGATTATGGAAGATGGCATGCCGAGGTCACTACTAAATTCATGTGCTTCACTGCTAGAGCCTTTGCACAGTCATAACTTTTCAAGGACAATGTTGCTAAGTATGAGGATGACTTGAAGAAGCTAGGCAGCAATTCCCAAGAGTGGTCTTACCAAATTTTGAAAGCTGACATCATAGAGGTGGATAAGTTTCAATCCCTGATCCTGAATTTCATGGAGTATGCCATGTTGAAGAAGTGAGAGGGAAATCCCATCATTGATGATAAGTTCCTTGAAGAGCAGCTACAGTAAAGGGAAAATGGCTAAAAGACAAAGTTGCTACAATGCTGTCACTAGATGACGAAATAGGGAAGAAACAAGAAATGGTTTATAAATGTAATATATTTGGGGATAGGTGAAACCCTAATGTAAAGTGAATCTTGGCCACACAATAGAAACCAATCTTGGCCACTCATTTTGTCTTTTGAAAACTATAAATAGGGCTCTCCTCCTCTCATTTTAAGAGAGTTGAGTTGTTGTAAAGGCATGTAGCAGAAATTATAATAGCAAATACAGTCATTTTCTAGTGTATTTCTGGGTTTCTCAATATGTTTCATGATTCCTCTCTATTTTAGCTATAGCTTTGCTTTAAGTTGCTTTGGTGTTTTAATGCCTTTAGTAGACTTGGTAGATTTAGTATGTTATCTCTGGTTTTGAAGATTACTACTGTGTGTATGCTTTTCTTGTCCATACTTTTGGTCATTTGCTGAAGGTAGATGACTGTGCAAAGTTAGCCTGGACTTTGATTTCATTGTTGCTCATTGAATCTAATCTTTATTCACCCTCCCATAGTGAATGAATGATGAATATTTGTAGTCCTTAGAAGATAGCATATATTTCATGATATTGTGAGAATTCTGGTTAAGTGAAATTTTGTTTAAGAAAAATGTCCACAGCAAGAACCTCCATGATCATTGTTCATCGGTAGTTGCAGGTTTGGGAAACATCTTCCTTCCTCACCCTTTTCTTTTGTCTTTTTTTAGAAATGACCTGTGTTAAGGCTCATTGTACATTGTAGAGCCAAATCTTATGAAATAATGGAGTCTAAGACTATTGCTTGAGCCTGTAACGAAGCATAGTAATTCTAGATCCGTAGAACTCCATTCATTGACTCAATTCTCCTACAACTTTGACTATGTAAGGCTGCCCTGTGATTCTAGCAAATTACATAGATCAACTAAAATATTCCAAGCCTCGTCATGACCTGACACCCAAGAGACCTTGGGATAGTGTTCTACCATTTGATTGTGGAAGATTGTCTTTCAAGAGAGGTAATGCACCTACGTATTACCTGTGTTGTGAAGTGCATGAAAACACTATCAACAAGAACCAAGCTTCCTCTAAATACCAAGCCACCCTTGATTCTATTAGGCCACCCAAAATTTCACTAGGTTTCCCTATATGCCACCAAACCAACACAATAAAGTTATAAAATTTTCTAAAAATCTAGGCTAACTTATTGTTTGATATGACCACCTAAGTATAGGACTAGGTTGCCCGATCATGAATTTTGGAAGTTAGGTTCATTTTAAGCACCAAATGAAGTGTTCCTAAGTTTGATTAATTATTTTTACATCATGACAACTATAATAATAAATATATCATGTTTGGCACCAATGCTAAGACACATAAATGATCAATTAAATATTTTATTTACAAGGTTACATCTATCTGTAAAGAGAGGTTCCAAAAAATCATTATTACAATTAAATGAATGAATAAACATATAATTCATGAACTTAAATTGAGATTAAATTATATCATATCATTCATCGATCCAAGAACCTCATGTCCCCAATGGTGGTTACCATTGCACCTAAACTCATAGAATTAAACGATCCACTCCCACCATGCTAGGAGATATTTACATGGGCCAAAAATACAACAACCATGCCAAAAAAATGGGGAGAAAAATTACACACACACCATACATTAAGTATACACTCCACATGAACATCATATAAACAATCAATAATCCAAATCACAACATGGATCTAATACATTCCATCACTTGGTATAAACACCATAACATAACACCATCTAGTGGAACCCTTCAAAAAAAATCATGTTCCCCTGGTTTATGTCCATATTTGGCTAGTTTTATTGATTATTGTCCATTGGTTAAGGTTCATGCTTTAGGTTTTGGCTTTTATCAACCTTTCATGTAAAGCCTTAGTCCTTTGTGCCTTGTCAGTTTAATTTTTCATTGACCTGTCATAGTCGGTTTTCAATCACCCAAATCATTACTTGAGTCATTAAACCCATGTGTTGACCAACTCCTTGATGCCTAGGATTATCAATTTTTCCCTTCGCATGAATAACCATTTAGTTTATTCTAAATATTTTTAATTTTCCTATGGTCGAGGGTCTTGAAATATTTCCTTTGTTTTCCTACGTTTGGTCTATGTCTTAGGTTTTATTATGTCATTTTTATTCATTATTTAGGCAGCCCCCTTCCAAAACAACTTATAGAAATGTGCAAAATTTTCTTCACTTAAGTTGTATCCATCATGCACTCCATGTGCATTGCACATTGCTTCCATCTCATTGACCTTATATCTACAATGTGTGATGCATAGTATTCCTTCACATTGTATGTTGCCTTCATATCACTAAAGTGTTGATGCCTACTAAATTTCTTTGTCTGATGAGTGATTCCTTCTATTTCATTTTCATCATGAAGCCCCTTTGTATCATGTATTACCTCCTAAACTTCGGTCTCAAATTGGTGATGTGTGATGCATAGTTACTTCCAGTGCATCTTGAGCCCTTAACATCAAAGTTATCCCAATATTTGCTAGCCTTCCAAAAGTGATATGTGATTCCCTCATTGATATCATAAAGTGGACACATGTCCTAATCTTATGCTATCACTTCTCCCTTTCACATTGCTAATGTGCATTCTTTGCTCAACACCGAGGAATGATGTGTGATGGATGTCTATTTGAAGATACTTCATCACTTCTCTTCAGTACATCATGACTATATGATGCTTGAAAGGTGATTCCAAAGTGTGATACATGATGGAAGAATAGTGGATATTCTATGGAAGATTCCCTCTATTGTGAGGACTCTTTATATCATGATTATATCAAGATGATATCAAAGCCGATACACTATGTGGGATGGCTTCACTAATGGAGTTTGTGGAATTTTTTTAAGTAGATATGTGATGACCTCTCAAAGCATCACACCAATTGTTCACATCATGGTTTCATTGTGAGATATCGAAAACAAAGTGGAGATATTTGAAGGGAATGGATCATTATTGATCATGTTTTAAAATAAATTGATCAATGATGGAAATTTAAACATGAATGACTAAGTGTCAGAGCACTCTTGTTCACTTGCATGAGCTATCTATCACCATTAATGGTGTATCTGCTTTCTTCTTAAGATCATAAAGATCTGAATTATGTATTTTGCACTATCTTTACAAGGATTCAAAGGTGAACATGAAGAGGAGACTCCAAATGAGAAAAAACAATAAGCAGAAAGTTGGGGTTCTTGAGTAAGTCAAGTTTTCTACTTATCTATTTAGATTTTCTAGAAAGGGGTAGAACTGGGAAAAAATTGTTATTAGCAAAAATAATTATAGCTTAGGCTTTTTCAAAAATTCTATTTTGAAATTTTAAAGGTGAATTATAGGCCATAGTTTATTTTGAAGAAAACACCAGTAGGGTTAGTTGCAAAATTCATAGCTAAACCTTGTGAAGAAATGCCTTAGTTTTAAATTGAAATTTGCAAAACCATAGCTCTGATAGATTCTTTGAGATGAGTCAAACTGGTGAGCCACCCAAGGAAAAGGCTAAGCCTAAAATGACAAAATTTAAAGGTGAAACACAAAAGATAGAAGCCTTAGAAGCATCAAACAAGAAAAAGGGGTTCAAGGGAGACTTTTCCCATTTTATGGAGGATGAATTAAAAGAATTATCTCCTAGTACAAAGATAGTGGACAAAATACCTATAGGAGAGGGTGTGTTGATAGACCATTTGCAATATTTTGAAAGGGGAATTAGAGAAATTGTAGTTCCATAGAGTGGATGGGAACTCTTCCTATATGCTTTCAATCGTAGATTGGAAAAGCACCCAACATGCCATTTGTGGACCTGTGACCTCAAAAAAATTATTGTTCCTAATGTGTTTGTTGAGGTTGATTTAATACAAGAGATAGATAAATGTTATGATCCCCAAGATAGGTTTATCAAAAGCATCGATGAAACCCCACTGCTAACATTTCTAGAAGTCAGATAGTGGAAGTGTTCAAGATAAATCCATCTGCAACTATTAAAATTAGTTTCAAGGCATTGTATCAAGAATATGAAAGGGAAAAGTATAGGAGACATGTACTACCAAGGAAAAAAATAAGAGATAAAAAAGAAGTGATGTTTGTTTTTCACCTAAGGAGGTGGAACCATTTGATTGCAACGAGTTTAAGGATTATTTCAAGAATACCAAATATGGTTTGTGTAAAGTCCTTGGAAGAAGATATGATATGAAGATGAATGTTCCTTTGATGGTCATGGCCATGGATATCTAGGAAAAACATTCAAATAGGGGTTTTGATTATGTAGCCTACATTTCTAAAGAGATTCACAAGCAGTTTGTAGGGTTGAAAGACACAAACCCCGTAAATTTTCTCACATTATTCATTGTTAATGCATATACTATTATGGATTGGCCACAAGGCTTGAAGAAATTTCATGAGATCATAAAGAGAGGGATGACCAATATAATGAGTTGATTGTGCAAATATGGACTCACATTTGGGATCAAAATTATTTCGAGTCCAATTATGTTGCCTTCTAAAATGGTTTTAAATTTGGTTTTTTGGAGAATTTGGGTTTGAAGCCTATGTATAGGATTTCTAGAGGCATTAAGGAAATTATAAGGCCATTGCAGTTTAAGGAGTGTAGACATATAAAAATAAATTAATGCATATCACACATATTGAATGATATTTTTTCATCATTGACATAATTGTCATTTAATATCCATAGATTTCACATCATTTACATCAAAAACCCTGTTTTACTCTATTGATTGAATAATCTTTAATTATTTAATTAATTCACTATCTCATCATTTATCTAAATTTATTCCTCTTGATTAATAAAATAACATCAATTATTTAATTATGTCACTAATATACCCTATTCTCCTAAATCAATTAAATTATTATTACTTAATAGTTTAATGAAATGACTTTCCCCTTTTCTAATCAAGAATAATTAATTAATTATTCAAATCTAATTCAAAAATTTCAACACATAAATACAACTTTATTTGTTAAAGTCAAACATGAATTTCACATTCAACTCTAAATGTTAATTAATTAATTCAATTAATTAATTACCTTTACCCCCTTTTTGTGATTGAGAAAATCATGACCAGTGATTGCTCACTCTGATTGGCTAACCGATTCATCTATTTTATAATTGATTCATATATTTCCTAACTAATCCATCTATTATTCAATCACATCAACAACTCAACTTGATTTCCTCAATTCCACAGATTATGTAATCTAAATTCCCAAATTGTGCAATTAACATATTTAATTGGATCGATCACATAAGCTAACTAAACAATATAATTCCTCTCAAGGGTTCTCAATTTTTTATTAGGATTTTGCATTGTTGCATCTTACACATTCATCTCAAAATAAGAAATCTATAAAATAACCTTTTATCTTCTCACAAATCATCTAGAATTTACGTAGGAAAGCATTGCAAAATTACCTCTTGAGCACATTACAAACCATCACATTATGGTTTGAAATTACACACATTGAAGCTTTTGCAATGCATAATGGAGGCTTTATATTGATTGCAACAATCCTACATTCAAAATCCATACAAATGTACTTCACCATGAGATGGTATATGCTTTTAAGTTTTGAATTCATTGTGTTACCTTAGGATTTCATTAGTTTAGAGCTTCATTTCATGAGTAATTGGTTTAGGGATTCTTAATATTGATTTTAATTAAGCTTTGCTTAATCCATTCATTCTTTTTTCGTATGCTTATTCCCCCCTCACAATATTTGGCATGCTCGATGGGACCTCGGTCCTTGACATTAACATTTTTTTGAGTTTTCTTGAGTATTTGTAGGTTCTAGAATGCATACACCTTTTTCAGAAATGTACTTGAAAATTTTATGTGAAAGCTATAGGATTTTCAAGTGGTCGTTTCCTCTTTTCTACTATAGTTGCACTTCTCCCAACTGCTACTGCATTAAACATGGCCACTTTTGACCTTTTCAATTGCTATTTTCTTGTAGGTTTCTAACACAATGGATTTTGACAGAACCTCTTTTGACATTTTAAATCACTTTTGTCAGAAACAGGTCCGTAGTTGCATATTTTTGGGATTCTTTTAACTAATTCAACCACTATTGCTACAAATGAAAAGCCAGCTACTAACTAAAACATTTATGTTATTGCTCTTATTTTGTTTGATTTAAATCTGGAAAAATATTTTATGATTTCTAACACTAACGTGTGATTGTTTTGGGTGTTTTGGAATTTTTTAATGTTATTTGTGCAACCCTTGCAAGAATATGGCACATTTTACATCAACAAAGACTAGCAGTTTGATTACAGAGATGGTGAATGGTCGAAGGCTATTTTATTTTTCTAACAAGCTTTCTTAGTTTAAGAAAACCTTTCAATTTGGTGTTGTAAAATTGAACCCACAACTTGCACACTTCAAATTAGTGATCTTAAAACTAAACTTTCAAAGAATTCTTAGTTTAGAAAATATTTGAATTTGGTGTTGTAAAATTGAGCCCACAACTTGCACACTTCAAATTGAAGATCCTAAAATTGAGCTTTCAAAGCTTTCTTAGTTTAGAAAGTCTTTCAATTCGGTATTTTAAAAATGAACCAACAACTTACATACTTCAAATTGGTGTTTTTAAAACCGAATCTTCAAAATATTTCTCAGTTAAACAACATTCCAATTGTTGATTATAAAATTAAACATTTTGTTTTGACCAACACATTTGATTTTGTTGACGAACGAATGCTTTTACTTTTTTTTTACCACATTAAGATGAACGAGGCCATTAGAAACACTCAAGATTGGTGCTTAAAATTGAAAAAATATATTTTTGATTTACACCTTTGCTATTTTTGACTGAAGTCTAAAATTCTTTCAATTTGGTGCACATAAAAAATGAATTGATAACTTCACACTTCAAGTTTTGGGATTTAAAAAGAAATTGTGATGAATTGTATACTATGTTCTCTATGATTGGCAAGCCGAGTGTGTATCATCTGCCCCTACATCTTTTGATGATCTTCAGTGATGAGAAACACTTTGGACTTTTGTATTTTTAGAGTCACCCATTTGATTTTTAAGATAAGGTCCTTCTAATGAGTCACATCTTGCAACAAAGAACTCATATAAGTGACTCTTAGTAAAAATCACTGTTAATGGCAAGTTATATAAAGGTTGTGAAATCATTAAAAAAAGTAGCTTCAATCTATGGTGATAACATATTGCACCTAATCCTTGTTAGGACTTGTGGGCTAGGCAAGAACAATTTAGAGCCTTAAGTGGCTGGCAGATTGGCAGTATTCATCACGATTTTCATGGTTGTCACTAAATACCTTATTTTAGAAGCCATCCTTGTTTTTTTAAATGTTCTTTGAAAGTGTTGCATTAGATATTTTATTTTGAGAAGTTACTTACCAATTTCAATCTATGGTTTATTCCATGAGTTTCATGTAAAATCATCCCTTCGGGGCATGAGGTAAGCCTACTTGAAAGAGTGTACCTGCTTAGGGTGACTTGACTAATGTATGTCAAAATTAATTTTATTAATATAAACACTTTTCTTGATTTAAAAAGAACACAACAAAACAAAAATTGAACATGGTTATCAAAATATCAAACCCTTTGTACTTAGTGTGAATACCTTTGAAAAGAGCCCTATATTTTCACTCCTTAAAAGATATCTTAAACAAATATCTCTAAAGGTTTATGAATATTTAGGCTTACATTTCAAGTCACATTTTAGACCAAAGTCAACATTGCGAACTATGATTTTAGTATCTTGACTTTCACAAACTTTGAGATTTTGTGGAAAGAAACTTTCTTAAACTATAGACATTTAGAGTCAAATTATTTTGATTGTTGTGTAGTAACACTTGTCATATCCTAGACATAAAAAATCTTGAAAAAACTAGATCAAACAAACTTACAAACATTTAGAGAGAACCCTTCAGAATTGGAAACAAATTGAATAAAGGCCTCTATTGTAGATATTTTTTTTTCTTTTGACTTAAATATTGTCATAGTTGACAAAAACCTAAGCCTATTTCTCTTCATTTTTTGAGAGTCATTGTCAAAAAAATTCCACTCTTAAAAAATAGATCGTAGTTGACCTAAAAATTACCACTATTGACCTTAACATTGTCGTAGTTGACCTATTTTTCAGCAACACTTGATCTAAACAGTACCATTTCTGACAAAACTTCTGCTATTACATCCACTATTTCACTAGTTAAAAAAATTACAATAGAGACCGCTTTTGATAAAATTACCACAGGTTGTTCTTGAGATTCATCTTCCATTGACCTAAATAGGGCCACTTCCATCAAGATTACCACTATTTTTTTCTTTGTTACGAGTCACAACTAGAAATAGAGACCATAATTGCTCTAATTTTAATCATAGTCCTAAATTTCAACTGCTAATACACTAAATTTTTTCGCTATTCCCTATTTTCTAGTGCAAATTAGAGACTAATCCAAAACTAGTTAATCTTTTGAGAAAAAAATAGTCAAACCTTAAAAAAAATTCACGTTTGCATCAATCCATATCCATTTGCAAAAAAATCAAACACATCAACTAGTTTTAGGATTCAAAATCAAAACACAACTTGGATTATTCTTTTTCTCTCGATTCCTAAGATATCAACATTTTCTTGCACCTCAAGGCTAGTTCAAGTAGATCTTCAAACATATCCTCTAGAAAAATTGAGTAAAATATCGATCCAAGTTTTCTACACTTTGAGTCCCAAAATTAGCATCATCTCAAAAAAAATCACCAAACATCACTCATACTTTAGGTTCTTGAGTATCACAAAAGCCATAGCAAACCATCAACACCTTTGTCCAATTTTTTTTTACATCATCATCATTCATCATTCTTTTAAATAGAAAAATATCAAGACATCAAGAAAAATCTTACACTTCATGACCATTGGTGTCGTCTTTCTCCTATCGTACAAATAGATTTCACACAAGTTAAAGGCGAACAATTAGATACTATTTGTATTTGAGAAGTTTCATGTTTGAGAAAAAGGAAACACCAACCTAGTGGAGAAACACAACTACTATTTTAGACAAAGAGGAATGAAAAACCAATCTTGCAGCTGGAATACTAGTATTACCACCACGTACGTGGTAGTAGATAATTCTAGCTTACAAAACACCTTTTCAAATAAAAAAACCAAAAAAATAAATCATTATTCAATTCCATAGTTAATTGATCACCAAAATTTAACTAGGTCTTGAAATTATTTATAACAACCACAAGATCTCAACATAGAAAAAAGATGGAAGCCAACAAGAGTAGCTCAAGCACACCAAAAAAAAAATCACTAATGAAAAAACCAACCCATGGGGATACAAACCAAGTGATCTTACAACTGCTCAAAAATAATACTCATTTAAGGAAACACCAAACCAACCACCAAGTGATGAGGAAATATGCCTTAAGACACCAAAACATGATTGATAGTCAAAATTAACTTCCAAATCTCAATAACCTGATCATAGAATAATACAATAGTGATGAGTAACTCACTGAGGAAAAGCTACTAGAATACTCCCAAGAACCTAAGATGCAAAATCTTATGGACAATATTCTTGAAAGAAATGCAAACTCATATTTCCTCACACTAGCACAAAGTGGTGCAAAACTACCCATTGAATTCAACATGAACATGCTAAAATATCCCAATATTATTCCACTTGGAGATCAAATAGTATAAAACTTCTAAAACCGACCATAAATACCAACATACCACCATTTTTTTCACAAAAAAATGGTCAAACGTAGCCCATGGATAACCCATTGTTTAGGAAATCATCCTAAATTGAACAAGAATTTGTGGCACAATAGTATCAATGAGATACAACCCAAAACATGCCACAACATAACACAATGCAAAACATGGGGAACATTCCAACGGAACAATAATGTGGTAACCCATCACAAGGGCAATACATTCCACAACACACTTTGTACATTGACCTTTCCAACAACTTACAATATCATCAAGGGAAATCATCACAACGTACACAACAAGGTGTACCATCAATGTAATACTTAGGAAACCTTCAACAAAATCAACCAAACCAAGGTGTACCATAAATTCAATACTTAGGTACCCTTCAACAACACTCACAACAACAAGGATGCACCATCAGTGAACTATCAAGGTAACCTTCAAAAAAATCCACAACAACAAGGTGTATCATCAATAAACTACCTAGGTATCCTACAAAAAAACTCACACAAACAAGGTGTATCATCAATGCAATACCAAGGTACCCTTTAACACAATCCACAACAAAAAGGTATACCATCAATGCAACACCAAGGTACCCTCCAACAACACTAACACCAACAAGGTGTACCATCAATGCAATACCAAGGTACCCTTCAACAAAACATCAAGGTAGCCTTCAACAAAACCCACATCAACATTGTGTACCACAAATGAACTATCAAAGTACACCTGAAACTCAACAACACTTTGTTCAAAAAAATAAAAATCCTCAACAACAACAAGGAGGACCATAAAATCAGTACCAAGGAACACTTCAAAGTCAATATGAGGGTACACAACAAGGATCCAACATGCCTTATACACAATACAGTCCTCAAAATCCCATAAATATAGAAGATCCTATTTATGACCAAACAAACATCATGGGAAAATAGATCTACAATACCCAACATCCTCAAACTAGCATACCAAACAAAATATATGTGTAACTTCAAACACTCAATCAAAGGATATCATATATACAAATTGGAAAGCCAAAGAAGATCTATGATATCCAAGACATTTGTCCTTATCCTTTTGATCAAAATTTATCCATGGTACCTTTCCCCAAAGGATTTAAAATATCAAAATTTGACAAGTATAGGGGGAAAGGAGATCCAATTGAGCATGTACGTGAATTTTCAGTATCTTGCATGGAACTACAATGAAATGAAACCTACTTGATGATAATTTTTCCATGCAACCTTAGTGATCTGCTGATAGACTAGTTCTCTCATCTATAGCCAAGTATCAGAATGTTTGATGAGTTGTCAAATAATTTTGTGAACCATTTCTCGTATAACATAGAATAGGACATTACAATCATTGACCTCTATGAACCCTTTCAATTTCAGACCTGCACACAAGAAACAAATAGACACAACATTATATCATATGTGCAAGGTGAAATGAGGATTCCCCATGAAATTATATTGCCACATTAATATAGGAAAAAAGTGAAGAACAATGTAATGGTAGTAAACAAATCCTATTTTAATGAACAACTATCAATCCCATGGGGGAATCAGTGCTGATTGGTATGTCAAAATCAACCCTTTCCCAATTCATATTTGTAAGCTTGATGATTGTTGATGGTTAGATTAGTTTCTTGAATGGAGCGAACAAGATTGGCTCTCAATTCAAGAAAGTAACCTTGCATGAAATATGTGAAATGAATATGAGTTTTGAGTATAGTAAGTTTACTCAAAATTTGTGGATGAAATGAAGTATAGTATACTTTCTTGAATTGTGGATGATAAAATGAGGAGAGAAGCCTCCAATTTATAGATTTCCAAAATTGAAGAGATAGTGAAATAGAGCAATGTGGGATCATTCAACATCCAATGGCCAAGTGCCACTTGTCAAGATGTGAATGGTTGAAGGTTGTGCACATTTTGGCCAAAGTGCCAATAAATGCAATTAGGTGGAATTTAAAATTGAGGAAATGACATGTGAGAGGGAAAAAGGAATGAAATAAATGCCACTTGGCTCAATGCACAAGGACATGTAAGAGGAGTGACTGCCTTGTTGGATGTACAAGTCCACTTGGACTTTTTGAATTCAAATTTGAGGGATTATTCCCTTTTGATGCCATGTGAGGGAAAATAAAGATTTAATAAATGAATTAAATATATTTTCATGTGCAACTTGCATTCTCTAGAATATTTTAGTGATAGGGATTAACTTAATCAAGATTTTGATTAATTTAATGAGGGATTAGATGATTTGACAATTTTGACTTAAATTGATGAATTGATTTAAATCACAATTGAGAGGAAATGCTTAATTAAATAAAATGATTTTGATTTATTTAACTAAGTGGGATAATGTTGCATTAAATAAAATAAGGTTTAATTTATTTAATTTAATAAGAGGACTTTAGAGACTTTAATCAAATAAAATGATTTAATTAATTAAACAAAAATATAAGGTTAATTAAATTAAATTTATTAATTTAATCACTGGAGGAGAAAGAATTAATCAAATAAAAAATTATTTATTAAATTAAGAGACATAATATGATGAAAATCTGAGAGTATGATTTAGGAGGAAATGCTATTAATAATTAGGATCAAGTGTGTTGAACCGAATTTGTAAATTTTCCATGTCTATAACCTCTATAAGATCAAAATTTTTTAAGGTGAATCATTTTCCTCATACCTAAAAATATGAAGACATAAAGCAAGCAAAATTAAGTGGCCCATTCCAAAGAAATAACTTCTCAATGTCTTTATCTCCAATGTACATGCAAATATAAATTACAACCTCACAATGTTATTCCCAAGGAATTTTGAAGAAACTATTGAAAAGGAGATACTTATCGAAATATCTCTCATTGTGAGGGGAGTAATCAAACTTTACAACCCTAAATATTAGCCTTCTACTTCAAGTGACAAACCCAAGATATAGGCAAAAAGAAAGAATGTAACCAATTATGGATTAGTTGATGCTAAAGTTGTATGTAAAGTAAAAATTCCCAATGTGCCAGAAAATTAGGTTCAAACAATGTAGCAAGGTTATCAAACAAAAAACCAACCCAACTATCAATAGAACAATCAAATCAGTTACCCTTAGAAAAATCAACCCAATGATAAACAAAAAATCAAGGAAAGGATAATGAAAGGAGACCACCAAGACAATATGACCAACCACGAAGGAAATTTACTTCATTGAGAGAATCCCTTGAGGTCATCATGCAAAAAATAGTCAATAATAACCTCATAAAGATCAATGACAGATAAAACTATGAAGAACCTAACTTCAAAACCCCCTTGGTATAACGAGAACGACCAATGTGAATTTCAAAAAATCAAGGGGAATACCACCAACAACTGCATGAGAGTTAAGAATATTGTGCAAGATCTGATCGAAAAAGGAGAGGTCGACATAGAACATAGACCTGGAAATAAATACCTAAATATTTACATGAATCTAATCCCTGACCATTCTAAGGGAAACAACAAAGGAAAAGAACAAGACTACTGTAAGGCTGCCTTTTCTTGTGGTGTGGATACCTTTCTAGGAAATATGTCTTGTGAGGATCATACCATCTGTGTGGTAACCATACTATGTGCAAATCCTGAATGAAATGAAACTACCCAAAGGGGAAGAGTAACAATCCAAGGAGCACCACCCCTAGTTAAAACCATAAGTAAACCATCAAGTTACTATAGCATTGTGGAACAACTCAAGAAAAATTGAGCCTTAATTTCCATCCTTGAGCTCTTAAAACTGTCGCCAGCACATTAGGAAATATTGGAGAAAGAGGTTTTCAAAATGTCAATCCCAAACAACCTTGACACTGATCAGTTTCAAGCCATTGTTGGAAATATCACATCCACCCATCATTTAGTCTTTTCTGAAAAAGAACTTCCAAAAAAATCATTCCACAATCAAGCTCTTTATTTAGAACTGGGTGTCCACAAACATAAAGTAAAGAAAGTATCCATAGATAATGGTATAGGTCTACACATGTGTACCTTAAAATTTGTGAAACAACTATGATGATCTGATGATTTCATAGAGAAAAGAAAGAGCATCACCATAAAAGCTTATGATTATATGGAGCGAAATTCAAAAGGAACAATCAGGCTACCTATTCAAACATGACTAATAATAATAGAAACTACTTGTCAAGTATTGGATCTTGAGCTTCCATACAACCTTCTCTTAGGTTGACCATGGATCCATGTGTTGAAAGCAGTACCATCTACATTCCATCAATGCCTAAAGTCTCCTTATGACAATAAGGAAATTACCATATATGTTGACCTCAAACCTTTCCATTATTGTGCTAAATTTGAGGAAAAATATAAAAAAGACTCAACAAATACCCAGCAATGACATATATTTTTACTCATTTTAATACATTGATGCAACATCACTAGTTTCATCCTCCACTACACCATTAACTGAGGTACCTAAATCTGATACCAAGATCCAAGTACTTGGCAAGGGCTATGGGTAATACCACTTCAACCAATCTTTTTGTATAGGGATGATTTCCCCCACACCAAAAATATATGGAGGACTTAAAGAGATTATACATGTTCAAGTTGTAACAATGATAGTAAAACCCACCATCTTCACCAAGTGAGAGATATGTAGGATGAGGAGGTGTGTGAAGAAGACCTATCTTCCTGGATCTACAAAGAAGGATGGGAACAACCACTACCTCCCCTTCCTAATGACTAGAACAATAAAGGATATCAGCTAGCCAAAAATATGGGATTCATTGGGCAAGGTGGCCTTGGTATAAATGGACAAGGTAGAAGAGAACCAATCATTATAGAAAAATACCTGAAGAATCTTAGACTAGGTTATGGTACAACTAACATGATTAGCCCAAATACTGAAAATGCCTCTTATAAAGAAGAAGCTACTTCTACCATTTTTGAGACATTGGATACTTGTGAATGTCTAGATGACTATCTGTATATCCAAAACATACTTGAGAACCTCAACGTAAATACTATCATCATTGAACTTACATCTAAACCTACATATGACGAGGACCATATTAAGACTGACTCTAATGAATACACATGGGATTCTTGTGACTCTAGTTAGTATAACCTAGAAACCCTATGGGGGGTTTGATAAAACCGATGTCCCTACCCTAGAAAAAAAGTCCATAATATTTTTCAATAACGACGACAAAATATCCTTACATTACCATAGTTGATAGATTGGGACCAACAACATCGTACTCCAATTTTGGACACATTCCAGAATGATTAGGCTATTGCGGAGTTCATGGGACTTCAAACCAATATACCACAAGGAGATCACAAACTAGGGTTTGTAATGAAATTAAATCAAGGAGCATGTTTTGGAGGGGATATTGTTTCTTCCAGTCACAAAAATAAACTACAAAATTTAAATCTCAAAAAGAGGTCCCCTAAAAAAAACCACAATGTGTCTTTATCAGATCCAAAAAAGAGAAAAAAAAGGACACATCTAAAGGTGAAAACCTCTCTGAGGCACCCAAAAATAGAACATTCAACCTCTCCACCCTAGAATATCAAGAGAAATCAACACTCCTAGTTGAAGACATTGAACCTATCAATGTTGGTACAACAAAAACACCCAAAATCACATATCATGCAACAACATTTGATCCTGAAGAAAAGTTGAACTCAACATTTATCAATGAAAGAAAAATCAGCATCGCATGGAAATATGCAAACATGACAGAATTAGATCCAAAAAATTTCATACATTACCTAGTTGTGTTTCCTAGAGCTAAACCCATCAAGAAGAAACTATGGAAGATGCATCCACAAATATCACTTTTGGTAAAAGTAAAGCTTTAGAAATTGTTAGATTCGGTATTCATTAGACCCATTGACTATCTTGAATGGGTTTCTAATCTAGTACCTATTGATGGTGTTTTTATGCACTTCTCAACACAGGTAATGCATAGGTGCATCACCTCTCTTGAAAGACAATCTTCCACAATCAAATTGTAGAGCACTATCCCAAGGTCTCTAATGTCAAGTCTTGATAGTGCTTGGAATATCTCAGTTATTTTATGTGATTTTTCAAAATCACAAGGTGGAATTATGGATGAGTTACAAAGCGGGGAAGTTGGATCTAAAAATGGAGTTCTTAAGATGGGAGAGTTGTTGTGCATTTGCTGCAGGTTCAAATAGCAGTCTTGAATTCCATTTCATCATCAGATTTAGCCTTACAATGTGCAATGAACCTTGCCTAAGGTTACTTATTAAAAAAAAAGGAAAAAGGGTAGGGAAGAGAGAAGGTTCCTGAATCTTAAACTATAAATGAATAGTGATCATGGAGGCTGCTATAGTCGACAAACTCCCTAAACTAGGTTTTGCTTGGCCAAGAGGATCCTACAGTTACACAAAACTAGTGCAATCTTCTAAGGACTGCAAATTTTTAGTTGCATACACACATCATGATCATGGAAGTGAACTAAGTTGTAGTAATCAAATAAACAAGCCCAGGCTAACTTTGCACAATAGCTTGTCATCAACAAGTGCCAAAAGTATGGGTTGGAAATTCATCAAATATTGAAACAACAATCACCATTACCACTTCCATTCAAGAATTTAACAAATAAACTAAAAGGGAAGGTAGACCCATGCACACATAATTAGAAAACTCAAAATTAACACCCATAGATCATGCAATGCTTCTTTCTATTGCTGCAGAATGTTTTTACAACAACTCTCCAACCCTTTACAAATGAGGGGAAGACCCTCATTTATAGTTTTCCAAAACCCAAATGAATGGCTATGATTGAGTTATATTGTGTGGCTTAGATTCAATTACATTAGGGCTTCACCTACCCCACAATATTCAGCAATTTAAAATACATCTTTGTCTTTTCCCTATTTTGTCCTATAGTTCTAGTCATTGTAGTAGTTTTGTCTTCTAGCTGATTTCCCTTTTACTATAGCTGAAATTGCTTGAAAGCCACCTTCTTTCTGATGGACTTGCAACATTATTCATTGGATCAAATGGGTTTGTAAATGATTGGAATCAGTGGATTGATTGCCCCTGATTCAAGCGGACAACCCCCAAAGATCATCATCATCTAGTGAAAAGTAGGACAAACTTCCTTGCATTTTGTCATTGAATTCCTTGGCATAGGCCTTCTTCTGATGATAACTCTATTGATGGGAACCAAGAGGAGAGGTGGGCATAAAATGAATGGTGATAGGAGCCATGTGCTTTTCCTTGTTCAACTTTTTCAATGAGTCTCCCGACGGACCCACAGTAGGCTTCTTAGAACCTGCATGCATGAAGTGTCGTAAGTGCTTTTATAAACAAATCAAGGAAAATGTTAATAAAATCTTGCAAAATCCTTTGCTAGATCCATTCATGCATCATCAAAAGATCATAATATTTAGTGTGAATTTCCATTAGCAGTTTACAAGAGAGTGTTTGAACGTTCCGAGACCGAGAGGTCAGAATTTCATTCTCGAAATGTTGTTTTAAAAATGATGAACAAAGCATGGAACTCTGGATGGTATTTCTTGGGTGAAAATTTGAAATTTGAAAGGTCCAAGGAGGATAAGATCCAATTTTAGCATCTGGGTCGAAGTCCATTTTCAAATCGGAGGAGCGCTTGGACGTTTCGAAAATAAGAGGCTGAAATGTCATTTTGGAAATGTTGTTTTGAAAATGACGAACAGAGCATGGAACTCCGGATGGTATCTCCCTACTGAAAATTTTGAATTTGAAAGGCCTGGGGAGGATAAGATCCAATTTTAGCATCTAGGTCAAAGTCTATTTTCAAATCGGAGGAGTACTTGGACATTCCAAAAATAAGAGGCCGAAATGCCATTCTGGAAATGTTGTTTTGAAAATGGTGAACAAAGCATGGAACTCCGAATGGTATCTCCTGGATGAAAATTTGTAATTTGAAAGGTTTTTGGAGATAAGATTCAATTTTAGCATCTGGGTCGAAGTCCATTTTCAAATCGGAGGAGCGCTTGGATATTCCGGAAACAAGAGGCCGAAATGTCATTCTGGCAATGTTGTTTTGAAAATGATGAACAAAGCATGGAACTCCAGATGGTATCTCCAAGCTTTAAATTTGGAATTTTAAATGTCCAAGGAGGATAAGATCCAATTTTAGCATCTGGGTTGAAGTTCATTTTCAAATTAGAGGAGCGCTTGGATGTTCCGGAAACAAGAGGCGGGAAGTTCATTCTGGAAATGTTGTTTTGAAAACGGTGAATAGAGCATGGAACTCCAGATGGTATCTCCCAGCTGAAAATTTGGAATTTGGAAGTGTTGATGGTGTTTTCATGCACTTCACAACATAGGTAATACGTAGGTGCATTACCTCTCTTGAAAGACAATCTTCCACAATCAGATTGTAGAACACTATCCCAAGGTCTCTCAGATGTCAGGTCATGATGAGGCTTGGAATATTTCAGTTCATGGATGTGATTTTCTAGAATCACAAGGTGGACTTATGTAGTCAAAGTTGTAGGAGAATTGAGTCAATGAATGGAGTTTTATGGATCTGGAATTACTATGCTTTGCTGCATGTTCAGGCAGCAGTCTTAGACTCCATTATTTCGTCAGATTTGGCTTTACAATGTGCAACAAACCTTAACACAGGTTGTTTCTAAAAGGAAGGAAAAAAGAAAAGAGCGAGGAAGAAGGATGTTTCATAGACTTGCAACTATCGATGAACAATGATCATGGAGGTTCCTGTTGTGGACAATTTCCTTAAACATGATTTCACTTAATCAGAATTCTCACAATGTCATGAAATTTGTGCTATCTTCTAAGGACTGTAGATATTCATCATTCATTCATTGTGGGAAGGTGAATAAAGATGAGATTTAATGAGCAGCAATGAAATCAAAGTCCAGACTAACTTTGCACAATCATCTACCTTCAGCAAATGACCAAAAGGATGGACAAGGAAAGCATACACACAACAAGAATCTCCAAAACTAGAGATAACATACTAAAGCTACCAAATTTAATCTAAGGGCATTAAAACAGCAAAGTATATTAAAGAAAAGCTATGACTAAAAGGGAGAGGAAACATGAAACATATTGAGAAACCCAGAAATACACTAGAAAATGACTGTATTTGCTATTATAATTTCTGTAGTATGCCTTTAAAAAACTCAACTCTCATAAAATGAGAGGAGGAGAGCCCTATTTATAGTTTCAAAAAGAAAAAGAGTGGCCAAGATTTTATTCTATTGTGTGGCTAGGATTCACTTCACATTGGGGTTTCACCTACCCCCAAATATATTACATTTATAATTAATTTCTTGTTTCTTCCCTATTTCGTCATCTAGTGACACCACTGTAGCAAATTTGTCTTTTAGCCATTTTCCCTTTGCTGTAACTATTCTTCAAAGAACTCATCGTCAATGATGGGATTGCCCTCTTGCTTCTTCAATGTGGCATACTCCATGAAACACAAGATTAGGGATTGAAAGTTATCCACCTCCATGATGTCGGATCACAAAAGCTGGTAACTCCATTCTTGGGAATTGCTGCCTAGCTTCTTCCATTCATAATCATATTTTGTAGCATTGTCCTTAAAATGTTCTGATTGTGCAAAGACTCGGACAACAAAGCACATGAATTTAGTGGTGACCTCAGCAGACATCCCATCTTCCATAATCTTCAAGAAGTAGGGCTTTATATTCTCAGGATTAATCTCGACCACTGGCAACTCATACCCCATCATCATCTTGAGGTACCGAGCACACTCTTCTCTGGAATCTCTCTCCCATTCAATGTCTAGCGCCATTCACTCCAAAACCTACTCAAGCCTTCTCTTTTGGTGATCAAAATCTCACTTCCACATGTCCACTAGCTAGTGATCATCATCCTTGAGGGTGAGGCCCTTTTCCCACACATCACTTGGTAATGCGAGTATGGCTTCAATCTTTGGATAGGCCAAATCATACTTCCTTGGGAACTCTTCACAGATCTGCCTTATGTCCTCAAGAGTTTTTTGAACTTCTAGGAACCTATTTGCTGCCCGGACAACCAAGTTCATGCCCATATTTCCCATATCCAAGACCTGCCAGAACCAGTTTTCCATAGTCTTGTCTAAGTTTCATCTCTTCTCTAGCTTGTTAATCTATTCTTGGGATATCAACTAAGGTGGGGCCGATGACATTGTAGGCTACTCATCTAGAGATGACCACTATTGAATATAAGTTGTTAGATCAGCCACTTGCTCCTTTAGTTCTTCTTTGGAGACCTTATTGTATTGGATAAGGTGCACTACCATGGCGACCGACTCCTAGAGATGCTCAACCTTTTGTTCCCTCGTGGCCACTCCCAAGTTGATGGTGGAGATGTTCTAAGTTATACCTTGTTCCCCAACCATCGGTGTTGCTATTTGTACTGCCCTTGATCCCGAGGCATCCATGGTTACTTTTGATTTGACCTTCGGCCTCTTCTCTTTTTTGGTGCTTATTCGTGCTCTGGCCATAATGGCTTCCAGCCTCGCCTTGGGATCCTTCAAGGTGGGAGTCTTTTGCTTGAGTTTTCTTTGCATCCAATCAGGCACTTGGGGTATTTCCCTTGGTGGTTCACTTTGAGTCCCACTATCCTGCTTCTCAAGTCCGATGGTTCTAACAACAAGAGCTCTCTCCTTGGTTTCTGCATTTTCCTTTTCTTCATCAGAGTCTTGTTTGATCGTTTCATGTCTAGCGGTGGACTCGGTGTGCAACTACTCTTTGGGTGAATCTTTGTTTTCAACATCCCCCTCTTCTTCATTTAGAATATACTGATGTTCCTCAAGGTTCTCCCCTTGTTCATCCTCATGGATGAATGTTTCCTTGTCATGCTCTAGGGTCTGGTGACACTCTTTAGTAGGAGTCTTTCTGCCCTCTGTCTCTGGGTCAGTAGTATCTTCTTCTCTTGCGAGTCGGTCCTCAGCCTCCTTATCCTCAATTTCCTTGAGCTGCTTGCCCCACTCCGCATTGAGCTCAGGATCATTTGACTCTCGGATCAGCTCTGCATCAAGGTCCTCACTGCCCTTACTAGAAGATTCATAGGCCACCTCATCAATCTCTTGACGTTCGAACAAGGGGTGTTCATGATACTCAAATTCCTCATCCTCGGGTGCCTTCTCAGCCTCTAACTACTTTCATTCAAGCTCGTCTAATATTTGCATGGTTTCTTTCATCTTTGGTGATTTAGTAGAGGGGGAGGGAGTTGGAGCACAAACCATAGCTTGGACCATCGGATTGGTGAGCATCCCTAAAAGCTCATACGACATGTTATGCATGTACTTTGAAAGAGACTCTGGAAGGCTAAGGGATGGCGTTGTGGTAGTGGAAAGGGAAGGAAGGGAAGGAGATGTGGAGCAAGAGGTCATTGGCGAGGTGGTGGCGGATGATGAATCTATGAAAATAACTTGCAACACTGGAAGAGTGGGAGCAAGGTGGATAGAGATGTCCACCGCAGGCAGGGAGCAAGCAGAGGGTACAAGCGAAGCATGAAGGGTAGGGGAAGCAACAACTGTGGTAGTAACAATAGTAGGAAGGGACCTCAGCAAACTAGATCCTCCTCTTTTAATCCCAAGGGGCTGACCTTTGGTTATTACAGTCATCTTCATGCTGCCAATAGGTTTCCTCCTCTTCTTGGAAGGTTTAGGCTCAGAAGCCTTATGGGCATAGACCTTCGGTTAGGGTAGTTATTCACTAGCCTCTTTTATTTTCTTGGTTTTCACCGATGGTGGGGTCTTGGATGTCTCCCCAGTTGCAGTGGCAGCTAATCCACCTTCGGAGCCACTTGGTTCACTTATATGTTCACTTGTGAGTTTAGTGAATGTTAAGACAACCCCTTGTTGTTTCAATTGGGCCACCTTCTTGTCAATCCATGCCCTTGTTCGAATTTCAATGGACCTAGTGAGTATACTAATATCATTAAGCTCTAGCTCATTCCAGTCAATTGCAAGTAGCGGTAAGCTAGAAACTACATCATAGCCCAGGTTGATTATTGTGTCTTCATCCTCCTCTAGCTAGTCAGGGACCAGACACAAGTTCACCCTTCGGACATAGAAAATAGTCATGCGCATATTATGTTGCAACCTCACTTCAAGGTCATCCTTGCAATTTCCCTAGAAGTCCTCAATGTTATGGAGGTGGGAATAATCACATCCCAGTGCCTTTATAATGTGACCATAGGGATCCATTTGTGGCCTTGCTATGTATTGTTCAAAGTTATATTTGGCCAGCTCCTTCTCCAAATATCCTGCACACTGGGAGGTATGGATCTTATACATCCCCTAACTAAGATTAATGGGATAGGTGGAGCTCACCAGATATTTTTTGCTCAAGACATTGTGAATGTGTTGAAGTTGCTAAGTTAGCTCCAATAGGATGATCTGGTCATTTGGGTACCGGGGTAGCTTGTTTGGTCTTTCGGTGAATCCTTGAGAATGCATGTATGTGAATTTAGGGAACTGAATGTACCAGAAGGCATACTGCCTGAGGAGGGCCTTGGCACTATGGGATATCCTCTTATGAAAATCCCCCCTTAAGGATCGAATGATGTGAATGGTGAAGGTGTCATTCACCCTGCAGTAGTCTCTCTTGAAGTTCTAGAACTGTAGCTGAGGGTACTTGTCATAAGGTTTGAGCTTTGGCCCTAATGGATTATTGGGCATCATTGTCAACCCCTGATAGTGTCATCGATTGGTGAGAGAATACACCCAATAGGAGGTCATGAATAATTTGGTGGTCCTCTTCATAGTGGTAAACTGCTTGTGGAAGCAGTCGTTGATTATCTTGCCCCGATAGAAGGTAGTGCCCTTACCTTGGAGAATCTGTTCTATGAAATAGAACATTCATTCTTGGAAGAAAATCATGCTGGAGAGGCCCATGACCCAGTTGAGTAGAGTTATGAGGTCATGGTAATCCTCGAAGAAGTCGCTGCGGAAGAGCTCTTGAGGAAGCTTCCTAGCACTACCTCATTTTTCTTTCAACCAATACTAGTTGATAAGCCTTTTATATCCCAATGAGTCATATTCCCACAACTCTTTGCATTCCTCCATGGTAGGGACCTCCATGCTCTGAAAGGTAGGAATGTGGAAGGTTGTTGTTATACCTGACGGAGACATATCCACAAGGATATTTCCATTCTAGTCCACTATGGTTCTGGTATCAGGTTGGTATACCTCCACACACGTCATTACCAGCTACGAGACCACTAAGGCCGATGGGAAACCTGCAGCCTTAGCAATTCCATTACTCTTTATTAATCTTGTATTTTCTGTTTTGGGGTTCATTCTGACCCTCTGTGTGAATTCATCAACATCGACCTATCTGATGTTGGTATCTGAGACATCCATCCAAAGGGTAGTGATCCTGGATTGAATAGGAACCCCCTGAAATTTATATTTCATCAGGTCTCTATCCTCTTTGCCTCTTGGTGACTTGGTTGTTCCTTTTCCTTTCTTGGAAGCACTAGAGGTCTCTGCATCGAATTCCATAAATCCTACACAAAAGACGTGAATTAGTAATGATGAACTTGACAAAACGGCCGCTGACAAGTCCATACATGTCAAGATTAGTTCGGCAATCATAATTCATATTTAATAACCATGCAAGCTAGATACTTCATCATTATAAAGCAGTGCAAATAATCCAGAGTTCTTGGGCTGGAACTCCCTTGGCAGAATGTCGTTTGATAGGGCAAAATGAGAATGAAATTCCCAAAGGCATTTCCCAAGGTTGGATTTGAGGTTTTGAGGTTGGATGTGGAGGAAAACCTAATTTTAGCAAGTGGGTTGAAATCCATTTTGGATTTGGAGGTCATTTGATCCTTCATTTGGAAGTTCGGGCATCATCTGCAGAAAGCCGTCTGAAATGGTGCAGAGGATACAAAATTCTAGGCATCAGAGTCCAGGTGTTGGATTGCCGTCGCCGGGAGGTAGTTATAGGTTGTCTCTTAAGAATGGCGAAATGAAAGCAGAAATCCAAGGGAGGAAATTCGAGAGGCGATTTTCGGAAGCGGTCAGAGGGTTTGGGACAATCGGGTGGTGAGCGGAGCACCAGGACCCGGAGGTCGAGAAGCTATCCCGAACTCGCCATTAGAACGATGCAGGTGGAACAGAATCCCAAGAGGGGAATTTCTACGTTTAGAATCTGGAAGAAGTTCGAAGAAAGTTTTACCTAGATTTTGGGTTTCGGTGGGCAACAGACCAGGGTCCGGGAGGCAGGAAGACGCTGGGGAAAGGCTATTCGGGACGACGATGACACAATGGAATCCGAGGAAGGGAATTTTGGAGGTCGAAGTCCGAAGAGGGAAATTTGTCGAGGGTTTCAACCAGAAGATGGAAGACTTTGTGGCTGGGAAGCAATGTTCAGAAAGCTACTCGGGGAAGTCCATCGAAATGACAAAGTTGGGACAGTACTCTAGGAAGGGAATTCCGAAGACCGAATCTTGAGGGAGGATTTGAATTTAGCGAACCTTTCAATTTTTGAGTTTAGACAAACTTTGAGGGTCCAAGGTCTGAGGGTTGGGAGGATGCTTAGGTGGGGCCGTTTGGAATGGCGAGGATGTAACAGAACCCTGGGATGGGAATTCCGAAGGTCAGAATCCAAGGCGGGTTTGGAGATTGAGTATTTTCGCGAGATGAGTCATGGACGGCCATGGGAAGACCTGGGCCCGGGAGATGTCGATGCTGTTCTGAAGAATAGCCGTGGTGCAATGAAGCTCCGGATTAGATTTTAAGCCGTGTAATGATTGATTTTTGATTTTCTAGGAGATGGGTTTATAGCGAAGGGTGTGGATTTATTTAATTTTAGTTCAATTTTACATTTTACCTTCATAAAAACATGAAATTTCACAAAACAAAAGGAGAGGGTGCGCGAATGGCAAACCTACCTCGAAATCTTGAAGAGAAAATTACCAGATGCATGGAGGATGTCGAAAAAGCACTCAAAATCCGGGGCAGAAAAATACCTAGGCATCAGGAGTTCTCCAACCTTCTTTATCACTCAAACAATTGATAATGACGGCTGAAAAATGTGCTTTTATAGCAAAAACCACCATTAATACAACATTAAATTCCTTTGTACGATGATAGGTTAGGTTGGTGGATTTTCAAAATGCAGACGGCAAGGGGAGGTTCGGGGTTTAGAAAGCTATCCCATCATAGCCGCAAAAATGGTGAAGCCCGATGGGAAACCTAGCAGAGGAAATCCAATAGAGGAAATCCAGCCAAAGAAACCCGGCAAAGGAAATCTGACAATTTGCCACAATTGTCAAAACAACATTTTGACAAGGAAAACCCGAGTTAATCAGAGACTTAGCAATTTTTGAAAAATGGGGGGGGGAACTTTAGTCGAGCTTAAAATATGGCATTGGGAAACACACCAACCTTTTGAGGCACAAAATGGGCACGTAAAATGAGAAAAATCCAAAAGGGCCCTGAAAAGCAAAGAGGGAAAAGAGGGTCCGCGTTCTGAATAGGGCATGTGTGCAAAAAAGGCACAACAAATGGCGACTCTATTGGGAGAACACTCCTGGTGTTCTAGAGATAAACATTCATTCTGAACCCATGATCTTTGGTTTTGCAGACCTAAGACAATTTTCAAAGCTAAACTAAGAACAGTTTAAGGAAGGCGGGATTGAATCAGACTGTAGTTTCATCATGGAAGTGTGTGTATGGTGAATTCATTTCCTCTTCTCAGAGAGAGTACGAGTAACCATGGGTTGGAGGAGATAAGCTATCTAATTCATCTAATCCCAAAAGTAACCTAGGAATTGCTCTGCTGCCAGTCAGGCGTCCATAGCCCTGATAGAGTTTTTGCTACGACCTCACTAACATAGCTCTACTGCTAGTCAGGCGTCCATAACCTCGACGGAGTTGTCGCTACAACCTCACGAACATAGGTCTACTACCAGTTAGGCATCCATAGCCTTGGTAGAGATATTCGCACACCCATATGGTTGTTCTTTGCAATTTATTTACTGCTTGTGCTAGATATTTCCTTTTAGCACTCTTTTTTTTTTTTTTTTAACAGTGCGAACGACGAATTTCACAATGGGCTCGAGAATCGTAGTGGTCATTGGAACAGATTTTAGATTTTTCACTTATCGCTTCCTCCCAGTGATCACCATACCATTCTTTGGAGATATTTTAAAATGTGTTTTGTGTTCCATGATAAGAGCAAGGATCCAAGCAAGTAGCCATCCTAGGTTAGTGCAAAGTTCAAAAGTTGAAAACCAATACTTAAGAGCTTTCAGATGGTAGTAGTACGGAATGAAGGCTTATCTAGAGAATCAACACGAAAGCGGACAACAGGGAAAACCATTCACTAGACCGGGCACGGCCACCATAGCAAAACAAGGAGACTCTTCCAAAATCATGATAAAAATGACCAGGAAGGCAAACAAAACCAAAGGACAAAGTAGGAAATCTATCCTAACCTATGTATAAGTATTTACATAGACAACTCCCAAGAGCTCAGGCCTGGAAGTAATGCTTGAGGTGCTGCCCATTGACAGGCAATGAGACGTGTTCACCAGTGAGAGTCTTTAGGCAGAAAGCATTATCTCCAAGGATTTCAGCAATTTGAAAGGGGCCAAGCCAAAGCTTGTCGAATTTTTTGTGTCCCCCTTTCTTTTTGTGGGCCTTGTCCCAATAGAGGATTAGATCAGAAATATAGAAGGCCTTAAACTTTGGCTCAATGATTGAACCATCTTTTGACTATGCCTTGGTGCTTGGCCAAATTTTCTATCACATGGTCTCGTACTTCTTCAAGGTGCAGCAGCTCGGCGAGGTGAGCTTTTCTGCGGTCTCCTTCTTCATAAAAGTCATTGATGAACTGGAGGGTCAAGATTTTCAAATGTATGGGAAAGATGGGTTCTAAGCCATAGACTAGATGGTATGGGGAATCTCCAAGGGTAGCCTTGTGGCAGATGAGATCGGCCCATAAGATGAAATGAAGATGGGTATGCTAATCCTTGGGGTTCCTATCTAACAGCTTCTTAATCACCGTAATCAAGTTCTTATTGGTGGACTCAGCAAGGCCATTTCCTTGAGGATAATAGTTGGAGGAGAATTTGAGGGCAATGCCATAATCAAAGGCCCAACTTGTGAATTTTAGTGAGGCAAATGTAGGGCCGTTATCACATACTAGAGCATACAGGCAACCAAAACAATTTAAAATAAAACTCTCTAAGAAATTGGTTACTACTTCAGTTGTGCATTGCCTACAAGTTATTGTTTCTGTCCATCTAGTGTACTAATCAGAAGCGGTTAGAATGTACCTATATCCCACAAATGATGGAGGACATACCGAACCAATGAAGTCAAGACCCCATTATGCAAAAGGCCTTACCTCTAGGATAGGTTGTAATGGGACAACAACATTCCTTTCTTTGGCAGCGACAGTCTGGCACACATGGCAAGTACGGATGTGACTGTGAGTATCCTTGAAAATGGTGGGCCAATAGTACCTAGCTCTCAAGATTTGATGCATGGTTGATAGCCCCAAGTCATGGCCAGTTCCAAATTTGTCATGGAATTCCTTAAGAGCTCAGTTAACTTCTTCCTTTCCCAGGCATCGCAGATAGATACCTTCATGATTTTTCTTGTACAATATAGAGCCTTGCAACATATAGCTACTTCTTTTCAACCTCAAAGCTTGTCTCTAGACTCTTTGCAGATGGGGCAGGCACTTGTGGTTCAGCAGGTAGTACACTATGTCATCATACCACTCCCCTGGGGAGACGTCCTCTAGCTGGTATTGTTGTACTATGAGTTTAGGTACAGCATCAATAACTACCTCTACCATTGTTCGGGCGAGCGCCTATCCTCCTACTAGCTTCATCAGCTGGATATCCATGTCATATTCCTATAGCAACGTGATGCTCTTTTCCCTTCATTTGCCTAGCTCATTCTGCATAAGCAACATTTTCACTGTGGGGTCGAGAACTATGGAAAAAACCTTGTTGCGTAAGATGTAGTGCAAGAACTTCTTGACTCCCTTAACAAGGGCATAAGCTTGTTTTTCTACATTATGATAGCGAATTTTGATGTCCTTCAGAGGAGCACTCATGAAGGTGATCGGGTACTCGCTCCCCTCATCATCCTTTTGCATTAGAATATTGACATAGGAATGATCTGAAGCAAAGGAGTATATATAAAAAGGTTTCAAGTAATTGGGGCTGACCAACACAGGGGCATCAGTGATTTCTCTCTTGATCTCCCCAAAATCTTGCTTTGATTCAGGAGTCCACTCAACCTTGGCATCTTGCTTCAGCATGGCATTGAGCAGTTTGATGATTTTCGCGAAGCCGGTGATGAATTTGTGGATGAAGTTAATCTTCCCGAACAAAGATTTTAGTTCTTTCTTGCTGCTTGGTAGCTAGATTTTCATGATGGATTGGATCCATTCAGGGTCAATAGAGATTCATCACTCTGATAAGACGTGTCTAAGGATCCTTCCCTTAGTGACCCCAAAGATACACTTCTTCGAGTTAAGGGACACCCCAAACATGCAGCATCTTTCAAAGACCTTGCATAATTTAGCAACGTGATTACCCTGCTATTTTGAAAATACTATCAAATCATCCATGTAGATGATTATGCACTTGCCTATCAATTCTTTGAATGCGATGTCCATGGCTTTCTAGAAAGTGGCACAAGTGTTGATGAGTCCAAATGACATTCTTCTATATGCGAACATTCCCCACTTGGTGGTGAACACTGTCTTATGTCGATCCTCATACTGCACCATGACCTGGTTGTATCTCAAATAGCCATCCAAAAAGTACATCATCTAGGAATTGTTCACTACCTGCAACACCTCATCCAATGAAGGTACATGATAGTTATCTCTTTCTGATGCTCAATTCAGATTGCGGAAGTCCACGCACAACCTGATTTCTTCGTTTTTCTTTCTAATGGGGACCAAGTTCGCTACCCAGATAGAGTGTCTGACCAGAAAGATGATCCTAGCTGACAACAACTTTTGTACTTCCTTATAAATTATTGGCTCCAATAGAGCATTGACAAGGTGTTGCCATTGTCAGAACGACTCTATATCTGGTCTGAGAGGGATAGTGTGCCTGATGATCGATATGTCATATATTTTGAGGTCATCATAGCTCTAGGCAATGACATCATGATATTTGCATAATGTTTCAATAATCCCTTTTCTTTCTTTAGGAGCACATACCTTACCTATGAACATGTTCTTGGTATTTCCAATTGTTCCCAAGTTGCAGGTATCACACTGACCGCTGATAGTATCTTCTTTGGCTCATTGATCTTACTCTCTGATCTGATCAAGGTTGAAGATTCACTCCAATTAAACCATTCCTCTAGGGATGGTGTTAGTTTTTTAAGTTGATGACCCCTTCTATATCTAATTCCACCTCTTGAGGCTCGACCTCATTGATTATCTATGTAGCAAACATATCGGAACTAGTGAGAAATTCCAGAATGTGCATGTCATCATTAAATACTTGGAAGTTGGCCACATTATATGGCATTGACGGGATGAAAGTGAGTTCCACTGTGAATATTTTTAGGCTAGATAGGGATAACGGCCGTAGTGTGCTTACGGCCTGTGCTAGGGTGTTGGCAATATAATTCTACATGTAAGGGATCAGTTGAATATTGAATGCATCCAACCCTTCCAACAGATCTCAAACAGGATGACGGTAGTTAGTAAGCCTTCAATTATAGTAGGAATAAAGCTTTCTGATCTACTTTATGAATAACTCCAAGTTTCCACACACCTAGAGCATCTTGACATCTTTTCTCAATGCCATCAAGAGGCCCAATACCAAAGCCTCCTATTCTGCCACGTTATTAGTACGATAAAATTATAGCCTATGAGCAGAGAAGTATGATTTACCTTTGGAACTGATTAGTTCAAAACCTGCTCCAGCTTCTTGCTTGTATTTGGAACCATCAAAGCGCAACGTCTAGAATCTAGGAGAATCCTTAAGCATAGGGCTAACTGATCTGACCTTTATCTAAGAAGGGATCGTTGCCTCAGTGGCTATTGTCGGGGCCACAGGGGTGGAACATGTTTGCTCGTGCAATGCTGACCCAATTTTCTCCTTTGAAATAGTCCATTTTTTAATGTGTTCAATTATTGTTTGGCACAAGTAGTAATCAAAATCTGAGTGAGTAGCATTATGTACCCTACACCAATTAGGGAGCAGGAGTTCCTGGAAGTTCATTCGGGTTCCCAAACTAAGCTAGTCATGCACACATTTCTCCATGAAATTTTGGAAACCACCGAAGAGTACAAGGTCGTCCCTCTCTTCTAGTTCTTCGTTGTCGGGTTCTATGAGCATTTCAGTGCTTTGAGAGACATTGACCAAATTAGTAGGCAGGCTACATAGTACGAGGAAAACCTCTATCATTCCTTTATCTTCAAGGTATTCCAACTCATTCTAGTATGCCACTGGAGAATAATTTTCCAAACTTGTCTCAGTATACAACACGTCATTTATGTTGTTATACTCTATAATCATAAATTTCATCCATGGTTCTTTGTCAATTCGGATCTGATTAGGCATTCTCTTCCATGGTATCCATATGTGAGAGTAATCAGTGGTGGCATATCCGTTTAGTTCCCTCATGAAATCCCTTCCTAGGATTATGTCATAGGTGTCCGAGATATCGGCCACCTGTATATCAATGCTTTGTTGGATCCGGGGATCAACAATAACTTGCATGGGGATCCTATTGATCTCCCCTACTATGTTGATTTTGATTTTATCAAGCTATGTCACCTTTAACTGGGAAGGAGTTGGTGTTATCGTGAGTGCCTTGCACATGCACAGAGGCATGACATTGGCTGGAGCTCCTGAATCCAACAAGCAATTATGGAGGTTCTTTTCAAACACACGGACGATAGTTAGAAAGGGAGGGGTCTCGAATTTCCCTTAGAAAAACCCTCCAGAAACATCCACCTGAGCGATCTGGGCCTTTTCCTTCTCATTGCCTCTATTTTGGGTTGGTGCCAGATTAGCCACCCTGTCAGACTACTTGTTTGCATGCTGACCTATTGGTGGGTCAGCCTTACTATTAAAAATATGCTTGACAATTGGTTCATTCGATTGATCACTAAAAGAAACCTTCTTTACTGGAACTTCTTCCTGAGCTGACCCCTGTGACGGGGTCCCATTTATCATTCAAAAAAAGGTGTTCCTGACAGCAAGCACCTTTAGAAGTTCAAAGGTGGACACGCTTAGCTTTACCTTCTTAAATTCCTCAGCAATATACTCCCCCATTTGCTCAATATCTTGGTCATGGGAAACATTCTAGGAGGGGCTAGCATTTTCGCTTTGGTTGCTGCCTAGCTGTTTATTTTTGCTGAGATATCATGTGGGTGTAAGTGGAAAACCCAGGTTATTGTTTGCACTTGGATCAAGAGGGGTACTGAAATTATTTGGCGGGGTGGAGGTCATGAAAGGACCTCCAACATGACCTCTTGCTTGTCTATTTCTAAGGTTGTAAGGGGCAGTCTGTTGGTGAAACATTTGGACTTTGTCCTCCCTAAGCTCCTCTTCATCATCCTTAGGACCATTATCTATTGAATTAAAAAGTTGAGCCAAAGGACTTTTGGAACTTACCTCTTTCGCCTTGATATTATTGCTATTTAAACTGGAATCCTCTAGCTCCAGTGTGTTGCTTTCTACCCATGGGAAAGGAGCTTGGTTCAACACTAATACCGGGGTGTCATACGGGTTAGACGGGACAATGTCTTTGCATCCTAAATTTTTGACTACATTTTGAACTTCTACTTGGAAAATCTCAACTGCAGTTTGGAACTCTAGACAATCTAGTTTAGAATGGTGACTCGTCTTGTGTATACGGCACCAACCAGATAAAGCAGCCTCTGCCAAATAAACTCCGCTTGTGGGGTTTTCATTATTGTTGTTGTTGGGCTGATCAAGGGGCATGGGAACACCACCATTGTTGGGGCATGTATTCCACATCTGGTTCTGCCTTTGGAAGGGCCTCCTATCAAAGTTTTGATCTGAGTTCTGATTTCTGTCATAATTTTACCCTGACGATGTGCCAGCCTCTCGATTATCCCAATTTTTGCGGTAATCTTGATTGTCCCTGTTGAGATTAGCCTGGATACTCTTTTGCAACATCTGCAACTAGTTATTCTGATTTCTTAAGTGTGTCATTTTAGTCGAGATTTTTTTAACCATCTCCATAAGCTTGTCGATCCTATCCCTTTTGGTGCTACTTGGCTACGACGCGGTATTCTGAAGGAACACAAGTTGTGTTGCTGGCTGATTCTAATGAGTAGGTGGAAACTCCACTACTTGGAGGTATGCAAGCATCTGGGGTTGTTGTGGATGCAACTATTACTGCTGGGGTAGCAAGTAATGAGGTACTAGGTAGGCCTGGTTCATTGGTTGTCTAGGATGCGAAACCATAGGTAGCTGAGGTACCGAATTCAACAAGGGCGTTTGATGTTGTAAAGCTTGCATGAGTCCATGTATCTGCATTGGATGTGTAGTTTTCCCAAGAGAAGGTAGCAGACCTAATATGTTCTGCCCCAAATCTGTACTGGTAATGATGACTTCAGCATATGCATCTACCAACCTCGCTGGTGGTCTCATCTTTTTCACCAAGAATGAAGTGAGGTTTTCCAATGCTGCATAGTAAATGGGTAGGACAGTAGCATCATTGAAAACATACGGGGCTTGCAGTTGGGTGTATGCTCTATGGAAGCGGTCATTGAATGAGCCGATTGGTTCATTGATCTCCCTTTGAACTGACATGAAATGTCGATAGGAATCTGCAGGGCTGACAAGGGTCTTGAACTTCTGTAGGAATGCATTCTTCAAGAGAATCCATGTGCTGATAGTTCTAGTTGGCAAATTGACATACCAGTAGAAGGCCTCTTCCCCTAAGGAGTAGGGAAAGAGCCTACATGCCACATCTTCGTATATGATTTGCATAATTTTCAAGGCGATTTCAAAAATCTTGACATGTTCCTCAGCTGTCCTTTGTAGATCCTAGGAGTTGAACTTCATGTAAAAATTCTCAAGATTCTTTGGCATATCATGGTAGAGGTTGAAGGTGAGCGGAGATGGATTATTACCCAGCCACGCCATCGGAAAGGTGGTGGAGGTAGCTGCACCAGATTGGTTTGTATTGGTAATGGGGCTGCAACGACTGGTGAGGCAGCAACAAGGTTGAGGACTGCATTTAGCTAAGAGGTGGCATTCAACCCAAATGAAGTGGCAAACTAGAAGGTCTCAGCGGTGGGATGAGTGGAAGATGAACCTGTTAATGAAGATGGAGGCGAAGGCAAAAGAGTAGTGAGCTATCCTACTGAATTAGTGATGGATGGTCCCCTTTGTTTAGCTCTCTTAGCTCAGATCAGGGGTTGTAATTCTTGCAACTCTCCCTTGCTTGGTGTAGATCTCAATACTCAGTGGAATCTCTCAAGGGAGAATGACTCAATTCAATCCATATTTACCCCTTCAGTGCCCTCCTTCTAGCGCCAATTTTGTTGATGGTGTTTTCATTCACTTCACAACACAAGTAATACATAGGTGCATTACCTCTCTTGAAAGACAATCTTCCACAATCAGATTCAAGAACACTATCCCAAGGTCTCTCAGATGTTAGGTCATGATGAGGCTTGGAATATTTCAGTTGATTGATGTGATTTTCTGGAATCACAAGTTGGACTTATGTAGTTGAAGCTGTAGGAGAATTGAGTCAATGAATGGAGTTTTATGGATCTAGAATTACTATGCTTTGCTGTAGGTTCAAGCAGCAATCTTAGACTCTATTATTTTGTCAGATTTGGATTTACAATGTGCAACGAACCTTAACACAGGTTGTTTCTAAAAGAAAGGAAAAAAGAAAAGGGTGAGGAAGGAGGATATTTCCTGGATGTGCAACTACTGATGAACAGTGATCATGGAGGTTCCTGCTATGGACAGTTTCCTGAAACAAGATTCACTTAATCAGAATTCTCATATTGTCATGAAATCTATGCTATCTTTTAAGGACTATAGATATTCATCATTCATTCGATGTGGGAAGGTGAATAAAGATTATATTTAATGAACAGTAATGAAATCAAAGTTCAGACTAACTTTGCACAGTCATCTACCTTCAGCAAATGACCAAAAGTATGGACAAGGAAAGTATACACACAACAAAAATCTCCAAAACCAGAGATAACATACTAATTATACCAAATTTAATCTAAGGGCATAAAAACAGCAAAGTATCTTAAAGCAAAGCTATGACTAAAGGGAGAGGAATCATGAAACATATTAAGAAACCATAAATACACCAGAAAATGACTGTATTTGCTATTATAATTTATGTAGTATGCCTTTACAACAACTCAACTCTCTTAAAATGAGAGGAGGAGAGCCCTATTTATAGTTTCAAAAAGAAAAAGAGTGGCCAAGATTTGATTCTATTGTGTGGCCAGGATTCACTTTACATTAGGGTTTCACCTACCCCCAAATATATTACATTTATAAATAATTTCTTGTTTCTTCCCTTTTTCGTCATCTAGTGACAACACTATAGCAAATTTATCTTTTAGCCATTTGCCCTTTGTTGTAACTATTCTTCAAGAAACTCATCATCAATGATGGGATTTCCCTCTTGCTTCTTCAACACGGCATACTCCATGAAACTCAAGATTAGGGATTGAAGCTTATCCACCTCCATGATGTTGGATCGCAAAAGCTGGTAACTCCATTCCTGGGAATTACTGCCTAATTTATTCCAATCATCATCATATTTTGCAACATTGTCCTTAAAAAATTTTGACTGTACAAAGGCTTGGGCAGTGAAGCACATGAATTTAGTGGTGCCCTCAGTGGACATCCCATCTTCCATAATCTTCAAGAAGTAGGGCTTTATATTCTCAAGATTAATCTAGATCGCCGGTAGCTCATACCCCGTCATCATCTTGAGGTACCAAGTGCACTCTTCTCTAGAATCTCTTGCCCATTCAATGTCTGGCGCCATTCACTCCAAAAATTTCTCAAGCCTTCTCTTTCGGTGATCAAAATCTCGCTTCCACATATCCACTAGCCAGTGATCATCATCCTTGAGGGTGAGGTCCTTTCCCTAGACATCACTTGGTAATGTGAGTATGGCTTCAATCTTTGGATAGGCCACATCATACTTCCTTGGGAACTCTTCACAGATCTGCCTTGTGTCCTCGAGAGTTTTATGAACTTCTAGGAACCTATTTGCTGCCCGGACAGCCAAGTTGATGCCCGTATTTCCCATCTCCAAGACCTACCATAACTTGTTTTCCATAGTCTTGTCTAAATTCCATCTCTTCTCTAGCTTGTTAATCTGTTCTTGGGACAACAACTGAGGTGGGGCTGATGACATTGTAGGCTGCTCATCCAAAGCTAACCACTATTGAATATAAGTTGTTAGATCAGCCACTTGCTCCTTTAGCTCTTCTTTGGAGACCTTATCCTATTGGATAAGGTGCACTACCATGGCGACCAACTCCTAGAGTAGCTCAACCTTTTGTTCCCTCGTAGCCACTCCCAAGTCGGTGGTGGAGACGTTGTAAGTTATACCTTGCTCCCCAACCATCAATGTTGCTATTTGCATTGCCCTTGATCCTGAGGCATCCATGGTTACTTTTGATCTAACCTTCAACCTCTTCTCTTTTTTGGTGCTTATTCGTGCTCTGGCCATAATGGCTTCTAGCCTCGCCTTGGGATCCTTTAAGGTGCGAGTCTTTTTCTTGAGTTTTCTTTGTAGCCAATTGGGCACTTAGGGTTTTTCCCTTGGTGGTTCACTTCGATTCCCACTGTCCTTCTTCTTGAGTCTAACGGTTCTGACAACAAGAGCTCTCTCCTTGGTTTCTGCATTTTCTTTTTCTTCATTAGATTCTTGTTTGATCGTTTCATGTCTAATAGTGGACTCGGTGTGCAATTGCTCTCTGGGTGAATCTTTCTTTTCAGCATCCCCCTCTTCTTCATTTAGAATATACTAATGTTCCTTGAGGTTCTCCCCTTGTTCATCCTCATGGAGGAATGTTTCCTTGTCATGCTCTGGGGTTTGGTGATGCTCTTTAGTAGGAGTCTTGCTGCCCTCTATCTCTGGGTCAATAGTCTCTTCTTCTCTTGCGAGTCGGTCCTCAGCCTCCTTATCCTCAATTTCCTTGAGCTACTTTCCCCACTCCGCATTGAGCTCAGGATCATTTGACTCTTGGATTAGCTCCGCATCGATGTCCTCACTCCTCTCACTAGAAGATTCATAGGCCACCTCATCAATCTCTCAACGTTCGAACAAGGGGTGTTCATGATACTCAAATTCCTCATCCTTGGGTGCCTTCTCAGCCTCTAACTACTATCGTTCAAGCTTGTATGATATTTTTATGGTTGCTTTCATCTTTGGTGATTCAATAGAGGGGGAGGAAGTTGGAGCATAGGCCATAGCATGAGCTATGGCACCCTGGACCATCGAATTGGTGAGCATCCTTGAAAGGTCAAATGACACGTTCTGCATGTACTTTACAAGAGACTCAGGAAGGGTAAGGGCTAACGTTGTGGCAACGAAAATGGAAGGAAGGGAAGGAGACATGGAGGAAGAGGTCATTGGTGAGGTGGTGGTGGATGATGAATCTACGAGAATAACTTGCAACACTGGAGGAGTGGGAGCAAGGTGGAAAAAGATGTCCACTGCAGGTGGGGAGGAAGCAGAGGCTGCAAGCGAAGCATGAGGGGTAGGGGAAGCAGTGGCAATGGTAGTAACAATAGTAGGAAGGGACCTTGGTGAACTAGATCCTCCTCTTTTAATCCCAAGGGGTTGACCTTTGGTTATTATAGTCGTCTCCATGCTGCCAGTAGTTTTCCTCCTCTTCTTGGAAGGTTCAGGCTCAAAAGCCTTACGAGCATAGACCTTCGGTTTGGGTAGTTGTTCACTGGCCTCTTTTATTTTCTTGGTTTTCACCGATGGTGGGGTCTTGGATTTCTCCCCAGTTGCAGTGGTAGCTACTCCACCTTTAGAGCCACTTGGTTCACTTATATGTTCACTTGTGAGTTTAGTGAATGTTAAGATGACCCCTTGTTGTTTCAATTGGGCCACCTTCTTGTCGATCCATTCCCTTGTTCGGATTTCAATGGGCCTAGTCAGTATATAGATATCATTAAGCTCCAACTCATTCCAATGAATTGTAGGTAGTGACAAGCTAGAATCTGCATCATAGCTTGGGTTGATTATTGTGTCTTCATCCTCCTCTAGCTAGTCAGGGACCGGACACAAGTTCACCCTTCGGACATAGATAGCGGTCATGCACATGTGATGTCGCAACCACACTTCAAAGTCATCCTTGCAATTGGCCTAGAAGTCCTCGATGTTGTGGAGGTGGACGTACTCAAATCCTAGTGCCTTTCTAACATGACCATAGGGATCCATTCATGGCCTTGCTATGTATTATTCAAAGTTATATTCGGCCAGCTCCTTCTTTGAATATCCTGCACACTGGGAGGTATGGATCTTATACATCCCCTAACCAAGATTAATGGGATAGGTAGGGCCCACCAAATGTTTTTCACTCAAAATGTTGTGAATGTGTTGCAGTTGCCGAGTCAGCTCCAATAAGATGATTGGATCATTTGGGTATCGGGGTAGCTTGTTTGGTCTTTTGGTGAATCCTTGAGTGCACATGTATGTTAATTTAGGGAACTAAATCTACCAGAAGGCATACTACCTGAGGAGGGCCCTGACACTGTGGGATATCCTCTTCTTAAAATCCCCCCCTAAGGATTGGATGATGTGAGTGGTGAAGGCGTCGTTCACCCTACAGTAGTCTCTCTTGAAGTTTCAGAACTGTAGCCGAGGGTACTTGTCATAAGGTTTGAGCTCTGGCCCTGATGGATTATTAGGCATCATTTTCAAACCCTGATAGTGTCGCCGATTGGCAAGAGAATACACCAAATAGGAGGTCATGAAGAATTTGGTGGTCCTCTTCATAGTGGTAAACTGCTCGTGGAAGCAGTCGCTAATTATCTCACCCCAATAGAAGGAAGTTCCCTTACCTCAAAGAATTTGTTCTATGAAATAGAACATCCATTCCTGGAAGAAAACTGCATTGGGGAGGCCCATGACCCGGATGAGTAGAGTTACAAGGTCATAGTAATCCTCAAAGAAGTCATTGTGGAAGAACTCTTGAGGAAGCTTCCTAGCACTACCTCATTTCTCTTTCAACCAGTACTTGTTGATAAGCCTTTTACATCCCAATGGGTCTTGTTCCCACAACTCTTTGCATTCCTCCATGGTAGGGACCTCCATGCTCTGAAAGGTAGGAATGTGGAAGGTTACTGTTATACCTAACAGAGACATATCCACAAGAATATTTCCATTCTGGTCCACTATGGTTCTAGTATCAGGTTGGTATGCCTCCATGCATGCCATTACCAGCTCTGAGGCCACTAAGGCCAGTGGGAAATATGCAGCCTTAGGAATTCCACTGCTCTTTATTAATCTTGCATTTTTTGTTTTGGGGTTCATTCTGACCCTCTGCATGAATTCATCAACATCGACCTAATCGATGTTGGTATTTGAGACATCCCTCCAAAGGGTAGTGATCCTGGATTGAATAGGGACCCCCTGGAACTTATATTTCATTAGGTCTCTGTCCTCTTTTCCTCTTTGTGGCTTGGTTGTTCCTTTCCCTTTCTTGGAAGCACCAGAGGTCTCTGCACCAGATTCCATAAATCCTGCACAAAAGACGTGAATTAGTAATGATGAACTTGACAAAATGGTCGCTGACAAGTCCCTGCATGTCAAGATTAGTCTGGAAATCATAATTCATATTTAATAACCATGCAAGCTGAATACTTCATCGTTAGAAAGCAGTACAAACAATGTGGAGTTCTTGGGCCAGAATTCCCTTGGTAGAATGTCATTTGACAGCGCAAAATAAAAATAGAATTCCCATAGGCATTTTTTGGGGTTAGATTTGAGGATTTGAGGTTGGATGCAAAGGAAAAGCTAATTTTAGTAAGTGGGTCGAAATCCATTTTGGATTTGGAGGTCATTTGATACTTCATTTAGAAGTTCAGGCATCATCTACAGGAAAGCTGTCTGAAACGACGTAGAGGACATGAAATTCTGGGTGTCGAAATCAGGGTCTCAGATTGCCGTTGCCAGGAAGTAGTTATAGGTCATCCATTAAGAACGGTGAAATGGAAGTCAAAATTTGGGAGGCAATTTTTGGAAGTGGTCAGAGGGTTCGGGACAATCAGGCAGTGAATAGAGCACCAGGACTCGGAGGTTAGGAAGTTGTCCTGAACTCGCCGTTAGAATGACGCAGGTGGAACGAAATCTCAAGAGGGGAATTTCGGCGTTCAGAATCTGGAAGAAGTTCGAAGGAAGTTTTACCTATATTTCAGGTTTTGGTTGGCAGTGGACTGGGGTCCCGGAGGTGGGAAGACGCTCGGGCAAGGCCGTTTGAGATGATGATGACACAATGGAATCCCAGCAAGGGAATTCTGGAGGTCGAAGTCCGAAGAGGGAAATTTATCAAGGGTTTCAACCAGAAGATGGAAGACTTTGTGGGCAAGAAGTGAGGTTTGGAAAGCCACTCAGGGAAGGCCGTCGAAACGGCGAAGTCGGGACGAAATTCTGGGAAGGGAATTCCAAAGATCGAATCCCAAGGGAGGATTTGAATTTAGCGGAGGGTTTGGGGTTCGAGGGTCAAGAGGACACTCGGGCGGTGCTATTTGGAATGGCGAGGACGCAACGGAATCTCAGGATGGGAATTCTGAAGGTTAGAATTTGAGGTGGGTTTAGAGATTGAGAATTTTGATGAGATGAGTCAGGGATGGCCATGGGAAGACCGGGGCCTGGGAAACGTCGGTGTTGTTTCGAAGAACAGCCGCAGCACGGTGAAGCTCCGTATCATATTTTAAGCCATGTAAATTTGATTTTTGATTTTCTAGGAGATGGGTTTTGAGCGGAGGGTGTGGATTTATTTAATTTCAGTTCAATTTTACATTTTACCTTCATCAAAACATGGAATTTCACAAAAAAAAAGGAGAGGGTGCGCGGACAGAAAACCTACCTCAAAATCTCAAAGAGCAAATTTCGGATGTGCGGAGGATGTCGGAAAAGCACTCAAAATTCGGGGTGGAAAAATACCTAGGTATCAGGAGTTCTCCAACCTTCTCTATCACTGAAACAGTTGATAATGATGGCCAAAAAATGTACTTTTATAGCAAAAACCGCCATTAATACAACATTAAATTCCTTCATACGGTGGTAGGTTAGGTTGGTGGATTTTCAAAATGCAGACGGCGGCAAGAGGTCTGGGGTTCAGAAAGTCATCCCGTCAAAACTATTGAAATGGCGAAGCCTGATGGGAAACCCGAAAGGGGAAACCTGACAAAGGAAACCCGACAGAGGAAATCCAACCAAGGAAACCTGACAAAGGAAATCCCATAGCTGCCAGAATGATGTTTTAACAAGGAAAACCTAACTTAACCCGAAACTTAGCAATTTTTCAAACAAGGGGGGGGGGGGACTTTGGTCAAGCTTAAAAAATGGCATTGGGAAATGTACCGACCCTTTTGAGGCACAAAATAGGCATGCAAAACAAGGAAAACCCAAAAGGGGCTCGAAAAGCAAAGAGGGAAAAGAGGGTCCCCATTCTGAATGGGGCATGTGTGCAAAAACGGCACAATAGAAAGGTCCAGGGAGGATAAGATCCAATTTTAGCATCTGGGTCAAAGTCTATTTTCAAATCGGAGGAGTGCTTGGATGTTTCAGAAATAAGAGGTCGGAATGTCATTCTGGAAATGCTGTTTTGAAAACAGCGAACAGAGCATGGAACTCTGGATGGTATCTCCTAGCTTCAAATTAGGAATTTGAAAGTTCCAATGAGGATAAGATCCAATTTTAGCATCTGGGTCAAAGTTCATTTTCAAATCAAAGGAGCGCTTGGACATTTTAGAAACAAGAGGTCAGAATGCTGTTCTGAAAATGTTGTTTTGAAAATGGCAAATAGAGCATGGAACTCCATATGGTATCTCTCAGTTGAAAATTTGGAATTTGAAAGGTCTAAGGAGGATAAGATCCAATTTTAGCATCTGGGTCGAAGTTCATTTTCAAATCAGAGGAGCGCTTGGGCGTTCCAGAAACAAGAGGTCGGAATGTCATTTTGGAAATGTTGTTTTGAAAACAGTGAACAGAGCATGGAACTCTGGATGGTATCTCCTGGCTGAAAATTTGGAATTTGAAAGGTTTGAGGATGATAAGATCCAATTTTAGCATGTAGGTCAAAGTCTGTTTTCAAATCCGAGGAGTGCTTGGACATTTCAGAAACAAGAGGTCGGAATGCCATTCTGGAAATTTTGTTGCAAGAATGTTGTTTTAAAATTTTTGCAACTTATTGAAACTTAATGAAACCTTGGAAATTCACTTGGGAACCAAAAAGAATCCCAGATCCATAGGAAACCTATCTCCAAATTCAAAAATAAAGGAAAAAGAAGAACCAAGTGAGCAGGAAGGCGAAGCCCGAAAAATTCAAGACTTAGCAATTTTTTAAAATTTAGGGGTGAAATATGGTTAGCCAAAAATGAGACTTTGAAGGGTGCATTGACCAACTAGGACACCAAAATGAGGGGCACACAAAACAAGGTGGGAGCAAAGCAGCCTGTTGGGAGCAAAAAAATAGGGTCCTTGCCTATGGTGGGACGTGTGTGCAAAATATGCACAACAGTACCAATATCAAAGCCCACTAGGAGCATAAGAATCTACATGGACCTCAGAGATCTAAAAAAGGCTTGCCCAAAGGATTACTTCCCTCTACCTAGCATTGAAATGATCATAGATCTAACTATAGGGCATGAAATTCTATCACTACTGGATGACTTCTTCAAATACAATTAGATCAAAATATCCCTTGAGGACCAACATAAAACAAAATTTACTTGTGTGTGGGGGACCTTCTACTAAAATGTCATGCCATTCGATCTAAAGAATGCAAGGGAAACTTATCAATGAGCAATTCCCACCATATTTCATGATATATTGCATATGAGTATGAAGGATTATGTAGATGATATTCTAGAAAAAGCCATCAAAAGAGAAGACCATTTAGCCAACCTAGAAGAAGTATTTGATAGGCTAGAACAATACAACTTGAGGCTAAATCCAAAGAAAAGTGCATTCAAAGTAACATGTGGAAAATTTTTGGGGTACATAGAATCAAGAAGAGGCATTGAGGTAGATCCCACTAAAGTAAAATCTATATTAGAAATGCCTCCTCCAAGGATATTGAAGCAACTAAGAAGCCTACAAGAGAAACTATAGTCCATCAGAAGATTCATTGCATAGTTAGCAAACAAGTGTCATCCTTTCACCCATTTTCTACACAAGGACATAACATTTAAGTGACATGGAAAATGTGATTAGGCATTCCAACAAGTCAAGGAGTATCTACTCACTCCTCTAGTATTAATGCCACCAATTGTAGATAAAGTCATGATCCTCTATGTATCTACAACACAAGCATCATTAGGAGCTCTCTTAGCACAACTAGATGACAATAACAAGGAAAGAGCGGTCTATTATATTAGTCAAATAATAGTGGGCTATGAATTGAACTATTCACTCATAGAAAGAGGATGTCTATCTATTGTCTTTGTGACACAAAATTTGAGATACTACATCTTAAATAGATAAGTAAAGTTGACATCAAAGGTGGACCCCCTAAAGTACCTATCGAAAATAGTAGCTCTAATAGGGATGATCACTAAATGGGTAATGATAGTGAGTTTGACATAGAGTACATTGATAGAAAATCTATCATAGGACAAATCATAGCATATCAACTAGTAGAAGCACCAATGGAAAATCACTAGCCTTTAATAAAAAAATTCCTAAATGAAATCATACTTCTAATAGAATAGACAAGCCATTGGACCTTGTATTTTGATGGGTTCCACACTCAATTTGGCTTAGAATAAGGTGTCTTATTTCTCACATCATAAGGAGATCATATACCTAAGGCCTACAAAATTACTTTTTTGTGTACTAGTAAAATATTTGAATATGAAGTGCTAATCACAAGACTAAAAATGGCCATAGAATGGAGGATAAAAGAACTACAGGTTTATGGAGACTGTCAACTAGTAATAAGGCAACTCAATGATGAATATCAAACAAAGGATGACAAGCTAATGCCATATAAAAGAATGGTAGACATTTTCAAATAGTATTTTGTCATCATTACCTTTGAACAGGTTCCTCAGATCAACAACAAAGCAACAAACACTATGGAAACAAAAGGTTCACTCCTCAAAATTTACAAAATATTCCAAAATATGAATTCCTTTTGGAGCAACTCTTTATACCAGAATTCGATATCTCAAAATTAGAACTGGTTTGTGATGTTGTTGGACCAAACTCACCATTGTACCAAGATACATTTTACTATATCCATCATGGTATCATAATTCCTGACTTAACATCAAACCAAAAGAAAACCTTTGTCTATAGAACATATTGATTCACTATCTTAGGAGATGCCCTACATAGAAAAAGTCTAGATAGAATATTACTTCGATGTCTCAATGTGGAAGAAGCACAAACTGCTTTATAGGAATTACATGAAGATGTTTGTGGGTCTCACTCTATTGGACCTAATATAGTACGAAAAATGTTGAGAATGGGGTACTATTGGCCCTCAATGGCACAAGAATGCATCCAATACTCAAAAATATATCGATAATACAAACAACATAGTGATCCTGTTCATGCACAAACATTGGAATTGAGACCTATAACAACACCATGGCCTTTCTCATAGTGGGGATTATACTTGATAGGGAATGTATCTCCTACTTCATCTAATGGGCACAAGTTCATTATCATTGCAATTGAATAGTTCACAAAGTGGAAAGAAGCAATTCCATTAACTTACATCACACGGAAATATATATCCAAGTTCATCTTGAATTATCTAATTTATCAATATGGAATTCCCCAAACTATCATAATGGCTAACAAAACCCCATTCAAAAAACAAGATGTCTATGACATTTGTTCCAAGTTTTCTATCCAACATACATTCTCAATGCTCTAATACCCCCAAGGAAATCTTTAGGTTGAAGCATCCAATAAAACCATCCTAAAATATACTGAAAATGACTGTTAATGACACCGATCATGATTAGAATTTGCAAATAAACCCAACCCTATGGGCTTATGGAACCAAAATTAATACACCTACAAATGCCACAACTTTTTCCTTGGTCTATGGATCTGAAGTGGTCTTACCTATTCAAGTTTAAATCCCCTCACTACGAGTATCCCTATAATGAATTGTCAATAATGAGGAATATCGGGTGTCCAGATTGAATAAGTTGGAACTCTTAGGTGAAAGATGTTTGAGCACATTAAACCATCTTCAAGTTTATTAGAATTGGCTCAAATGAAACTACAAAAAAAAGATAAAAAACAAAAGCTTTTAATTTTCTGACCTAGTACTAAAAGAGAATCAAAAGATCCAACCAAATCAGGATGGGAAGGTGAGGTTTGAACCAAATTGGCTAGGTCCTTTCATCATCACAACAAGTTATGGCTCTAGAGATTATCAATTGGATAATATTGAAGGAGAAATTTTAGCCAAACCATTGAATAAAAACCATCTTAAAAATTTTTATACTTGAACACATCAAAGTATCTTAGCAAAAAAAAATCAAAAAGAAAGAAAAAAAGTAAAGAGAAATAAAATGCTCTTTAAGTAAAAACCACTTTGTGGTACTTCTAGGACAAGTACCATAGTGAAAACCTGTCAAAAAAGTGCTCTGTTTGAATAATATGTGAATCTTTATCTATCAACACTATCTAAAGCATCCACCCATTCATCCCAAAATAAAACATTTAAACCAACCATGGCTCAATGACTGATCAAGTGCCAAACCTTGTTGCACTATCAAAATTTGTCTCACCTAATGAAGGTAATCTTGTCTCAAACTGGGGGAAACTTCCTGAAACTGATAGTGGATTGGATCCTTTTAAAATCTCATCATGGTCAAAAACCTATCAAAATAAAAAAACATCCGCAAATTTTTTTTCAAAAACATAAAAAATCCCAAAAACATGTTATTCTTATTAATATCAATATAAATATATATATAGGCACTATGCCTTTTTTTGAAAAAATAACATGAAAATCCCAAAAAAAATATTATTTTTTTGAGTCAATAGTAGTCAAACTATGGGGTCTCTATGTGCATAATGTAGGAAAAGCTATATTTGATCAACCTCTAAGGCCTTAGGTTAGTCCCTTTAAGTTTTCATAATTTTCTTTTAAACTTAGTTGAAAATCCAAAATCAAAAAAATCAAAAAATTAGAAAAAAAAAGTCAAAACATACTCCTATCAAACAAGCGAACTATGAGCCTATGTATGGATAACATAGGCAAGGCCATCATCGATGAGCCCATAAGGCCCTAGGTTATTCCCCCAAAACAAAAAAATAAATCAAATATCTTATTAAAATAGAAAATAATTCATAAATATACAAAAATCCAAAAAAACAAATAGTGCCAATCAATACCATTGAACTATGAGCCTCTGTGCTCATCACATATGCAAGGCCATCTTTGATGAGCCCCTAAGGAACTAGGTCAGTCATTTTAGGTCCCCCTATTTTATTTCTAAATTTACCAAAAAAAAAACATTAGATAATAAAAAAATCAAAAAGGTCTAATCTCCATTATCACTTATCCGCAATAAATTTTTCATTCAAAATAAAAAAATCGTCACCTTCACCCTTTGACAAAGAATTCAAAATAAAATAAAAAAATCAAAATAAAAAATTCCAAAGTGAAGATTGAAATGATTAGATCACTATCAAGTTAAAACAATGCCTAATTATAGACTACCATATCTATTTGGAAATCATTATCAAGAATCCTAAACATGAGTCTTAACAGATACAACATTCCTACAATAGACATCATCAATAGATTTCATCATGAAACATCAAAACAACTATGGCAAGTGATACTGCAACATTGCTTATCTTTTTTATTTATCTTAATACCACATTCCCAAGATCTCTCAAGGATGTCCATAAGGAATGGTGTCATTAACTATTGATTTCTATGTATTATGTTTGTTATATGTTTTCATGATACTACCATGGTGAATGATTTCTTTTTTGTGTGTATGGAAGTTGTTTTGAGACAAGTCACATAGGAATTTCATGTTAGGTATTTCATACCTCTTTGTGTAACTGGTCCAAATTTTTTTAACACAACTCAACCATATACTCTATCAAGGTTTATGTATGTTTGGTATGAGCTAGAATATCCTTTGTGTGTCGACTCAAAGTCCACATAATGGATACAAAGTCACCTTGGTTATTAATACCCTTGTGCATCATATCTATTTGCTACATCAAAAGGATTGCTAAAAGATATAAAGTCTCTATAAAATCAAAAGCCAAAATCATTAATAACTAACAACATCAAATTTATATCCATCTCTAAATCATCAAACATTTCTTCTAACTAACAGCTCCATCTAGCATAACAATATCATTAGTACAACATGCATCCTGCATCCATAAATTTTTCAATACATATCATGACCATAATAAAATGATAAAATATCATACATCATGTATAATCATCAATCACATAAGCATGTGTATATCATCATCCATGCATATATCAACATCCATCATATACATAATAAATCATTATTCATCACATAGATATATAAATCATCCATCCATCCACATCATATGCATACATTAGAAAATAAAAAAAATGTGAAACATATACACATCATCATCCATAATCATGTGATAACACATAATAAATCTGAATCATAACATGGTATATCTCATATATCATCAAAACTGAGAAATTCATATACATCATCATGTACCTTGTGTGATACCATATACAAAAAAATACATATATATGATGCCTCAACTAGGATAATGAATGTATATATAAAAATCATGTCTACACACTGTCTCTAATATAATACACATCATAAAAAAGATCAAGAAAACTTAGCCCTTTTGGTCTTCCTGAGGTGGAGATCTTGGCTGCTCCTGACTCTGATGGGGAGATGGATTTGGCATAACTAGAGGCTAATCAGGCTGCCTAAAAGAATGACCACTTGACTCCACACCTGTCTACATACTCGAGTCTCTAAAATGAGGTAATCTTTGTGCTCTAAGTATGAAGGCCTCATAGAGAACATAATAATAGGTACACCTCTATAATAAATGCTCTCGATCAGCTTGATGTTGAGCCATGGGAATGGATGAGGCAAGTGCAATCTCTACGGAAAGTCTAAGTTGCCTCTTTGTAGCCAACTCCTGCCTAGTAGCATCTCTCTCCTATTTGAAACCATCCCTCTCTTTCCTAGCAACATATCACTCTATAGTCAATGATACAACTTTCGCCTCTACAACCTATCTCTTTCCAATCTTTGCGCTCCTCTCATTTATCAACTAAGCAATCCATGTTGCCACTGCTACATCCCTAGGTGGGTGAGGACCTTGTGCTATAGGTTGATCCTATTGCATTAGAACAGGCTACTATTGATCTTGTTTTCCATTATATCAAACTCCACCCAATTTCTCAACAATGATCCTTAACTGTTATCGCTAGCTCCTATGACCAATAACCCCAACTCTCCCTATGGCTAGCCCAGTGCTAGCAAGATTTGTAAATCAAAGTGGAGTCTGATGAGCCCACCACTGGTCATAATCGCATGTAGTCCTTGATTTTGTTGGTCCTATGGGCTAGCCCCATCCAAATGGGGCAAGATGATGAAAAATAACTACAACATCTATACAGGAATCCTTCTGCCCCCACACCCTAACCTCTTGGATGATCCTCCTAAAATGAGCATGATAGGCATCTGGAATTCGTATATATCACTCTCCAAACTTATGGAGAACCTGCTCTAGTAGATAATGCTCAAGAAGAGAATCGACATGGCTAATCAAACAATCTATTTGTCAATAGGATGAAATTTGCTCCTAATCATCATCCTAGGCCTCATAGCCTAACCATGGTCTCCAAACAAAAGTGGGCATATCATTAATAATGCAATGTTGATACAATAATTGGCCAGGCTAGGTGTAGTGTAGAAAATTAGAGTACCTATAGGAATATGGATCCTTTAGATCCTGATCCATAACACCATCTGGTCTAGTAATTTAGATATGCTCCTAGGCCCATACATGCAAAAATGTAACATGAACAGAGATAGAACTACCTCCCTGATAGGAAACCTCATGCATATCTTTGTATAAATGTGCAAGGAGACAAGGGCCCCATGCGTACCTTGTGTCATTCTCAAACATATACTTGATGTAGATACCGTAACCAGTTGGAAATTGTCTACCTATCTAATCAGGAACTACAAGCCCCATGATCAAACTACATAGGACCAATGATATAATATCTACACTATCAACAAATGGAGATAAGGCTATCTCTAACTCCACTACTTGAAGACGTCAAACACCAAGAAATTTCCGCATAGCATGGGTACCCTGTCTAAAATCATAGGTAATGAGCTCCCTGTGAATGGGAATACAAATATTCTTCTAGATATCCTCCAAGGTAATTGTGGCCTCATAGGCTAGAAAATGAAAAGACAATGACTCAATATGCCATCTCTCCACAAGGGTAGTCATCATCACCCTATGACATTGAATCATTGGCATGTAGCATATGTGTCAAAGTCCCACAAAATCTAAGACATCCCGCTCAAGCTCATGAAAGCTAGCAATCAGGTGAAACAACTATCGCTATTGTCTCTCTCTAGAATAAAGTGGTTTGAGAACCACTTGCAAACATTTAACCCACGATGTTAAGAGTTTTCTATGAAAACATAAATTGAACCTAAGATTGTGAAAATATTGGCTCAAACTTTCAAACTTGACTATAGCAATTACTTTATTGACAAAAGTGGTCAAGAAAGGCAATAGAGGTCCTATTTTCAGAAATAGTAGTTGAAAAATTTAGTAGCATTCCAAATGACAAAAGCGAGCAAATTTTTCAAAACTGCACAAAATTCACAAAAGTGGCTATTTCATTGAAAGAAATGCAATAGCAGACATTTTAGGCAAAAGTGAAAAACAAAAGAGAATATTTTAAACAATAGTAAGCAGATTAAGCAAAAGCAGCCAAGAAAAGTGAAAGTGGTATAGAAAAAATAGCAATAGTAGTAAGAATAATGCAAAAGTGAAAATTCAATGAAATTATCACTATTGCTAAAAAAATTCTACAATTAATTACTCAAAATCGACAAGAAAAAATTAGGAAAGGAGAAGGTACATACTACAATACCAATGCCAACGGGTCTCCCAAATTCGTGGATTGCCTTTGCATGATGTGGGGCTCCTACAATCCTCAGCATCATGAATTGACAATCACCAAATCAAAAAATCCAGAGACAAGAATTTACTAAGGGCTACAGATGAAAATGAGGTAAATTGAACCCTAATTACCTATTTTTACCCCCCCAAACCCTAGTTTTTTACCTAGGAAACCCTCCTAGGTCAAAATTATGAGCTTCGAGGAACATCTGAACTATAAAGGAAGGTCCTATAAGCTTAATTATTTTCCCTCTATACATCAGAACTAAAATTGAACCTTGTCGTGAGCTTGACCTAAAAATGATTTTTCTAGCCAACATCTTGAGGGCGCAACCTAGAATTGTACTATCTTTTTTTTATTGTCAAGACATAGTGGGGAATATAAAATTGCTTAAATCTTGATCTTAACATCAAATTCTTTGAAACAAAGAAACCAATACTTTGTCTCAAAGAGGGGAAAAATGTGATGGGCGAGGTTGTTGATGTCACAACTCACATTATATAATTCTTTATTTATCAAACTCGGTGTGTCTTAGACCAATATACAATAAGGAGGAATCCAAAGATTGTGGGTTTTTCATTGTAAATAGTGACTTTGATTTCGGTCAATCTACTTCAAAAGCTCTCAGGAGCTCTAAGCAGTGCTTCGGGAGCAAAACATATTAACTAATTTCTATGGATGATTCTAACTTATTGGTTAACTAATGCTTATCCAAATAGATTCTAATCCTAATGACTCGGCTTAGATGTCACCTTACTTAACTGTAACTAGTTCTTTGGGAGATCTACAAGGCAAATCAGATTAACTCTAAGTCTAAAATGCAGAATTCAAAGTTATTGAAAAGGAAATCTAATTACACTTGTAAGTAATGAGATTTAACCTAGAAAATAATAAATCTATTTCTGTTGGAGGAAATTGAAAATTTAAATATAGAAAGCAATAAAACTAACTCCCAAGAACATATTCCAATTTAGCTTCGGCTTTATCCTTCATCAGTCATGATTACCAATTCTACTACATCTACGTGCATCTATAAATGAATAGTTAATGAAATTTATAGTAAATGACCTAATTTTGATCTACAGAAAAATGTCTTAACCAATTTGAATCATAAAAAAATAATCTAAGTAAATACTTTTGTTGAACACCAGTAAACAAGAATTGAACTACTAACTTCAAACCAATTAAACCAAAAAAGAATTAACTAAATCAAATGACAATGAAACAAGGTCACCTCCTTCAATTGAGTGGGCCCTACTCTTCCTCTGGTGGGACCTCAACCAAAGTGATTCAGATCAAATTTCTATTTTCATTTGAACTGGCCAAAATTGGCAAGTCAAACAAAAGTACAGAGTACCGATAGTTACAATTTCCAAAAAAATATGGACTAACTAAAATCAAACCTAAGGATAGATATTTATAAGAATATCCCTTATTTTTGAATTCAAAATACTAGCACTAACCACCAAATTATAGAGTGTAAAGGAAAATTAAATTCTAACTAAAAGCATCAAGAGAATCTCACATTATCCTCGTTGGTGTAGCAGTTCCCAAATCAACAAAGAGAGCCAGTCCGAAATCATCAAAATTCAGGATCAGACTGGAGTCTTTAGGAGCATGATTGGCATCTTGCTATTAAACAAAGAGTTTACTAAATCCAATTTGATAGTCAACATTGAAGTACCTACATGAAATCCTCAAAGATATTATTGGTTCTCAAAAATGCTGGTTTCAATGAACCATGAGATGCTGCCAAACTCTCAATACATTGTTGGTCAACTAACAAGGCCAACCTGTATGGTTGAACCCTCTACTCTTAATGCTCTACTAGACCTAGGTGGGTGCACCTATATGGGTGACACATATTTTGAATTTTACTTTTCCTACTTGATCTAACTATCCACAAATGGCAATTTGATAGTGGAAAGAATATGATCCTAACTTGGTATGAATTGTATAAGGTATGAATTAATATGTTTAATTAAAAGATGCCAAATGAAATAGATAGAACTGAGGTAATCTAAATAGGGGAGACCAGTGCCTTGTTGGGTAAAACGAAGTTGAATGAAAGCTTTAAATGAATGGTTTCTATCTGGCAGGGATTCTAATTATTTGGCATATGGTATCTAGTCTATAACTTGTATAAACATGCAAGGATGTAATTATCAAACTCTTCTTAATGATCCAAATGATAATTTCCGGATTAATATGAAATGACTTGAAGGAATTAATCTTTGCTTGAAAGAACCAACCAATCACATCACACAAATACAACAAATGTGTATTGATAAATAGAGAATATACTTGATATGTCAATTTAAATAACAAAGAAACATCAACCTTGGAGACAACTTGATAATATTCCAATTAATTTCAACAAATAATTGATACTAGAATAGTGCCACAACATTAAATTCCATCCATCCGATCCTTCAAAATTTATACATGCATCATAGTCTCCTTGAATATCATTCTGAAAATACTTACAATAATTTTCCTATTTTTTCTTAAAAATCTCTTGTCCTTCAGAATTTTACAAATATTTATACATTACAGATCAAGGGTCACGACCCTTCATTTTCTAGTTATGGTTGTTTGTATTTCATGGTAGAAAATTAAAATATTTAATTAATTTCCTATTGGCAAACTAAATAATTTTTATTGTAGTTATACCTTTTCCTGCATTTATTTTATTTTAAATTTTACTGCGAGCTTTTCTTTGTATTTACCGCTCTACCGCGGGCTTTGACTTTTCTCCCATGGTATGGCAGTGCTTGACCCCATTTTGACTATTGCAATCTCCATCGTCGCTTAGCATGCTACCGCTGGCTTTGACTTTTCTCCCACAGTATGGCGATAACCGTTAGTAGCTTCCCTCCTTGCCTACCACTCTACTGCAGTCTTCGCACTAGCTATGTGCGGCATAGCGGTAACCGCTAACCGCTATTTCCATCGCTTCCACCACTGTTACCACATTACTATGGTTTGTATTCAGACCCTCTATGGTATCATGGTATATGTCTTCGCCTTGCCCTTTACCGCGCTACCGCGGTCACTAGCTTGGCCACCAACGGTACCGCGGTAGATTTCCTTCACTATCTGTTGACCGCTACCGTGGCCACCACGGTCTATGCTTAGACCATGTGCGGTAGCGTAGTAAACCTTTGTTGCCTGTTCTTTAGCCGCCACCACCATACCATGGTTTAATTTTGGGAGACTGTGATAAGGCGGTAAAAGCTTATATAGTGAAATTTAAAGATGCGGTAAGGGTTATAAATTATTTTTTGCCCCTTTTGAATGGTGGTAAAGCTAAATTTTCCATGAGAAGGTAGTGAAATATAAGAAAATAAATGGGGGCAAAGTATAGAAGGTGGTTAATTGACTTTTATGGGAAAGATAATGAAAATGCAAGGCATGAGTAGATAAAATACCCTAAGGTTTTGATGGATTTTTATGGAAATTTGATAGGATAATCCTAGGAATTCTAGTGGAAAATTTCAGTTCTAACAAATATATTGCATTCATGACATCAGATTTTTCGATTTGCGCAATCATCTCTTTATTAACACCACTGAAAGAAGCACATTTAATGTAAAATACCACATCTATTATATCCTTCAACTAGTCAAGTATAATATAAAATAAGCAAACATTAAACATATAGTCTACTGCCATTAATATTTAATTAATAATATAATGAATTCTTTTGAGTTTATAAAAGATTAATAAAAATAGCATTTTTAGGTGCTCATCGAAATGTAGACATGTAAAAATAACTTAATGCATATCACACATCTTGAATGAAATTTTTCATCATCGACATCATTATCATTTAATATCCTTGCATTTCACATCATTTACATCAAAAACCCTATTTTCCTCTATTAATTGAATAATCTTTAATTATTTAATTAATTCACTATTTCATCATTTATCTAACTTTATTCCTCCTGATTAATTAAATAGCATCAATTATTTAATTATGTCACTAATATACCCTATTCTCCTAAATAAATTAACTTATTATTACTTAATAGTTTAATTAAATAACTTTCCCCTTTTATAAACAAGAATAATTAATTAAATATTCAAACCTCATTCAAAAAGTTCAACAAGAAAATACAACTTTATTTGTTAAATTCAAAGATGACTTGCATGTTCAAAAACTAAATCTTAATTAATTAATTACCTTCACCCCCTTAGGTAAACCCACAAATTTGGTTTACAATTCTAGTGAGGAAGAAAAATTGCAAAAAATGCCCCCATGGATTTCTTTTTGGTTTTTGGGGGTTCGAACAAACATTTGGTTCAAGTGAACCTAGCGAGAGTTTGCTAGAACCCCCTTCAAGTGAACCCATTAAATTTTGGGTCCAACATTTCCCGAGAAAAATACAAAAGAAAAATTTGTGGAAAGGGGGTTTGCTCAAACCCCCCTTTTCCCCCCTTCTCCCCCTTTGGCACCAAAAATCTCCATAATTTTTTCCCTTTGAAGCTTGAGTTGAGGATGAAAATGGAGAATTCATAGACCCAACTGGATGATGGTAGTTCTTGGAATGAGCTATCCAACGACTATAATTTTAATATGTTTTGGTTTTATTATGTATTTATTTTTTAGTTTGAGCAAACATAGGTTTTTCACCGAAAATCAAGCTCTTTGTTCTACACATGGGGAAAAATAGTAGATTATAATTTTTTTTTTGAAAAATATTAGTGCACTAGATATTTAAGTCCTTGATCCAACAAAAAAAAAGAATTTTGATACATACAAAAAAATTTATGTTGCATACAGTCTGCTTATGTTTGAATTGTAATTGGTTTGACTTTGAAACTTGAATAAGGAAAAAATATTCATTAAAACACTATGAAACCAAATGAAAGCACTAGATATCATATTTACAAATCTAAATTTTTTTATGTTCTATATGGTGACGTCACTCCTTAAAAATGGTGTTTACTGAAAATAAAAACTAGTTTTTGAAGGAGATGGAAAAAGAAGTGCAATCTGATTCCAAATTTTTTTAAAAATATATATTTATAATCTACAGAATTTTTTTCACAAATCACTAGTTTGCATCATCTTCAAATTCCTCACGGTTTAGCCGCTATAGGTTCTGAAAAGTAAGGATTTAGTTAGAAAAAATTAGTTCAATGTCCTATTTGGCCAAAAATTGTAAACCAGTATTGTGGGATCACTCCCTTTTGTGATTGAGAAAATCATGCCCACTGATTGCTCACTCTGATTGGCTAATTGATTCATCTATTTCATAACTGATTCATCTATTTCATAACTAATCCATCTATTCTTCAATCCCATCAACAACTCGACTTGATTTTCTCAATTTCATAGATTATGCAATCTAAATCCCTAGATTGTGCAATTAACATACTTAATTGGATCAATCATAGAAACTAACTGAGCAATCTAGTTCCTCTCAATGGTTCTCAACTGTTGATCAAGATTTTGCATTGTTGTATCTTGCACATTCATCTAGAAATTTTAAATCTATAAAATAACCTTCTATCTTCTCACAAATAATCTAGAATTTACATATCAAAGCGTTGCACAATTATCTCTTAAGAATGTTATGAATCATCACATTATAGTTTTAGATTACACACATTGAAGCTTTTGCAACACATAATGGAGGCTTTGTATTGATTGCAACAAACCAACATTCAACATCAATACAAATATACTTCGACATGAAATGGTATATGATTTTAAGTTTTGAATTAATTTTGTTATCTTAGGATTTCATTATTTTATTTCATAAGTTTAGAGCTTCATTTCATGAGTAATGGATTTAGGGATTCTTAATCTTTTTTTGAATTAATCTTTGTTTAATTCATTCATTCATTTTTCGTATGCTTATTCCCCCCCTTACAACAAAAATAATACCAAGCATGAACATAATTGGGGTGGTTGGTATTTTCATTCCAACTACACTATGATCAGGTTTTATGGAGCCTTAGTGCAATCCCATTCTTTACCAGTTTATGTTTCTAATATATTAGCATTCATGGAAATAATGTGGCAGCTTGAATCCATGGATAAGGAGCACTTCAGGAATGCTAGAAATGGGTCTATCATATCTCCACAATTTTCTTTTTCTTACTTTGTGATCACATCAAAAGAGGGTATTTATAAATTTAGCACTATGATAGAAATTATAGAATGAAAATAGAGAAAGTGAGAAATTGTGATCTAGAAGGATTCATTGATAAGGAAAGGAGAACTAGAGGAAGATCTAGTTTTTATCACCACTTCCTCTAAACTAAATATGTTATCAAAAAAATGCCCTCAGATGTTGTTGTTGGTGAAAGGAAAAAGTAGTGGATGACAATGTGTGGCATTGAAAAAAGAATATTGAAATAAAATCCATTTTATGTCAGTCCTTATACCAAAAATAAAGATCCCTACAAGAAGGATATTGAGATGTTGGATGCCTATAGGGGTGGTAATTTTTTTGACAAGGTTAAGGAGGGTGAAGAGAAAGATAAAGTTTCCAAAAGGGATCAAGATATAAGAAAAATGAGCCAACTAGCTCAATCATCAACTCATGGCACCCAAATGCAGCCATTGGAAGGACCAGTTGTTGATCCTTTGGTTGATTATTCAATGGACATTGAGGGAGGTGGAGATGAGATGAAGGAATGATAATTAGAATATGTTACTATAGAGAAAGAGGTGGAACAAAGATTCCCCTCCCCTATGATGGATGATGCACTTGATCCTTTTGTTCTAGAGGATAGAATTATGCCATGGAAATATGATGAAGATGTTGATGATGATGTGAGGGTGAAGGCTTGTAGATAGTTCATGGAAAATGATTATTTTTTCCAAAATAAATAATTTGAAGACTTAGTAATTTAGGTCAAAATAAATGATACAAAAGAAAGGATTGAGAAAGCTAAGGCACAAGTAGACCCTTCACTATAGGAAGAAGTTGAGAGAAAGGAAGAAGAAAAAATAATGTAAGAGATTTCTCTTATCACTCCATCTAATGGAATGAGATTGGTAAAGGATAGTGGTATCTTGATACTACCTGGTTGGGACCGTACCTCAAAAATTAATTTGGATTCCATAAGGAATGACCCAGAGGCATTTATTCTAGAATAACATTATGAACATAAAGTGTTGAGCTTGGGTTTCAGCCCTTAATTACATACTATGGTAATTTGGTCGATGACACCAAATACAGGGAATCCTAGAGTTGTGAAATAAATTGGAGAGATCATAGGTGATGTTATATTTAGAAGAGATACAAAGGTAACACCACACATGACTCTAATTTAATAGTACATGCAGTAATGTTGAGCACAAACACTGGAAAAATATCTCAAGAAAGGTATGATAGATTCTTGGACAAGTTTAACAGGCTCTTGGATGAGTATAATAAAATGAAAGATATTTTTTTCTCAGGAAAATCTAGCACTAAAGGCTTTACCACCTCCCACTCCTACATATATATTTTTAGCACAAGATAGAGAAACATTATCTCTTAGAATTAATAATTTTACAAAGGAATTGTAGATGGAAAAGGAGAATGTGAAAAAGGCCAAGGAAAAATTTTCAAGAGTGGGAGTAGAAATAATTGATGATGTTTTGGGGCATAGGATCTCTCGAGTTTTGCATAATTCAAAAAAATTATGGAATTTATATAAGAGCATACATGAGGCCTATCAAAGGTACACTCAAGTATAGAATGTCTTAGAAAATTCTTGGAGAAAATGGAGTACGAGGGTTATTACTCTCAAGGAAATGATACCAAACATGAGAGATGATTTGATGCAGCTACACACCTTCTAGATTTAGTAAAGGTGATTTTTTTGTTGGGAGAGATATCGAATTTCCATGGTAAGTTAGGTGTACAACTCCAAATAAAGATAAAAATGTTCAAAGAAATGGAAGGACATGGAGTGTCAAATATTTTGAATGATGAAGGGGTACAAAAATATTTCACTGCATGGAAAGAGGCGTTTCAAGGCTTTCTCCCTCAATTCAAGGAAGTTATTCAGCTCACTAATTATGCATATTTAAATAATACTATTGATGATATGACTAGAATTGAGGTGAATTTGGATGTGTTTGTTAAAGAGGCTAGGATACTAATTGATGCTAGATATAATCTACATAATTCCAAAATTTAGAGGCTATTGGATATTGAATGGCCCACCGAGGAGGAGTATAATGTATGGCTTGGAAAATTTATAGACTAAGCCTTAGATAGAGTATTGATAAAATTGTCTCCTCAAGATTTGAATGTTGTTGACACATAATGCTGACTTGGAAGTTGTTTCACTTTATTTCTTGTTTTTTATGATTTATGTCCTACATTTTTTAAAGCATGTAAAAAGAATGTTGGCTTGTGGAACAAGTATCTTAAAAAAAAAAGTGTCTTTTGGAAGGAAAAAAATCTTCATCAATGAATGGAAATAGTTTCTGTCTCATATAGATATTCCCCTACAGAATGAAAACATAAAGATATTTTAGAATATAATTGAAATTGCCAAATAAATATATGACTAGTGTCAATTGGCCCAGATATTTTTTTGCTCCATTGATTTTATAAAAGGGAATTCAAGGCCATTGACAAGGTGGTTTATTGATCTCCAAAATAATTTTTTGTAATAGACAGTACAAAGAATAGAAGATGAGTCTATATCTAGGTTTTTAAGTCTTTATTTTCTGCAAGTTTAATGTTGTGTAATAGTAATAGCATTTGAATACAAGAATGGCATAATTATCAAGCTAATTCTCTCCTTGTGTATTATTTATATAAATTATCAATTAAAATGATCAAAGTTATTTTCAAAGATCTTCATTGTGTTCCAATGAATGTATGATTTTATCTTTGTTCTAATTCAAATAATTAGTTAAATCACTTCAATAAGATCATAGATTTATAAATTTTGAGTACAAGGATATGATAATGAGTTTTGGTTATGAATATTTGAGTATAATACTATAATGTAGTATCATAAAAGCTATGTGATGCTATGTTTTAAGATTTTATTCATCATGGTTTGTGTTGAATTGTACTCCATACCTTAGGTTAAGGCACTGGTCTAGGATCTCTACTTATATTGCATATTCATGATCTCTCACAAAAACTACATTCAAAATCACTAAATCTTTAGTTTTCTAATGAAATTTATGTTGAGTTGAAGTTTACCATGTTCTACTACTTATGCAATGATTAGTTTTTAAATATGTTGCCAAATCCTTACACTCTTTGAATTGTCAAGCAATTTTGTATAAAGCATATTTGTTATTTATAATGTATAAGATTAATTAGCACAAAGGATCTTAACTAAATTGTGTGAGATCACCCTCCTAGGTTTTGTAGAGCCCAAAGTGAAGGATGAAATTTATTGTATCTTTCACTCAGTCATTGGCTAATCCCTCCAATTAGCTAACCATTGGAAAATGGCAATTCCATAGGCTATTTGTGAGATCAGTTTCATATTTAGAAAACACCAACAAATTAGAAACTCTATTGGGGATAACTTTACTAAAGTCTCTAGTTTAAGATCATATTTTAGTGTTAGAGTCATATATTTTGCAAATGTGTGTTCATCCATGAGAAAAATCATTGATTTGTCCTGTCACAAGTCAAATTGAAGTTGGTCTACTAAAGATCCAAGTGGTATTTATGTTTCTTTGTCAAGTTTCCACTAAATTATTAAGGTTCTATCTCAAGATTATTTTTGCTCATAAATTCATACAAATCTATTTGAGATTCATAATTTTTCTACAATTCCTATTAATTTGGGTGGTGACTCTGATTCTCTGTACTAGTGCATTGAATCCATCATAATAAGTAGAGAAGAAGTTGTTGAGAAGAAATGAGGTGGACTAGAGCTCACATGAAGAAGCATAGTAACAAAAATCTAGAGGGTGAACTTCAAAAGACTCCCAAAAAATCATGGAAAAAAAGAACAAAAATTTAGGTAAGTCTACCCCACATCATGTTCTTGAACCTTCTCATTTTTGTATCAACAATCATAGTAGTCATCGGAGCTAGAAAAAATTTCTTGGACTAGATTATGAATATGTAACAAAAAAATCAGTTGTAAGTATACATAAGCCTAGGCCTAGGTAAGGAAGAGGTAGGAGTAGAATTATTCAACATAATATTTCTTCTAAAAATTCTTTTAGTGCTAGAAGCCTTATTCCTCCCACTTCAAATGGTTATTCTCCTTTGCCATGTGATCTGATAATTGGATCCATTGACAATGCTCAGAACCTTATATATTTTTTAGATACCTCAGATTCTGACAATACCCTCCCAAATCTTGATGAGTTTTTAGGTCATATTAATTCTCTCTAAAAGGAAGCTTGGATACATAATGAGATAAGGAATAAAAAGGAGAAGGAGAAGGAGAAGGAGAAGAAGATTATAAATGTTGTATACGAGAGAGATATGCTAAGAATAAGAGTGAAGAAAATGAAACTCATGAACCAAGAAGATCCCGAATCAATTCCCATTACTACCACAAGCCTTGTTGTTTCTAAAATCCTTGACAAGAAGAATCAACATGATCCCATAAATAATAAAAATACCAATACTTGGACCAATTCCATGCTTACAAGTACTATTTATCCACACAATACATCAAGTGTCCAAAACCAACATGTTGACAAAGGGAAGCAGCCCATGAAAAAATTGGTCATTAATGAAGGTGCCTCATCTCAAAAGGCTCTTGTGTCTAACAAGTCATAAACAATGGAATCCAAATTGAGAAAGGAAAATGAGGAGCTACAAAATGAATTGGAGAGAATGTAAATCTTGGAAGACAAAATTGAGATGCAAAAGAATATTGACTTCTTAAAATATTCATGCCTTGTTGGAAATTCCATAACATCTAGTTCACAAGACCCCCCATATTCCTTATCACAATCTACACCAACAATTGAGATTAACACTTCATCTCATATAGGTCAGTCCACCCCTACCTCCCAGCCTCTGAATACAAATAAAAACATGCATACCTACAACCAGTCTGGTGACAGGAATGTGAACCAGAAAGTAGGAGTAGATGGAGATAATAGGCACATTGAAAATAGAGAGAACCAATTTCATAGGAGACCTTTGCAGTTGGAGAGGTATAGATAGTTATGTTTTAATGGGGTACCTAGTTGCCCAAATCCCATCTCCAATAATATTAGGTTCGTGTTAAATATATTCACTAGAAATAATGCATTGTCTAGTGAGGATCATTTAAGGACCTTCCTAAATTTACTTGATGCTTATGAAGTTGAACATGGAGATGTGGAAATTAAATTTTTTATGCAATCATTAGTTGAGGATGTAAGAGATTGCTATAGAGGTCTACTAGAAGCCAGTATTGGATCATGGGCAGAGTTTAAAATTTTGTTCAAAGAGCAATATGGTGACAACACCGATCCTAGATTTATGCTTAGTGAATTCAACAACATTTTCAAAGGATCAAATAAAATGGTGTCTGACTTCAACACCATATTTTAGAAAGAAATGTATAGACTACCTATTGATTTGAGACAAAATGATCAGGTATGTTTGGTTACTTATTGTAGTGCATTTTCTTCAAAGATGAGCTATCATTTAAGGGATAAGGACCCTAAAAATTTAAGGTATTATTTCAAAATTGCTCTACATATAGAAAGCAATCGAAGAGCCTTTGGTAAGGTAGGAAGAAGAGAGGATTTGAAGATTTTAAAGAATCCTAAGGATAAGATAGGAAAATATTCTACATTTGATGAAAAATGGAACAAGGTGATGAGAAACTTGAAGGACATAAAATATAACTGTAATGTAATAGAATTGCACCTAAGGGAAATTCCACGTTTTTGCATCTTGCCTAGCATTTATGACACCTTTGGAGCATTAATGAAAAAATCTTGTGAGACATAATTTTGTGATTTTGGCTCCATGTGGACACATGGTGAAGTGATAGAATCTTGACAAAGTGTTTCCCAAAAATCTAGGCCTTGGATGCCTGCACAGTGCGTAAACATTCATGTGGTGCGCCAGCACCTTGGCGGTTTTCTAAGTTTGAAACGATGAATCTAGAACCTTGACCCCTATTACATGCATCTTGGTGGTTAGGTCTCAAGTGAAATGGCTCTATTCTGCCCTTGCATGCATTAAAAACTCCTTTTGGGCCTCATTTTGGGGTTGGAATCTATCAATTCAAGCATTGTCACCACTTTCTCTAGTCTTGGATAAGTTTTATCCTTGATTAGTAGCACTTTCACTAGAAAATCCATGCTAGATTGAGGTCCCCCCTAGTAGCTACTAGCTCTCCAACAACTACCAGCTCTCAAACAAGTGCATTGTGGTGCACCTGTGTTCTCCAAAAGAGGGTCTTGACCCGTGGGTAATGTTGTCTCCCCTTATCACTCCTTCCTACAAGTTCATTTACTACTTCATGGTGTGGGCTCTACTCTAAAGGGGTTTTTTTTTTCACCACAAGCTCTATTATTTCCTTTACACTCTCTACCAAACTTGGTTTTGCATGGAGGTGGGAACACCAATATGGGGGTCTAATTGAGGCAAGCCCCTATACAACCCCAACCTTTTCCCATTGGTATTTTGTGTGCATGTTACAAAATGAATCCTAGAATAAAGATTCAGACACATGAAGGTGATCTTGTTTTATGTTCTCTTGTATTCTCCTTTAGTTCCTAGCTTTCTATTGATTGCTTGATTCTTCACATCTCCTCATTCGAGTCAAGAAGTAAGAATCTATTTCATCTGCCTGAGCTCTTGAGTTCTTTGCAACTTAGGACACCATCATGTCTTGTAGACAACAACGCTTCATGCTAGAATCCTAGAACTACATTGACATCTTTTTGTTGAGAGCTCTTCAACTAGATATTGGAACTTACAAATCTTGCTCTTTCAAATCCTAAACCTACTTTCTCACTTCTCTTCATGATTTCACCAATCCATTCAATTTGAGGTGTATAAGGGTAGTTCATGCCCTAGTGATATCTTGAGAATAAAGAGACCTGTGTGCAGGGAATCCCTCTTATATCACATTCTGGTGAACCCAACATGAACTGTCGGATCCGTTTTCATAATGTTGTCTAGCTATGATGAGTCTTTTTATAAACAAGATTTTGATATGCTAGAAGATTCTCTAGATGATTTCCTAGATGCACTCTACCCTATCTGTAAATCTTAAAAAAAAACTCCTTCCTTACCAGTTAAAGAGTCAGTAAATGTGGTAGTGTGAACCCCTAAACCTGGAAATGCACAAGATAAACAAACATGTCAAATCGTTAGCTTAATATGCAAAAAAATATGAGAGATTCCCCATGAAATCCATCTATTTAACTTAAACTAGGAATAAATGAAGAACAAAACTTAAACAAATGAGAGTTAATCTTAATTAAGCAAATACAATAGTGATCCCATGGGGGAATTGGTGCCAATTGAATGTTGAAATTGGCCCTTTCTCAACTCCTAAGTTGCAAATGTGAGTGATTTAGAAATGGTCAAATATCCCAAAGAGATTTGAGCATAACCTTGTTACAAATTTTGAAGATAATGAATGCTTGAGTGGTAATGGGAAAAATTAGCTCTCAATGTGAAGAGAGTAACTTTGCATGTGATTATGGATGAGAAATGAGGAGAGAAGCCTCTACTTTATAGATTTTAATTTGGAAGAATGACCAATCTTTGAGCAATGTGGGACTAACTTTCAATCCAATGGTTGGATGCCACATGTCATGATGTGAATGGTTGATGGTTGTGCACATTTTGGCCAAAGTGCTAATAAATGCATTTAGTTTGAACTTGAATTTGTGAAATGACTTGTTGAAGAGGGAAGGGAAATGAAGTTAATGTAACTTGGCTCAAGGCCAAGGACATGTAAGAAGCCTTAAATGCTTTGTTGGAAGGACCAAGTCCACTTGGCCTTTTTGAATTCAAATGAGGGAATATTCCCTTTTGATGCCATGTGAGGGAAAATAGAGAATTAAATAAATCAAAGTAATTGATTTATTGTGCAAGTTGCATTCTCTAGAGGATTTTAGTGAGAGGGATTAACTTAATCAAGGTTTTGATTAATTTTAATGAAGAATTAGATGATTTGACAATTTTGACTCAAATAGATGAATTAATTTAAATCAAAATTGAGAGGAAATGATTTATTAAATAAATGATTTGATTTATTTAACTTAAGGAGGAATATGTTAGATTAAATCAAATAAGGTTTAATTTATTTAATTTAATAAGAGGACTTTGGGGATTTTAATCAAATAAAATGATTTATTTAATTAAATAGAAAAGTAAGGTTAATTAAATTGAATTGACTAATTTAATCACTGGAGGAAGAAGACCTAATTAGATAAATAATGTTCCATTAAATTAAGAGACAAATATGATGAAGTGTTGAAAGTATGATTCAGGAAGAAATTGTGTTAGTAATCAGGATCAAGTGTGCTAGATCAAAAATGTATATTCTCCATGTCTATAAGTAGTATTTTATGTGGCTCCTCCAAGCCCTAAGAATCCCTTTATTTATGTGACCCTGGCTGAGCCGTTCCCTAGAAAGGACTATTTTGTCTATGGGATTTCAAGTCATAGCAACCCATCAGACTTATATTCGAGATTTTCAAAGGCTAATAACTCTACTTCTTATAATGTTGTCGGACACACTTACCCTATGAGGAGAAACATACAAAACTTAGAACAACAAGTTATAGTTCCTACATCATAGCCAGATCAAACTCCTACTTCTTTACCTCGGTCTCAACTTGAACTTCCTCTAGCTCCTAAACCCATGACCAAAGTACCAGGTGATTATGATATTTTCGAGAAACTTTGTGTTACTCCGGCTAAGATCTCACTTTGGAATTTTCTTCAGACCACTTCGGTTTATCAAGATGTTGCAAGAAGATTTACAAAATATTATCTTGCTTTCCTCGGCTAGGCCTACGAATTTTGATGTGTTGATGGAACATATTTGAGTAGATTTACCAAATATTACATTCCACCCACAAGAAATCCTGCCTTCGGACATGAAGAAACAACTAAAACATTTGATGATCATGGTAAACGTTAACAAAATTAGTATTAGGCATACCCTCATTGACATTGGTTTATCCCTCAACGTTTGTTGTATAGATCTACTTCCTAAAATCAAGGTTAATTCATCCTCCTTACCGACTTCTTCCTTATATATTCATGGGTGTCATAGCATTGGTAGCCAAGCTCTAGGTATGATAATGTTACCTTTGTAGTTGGGCCCTGTTAATTTTCCTATGTTGGTCTACGTAATGCTCGGCCCATTACCATACAATATTCTTCTAGGAAGATCTTGGATTCATGACATGGGTGCTGTAACTTCTACCCTACATCATTCCTTGAAGTTCATTGCTAAAAATTAATTGGTTATGGTTAAATTAGATCCATAAGCTATGCACCTTTGTTTACTATCCGTTGCTGATTGTAATTCAACCATTTCCACCCTCAAGAATTGCATTCCTTCCTTAACTACTAATGCTATGGATTTTTCCTCATTGATACCTATTGTGGAAGTTGTTCCTTAACCAAGGATCAATTGACGTGAAACACCTAAGACAAAAAATGTGAATCCCCTCTTTCTTCTCCTTCATCTATCGAAGTGAATGCTCTCTTAGGTGATGAATGGGGTTCCTTGAACTTCTCTAAAATATTCATAATAGAGTACAAGTCGAACCCCTCCAATATAGAATTCTTTGATTCTTCCAACATGAGGATGAGCAACCCTCTCATTGAATAAGTGAAGTGTGATCCCATCCAAGAGATTTCTCCTCCCTAGGAGAGTGAATCCATCTCTGAAAAGAAGGTTGATGTTTGTGAACCGAGTAAGGGAAGTGGGACCGTTCGAGTAGAAACTTTTGATGTCCACTGGTGGAACGAGACACTCTATGTAGAGCCACACCCTCCTAAAACTCTACAAGCTCATTACGAGTCTAGTTAAAAACTCACTTCTTGATATGGATATGGGAAGAAAGGCCTAGGACATAGTGAGCAAGGAATACAATTTCCTATCCAATTTAAGCAATGAAAATGCCATCTAGGTTTGGGATGCCCCCTTGAGCAGTCTAGACAAAAACCTTGGTGGAGTGTTAATTTTATTCAGGCCAAACCATTGATTTTGATCCATCCTGAGTTGATAGAAGAAAGAGAACAAGCTGAGAAGGTCCCTGTAAATTTTTTCTCTTTAGATGAAGGATTGGGGGAGTTTCTAGGTGCTTATTCTCTATTACCTCCTTATCATAATAGGAAATGATTCTATATCACTTACACAAACATGCATACTTTAGAGAATTTATTCTGAGCATTGACAAGGAGGACCCACTATCTAACGTCAGGGATGATGTTCCGATATCCCATCCCAAGAACTATAGTTCCCTCAAAGGGTATATTATCAAAGTGCTCATGAATACTAAATCTTCAAAAAGAGTAATCAAGATCAAGAAGTGCCTCTATTCTAACGAAGCAAATGAACACTTCGCTCTCTTGCATGCTTACCTTGACATCTTTTCTTGGATGTATGAAGATGTGGCTAGTATTGATGAATCTATAATGGTCCATAATATCATTCTATGTCCCAATTCCAAGCTCATTAAGCAAAAAAATTGAAATATCAATACTAGGGTAGCTTTAATGGTCAAGACTGAGATAAAGAAGCTATTGAAAGTAGGCTTCATCCATCCCATAGACTATTCTCCTTGGATTTTGAATATAGTCATTGTTAGCAAACCTGATGGTCGTATTCATATATGCATTGACTTTTGGGACCTTAACAAGGCTTCCCTTAAAGATGATTTTTTGTTATCTAATATAGATATGATTGTGGACTAGATCACAAGCCATGCATTGTTATCTTTTATGGATGGCTTCTTGGGTTATAATCAGATCTATATTAATTTGGATGATCAATACAAGACAAACTTTACTACCCCTTGGGGCAATTTCTGCTATGTGGTCATGCCCTTTGGATTAAAGAATGCAGGAGTGACTTATCAATGAGTGATGACCTTGATATTTCATGATTTCATTCATAAAATATTTGAAGACTATGTCGATGACATCTTGGAAAAATCTATAAACCATCAAGATCATGTGAAGAATCTTTGTCTTATCTTTGAAAGGCTTTGACTTTACAAGATGAGACTCAATCCCTAGAAGTGTGTCTTCGGTGTTGATTTTGGCAAGATTATTGAGTTTATAGTCTCTTATCATGGAATCAAAGTTGACACGAATTAGATTGATGTCATTATTAACATGTCTCTACCAAGGAACATCTCTGAGTTACAAAGTCTACAAGGGAAGATTCAGGCAATTCATATATTCATATCTCAGTTGGCTAATCGTACCCTTCCTTTCACACATCTCCTAAAGAAGGATGTTCACTTTATATGGGATCAATAATGTCAGAGATATTTTGAATCTATCAAAGCTTATTTGACCAATCCCACTATATTGATGTTGACTATGCAAGATAGACCTTTCCTACTTTACCTTGTTGCTTCACCATACACTTTTGTGGCCCTGTTGGCTTAGTATGATGATGCAGGAAGAGAGAGAGAGTGGTTTAATACATCAGTCACATCCTTGTTGATTATGAAACCTGTTATTTATCCATGGAGAAGTAGTGCCTTGCCCTTGTATTCGCTACACAAAAGATGAGGCACTATGTCCTCCATGCTGAAAATCACATCATAGTAAAAATAGATCTTCTAAAACATATGTTCTCTAGCACCAACCTTGCTAGGAGATTAGTGAAGTGGGTTATGTTGCTATCTGAGTTTGATATAAAAATTTTCAATCAAAAATTGGTAAAAGGACAAGTGGTTTTTGATCAATTGGTAGACACTCCCTCACCTGATTCCTTCCCTGGGTTGGACCTATTCCCTGATGAGAACATCTTCAATAATCAACCATGACCTCGAATGGAAAATTTACTTCGATGGATCAAGGTGCTAGACTGGTTCTGGAGTGGGTGTGGTCCTGATAACCCCTGAAGGTAAACTAGTCCCCCTATCCTTTCAATTAGATTTTCCGTGTACCAATAATATCATTGAGTACGAAGCCCTTATTGCTGGTTTACATGCCATAATTGCATTAAAAATTAAACATCTTCATATACTAGGTGACTCTGAACTCATTTTGAATTAGATCATAGGAACTTATCAATCTAAAAAAAGTAAGTTGTCTTGATATCAGGACCTCCCTTTGTCCTTGTTTAATCATTTTTCCTCTTTCACAATAAAGAAAATTCCTAGGTGGGAAATAGACATGCGGATGTCATGGCAAGCACTGCTTCCTTGGTACCCTCATAAGAGGATACGAAGGAATATCACATTGTGGTTCAGGTCACGCAAACCCCGATAATTCTCGATCAACCTATGCATGAGTCTCTAGTTTTCCATCATGCAGATTTGGAAGAGTAGTTCTCTAACATCTACAATTAATTAAAGAATAGAAAGTTTCATGATGCTGCGATGAAAAATGATCGCACTTGTATACAAAATATTTCATCCCATTATGTCATCTTATCCAATGTTCTTTATCAAAAAGTGTATAATGGCTTGCTGCTAAGATGCCTCACTAGACTAGAAATACCTCTTGCCCTTAAAGAAGCCCATGCGAGCTTTGGGGATGAATATTTTGGTGGTAGATCTCTAGTAAGGAAACTGATACACATTGGATACTACTAGTAGATGATGGAAAAAGATTCATTTGGTTTCATCAAGAAGTGCCTTTAATGTCAATAGCATAGCCGCCTTATCCACGCTCCTTCTCAGGAGTTGAAAAATCAAACTTCTCCTTGGTCGTTCACAAAATGGGGGTTGGACATTATTGGGAAAATATCACCTCCTTCTTCCAAAGGACATACCTTTATTATCACCGCTATAGATTATTTCACAAAATGGGTTGAGGCTATTCCACTCTAATCCACAAGTGTTGAACCTATCTGTAGCTTCCTATTGAACAAAATCATCTCTTGATTTGGACTGCCTGCTACACTTGTTTCTGACAATGGTACACCATTTAAAAACAAGGAAGTAAAGCAATTCCTAGAAAAAATTCATATTCAACATAGTTTTTCTACAACGTATTATCCACAATCTAATGGCCAAGTAGAAGCTTCTAACAAAATGTTTGAACTAATTATTCATAAGACGGTTAATAAAAATGGTAAGGATTGGAATATGCAGTTAACATATGCTTTGTGAGCTTATCGCATGAGTGTTTTCATGACGATGGGAATGACGCCCTATAACCTCATGTATGGCATTGAAGCTATCATGCCTTTAGAGTTGGAAATACCATCTTTATAGGTTTCCATTAGGGGGGTGATTGACAATGAAACCTATTGGGTTAACCATTTGCATCAACTTGAGATTCTTGGTGAATGCCATTTATAGGCCCTTGATCATCTTAAAGCTTATCATCGGTCTCTATCTAGACAATATAATCAGGGTGTGCTTCCTAGGACCTTCAAGCTAGGAGACCTAGTTCTATATGCAAATCAGCGAAATGTAAGCATGCTACCTAATTAGAAAGGGAAATTTAGTCCTAACTAGCTAGGTCCTTACATCATGGTTTCTCTATATGGTTCAGGTGCCTATGGATTATCATCTATAGATGAGACACCTAAAGGATCTTTTTAATAAGATGCATCTTCATCAATACTATGCATAGTGTCCTAATGTGCCATATATGCAGTGTTCTCCATTAAGAGTAGTAATATTATATATATATTAACATTTTCTCATTTTCACATTATAAATAATATTTGTGTTTGTGATGTGACCATATGTGTGTGCATGTAATATAAACATACATCCATGTGTCTGACTATGCTAAATATTCATACATCACATCACATTATTAGATCATCATAGCATTTAATTAACATGTAGATAAATATGTTAAATTAAATCATGATTAGCATCTAATGAAAACATACATCCATATAAGAAAATACCATCCATAGCATGAGCATACATGGAAATAGAAAGCATACACATAAGAAAATTCATGATACTGAAAGTGATGTATATATATATATATCCAATGTATGAATCAAATGGCATGTACATGTATTGGGCCACTACTATAAAAATGAGTGGTTGTTGAATATATGTCTATAAATAATATCTATAAGCATGTATGAATATATACGTCTGGCTACAAAATGATGTCCAAAATATGGATCCTCACCTTGGGGCATGTGGCTTCCTGAGCCCTTTGGCTCTGGTAGCCACTATGGTGCTCTGCGAGGAGGTTGCATGGTGGTCTGTGATTGGGATCAGTGTGAACGTGACATAGATAGACCCACCCGTATCCCTCTAAGCTCCTCCTATAGTGAACAAATGTCCTTCTTCACTTGAATAAGATCCTACTATAGCCGCTAGACATTTTTTGGTATCATAGCTGTCTACTCCACGTCGAGCTCATCAATGCAACTCTGGAGAGCATCATGCATTTCCTCAACAACATCAACTCTCCTCACTGCCGCATCTCGCTTGGTGAGTGCCATCTGCAACTCCCCCAACAATTGATCTTGCTGACCCCTAGTGGTTGTTAGCTCCATGATCATCTGCACTCCCTCTACACCCCGCTCCTCATATGTGGTCCATAGACAAGCTACCAACTAAAAAGTGGGGGCATGTCTCCCCATTGAAATAAGTCAATAAGCCTCTAGGATAGTCCCCTAGATCGGTACAGAAGGGGCCACCTATGAAATAGATAGGGCCATAAGTTCAGTCCATCCCTATGCATCCTATGCAATCACAAAGAGAGAGAAGGGGATCAGTATCACATGGCATGTGTATATAAATAAAAAAGTGTAAGCAAAAATATGAAAAGTAGGAAAGTAACAATAATGCACTATGTATACCTGGATCCCCTAGCTGCCATGTGGGATCAGGGTGTGGATCAACACTAGGGCCTACATCATTGGTATTGGTGGCCAGCCTAGGAGATGCTAGTATCACTGCTACTAGGATAGTGGAGGTTGGCGGTGGTGATGAAATAGGGGTATCTAGGGGGGAGCTGATCTCCTTCGTCATTGCAGCCTCATGGGTGTTGCCTCCTCCTCCTCCTTTGCATTGCTCTACTGGTGGGCTCTCCTCCTACCCTATGGAGGTTGGTGGGGCTCATCCTCATGTGGGAAAGGGTCCCCTCCTAGAGCACCCTCACTGAAGACTGGAGCAGGATGATGCCTCTCCCACCACCAGGTAAAATCAGTTGCTACCCCAACATTATCCACCGTTGCCATGGCTGGTAGATCATGATCAGGCTCATCATCATATGAAAAGATGATGTTTGTGATAGAAGGGTTATGAAAATTGCCTACCCTTGCTAAACTATTGTGCACCCTAGTGTACGTGGGTGCATCAAGTGGTATGATCTATACATGACCATGTTGTCACATCACCTGACTCCAATAATAGGGTACAATGATATAATCACAGTGACCCACTAAAAAATATTCTTGTTGTAGGTTCCTAAGGAAACTCTTGTCATCAACCCACCTAAAATAATGGTGAGGTCAGTAGTAAAACTCTCCTATGGTGACAGTATCAAACTACAACCTCCAAAACTATAAATCCCTGAAACGCCACTAGCCTATCATGTCATACCAATGGGACATAGGGACATCATACATCCATTGCTGGGGAAAACCAACTGGTCAGGTGCACATAATGTGGGTGAATTCCCACACTTCTAAAAGTGTGCATGTTTTAAGACTACGATACTCATAATGAACGTACCATCCAAGCTCCTTGTAGAGGTACGCTAGCATGCTACACCCCTAGGAAAAAATAGTCTTGTGCTCAACCATGTCCCTAAAAATCGAAATGAGGCCCATGTATAGATGTGAGCCTCGCCTATCTATAGTGATATAAAAAGAAATTGTGACCACCATCACCCAACATAGGAGTGGTGATGTCATCCTCGCCTGGTCATACCAATGTGTGTATATGTGACCAGTGTCATCGACATCGTTGGTCCGCCTTGTGAAGTACCGAATACCCTCATTGCACTACTACGCCGATTGGGTGTCGTCTAAGGCCACTCACCATCTATGGATGGGGAGCTCGAGGATCCGATAGACATCCTCAAGGGTGATGGTCATCTCTCTGCAAGGTAGATGGAAAGATGAGGTAGTAGCATCCCACCACTCCATCAGAGTGGTGAGCATCCTGTCATGCTATCACATCTTTGGCATAGTGAATACATGCCAGAGACCAACTCGCTCCAAATGTGTGACCTCGTCTAGTGATAATCACTCTCTACTCATAGACGAGGTAGAATGCTCACCCTTTGGGATGCTCCCAAATCTCTAGATAATCCTGCAAAAAATTAAAAAATTCTTAAGTCAAAAAATTGATCATGATAAGTAAATATGTGAAAGGACATATGTGCATCACATAGATGTCTGTGTGATGCGCCTGTGTCCCAGATCCTCCATGGTCTCTTGGAGGATGCCAACGTATCCTTAGGATGACAATGTAGATCTAGGACCCCAATGAATGTCCTAGAGGACAACACAGAAAGAGGACGCAGGTGCACATTTTGGACGCATGGGCACCTCGAAGCATGAAAAAACCAACAAAATGAACAAAAAAGGCACAAAGATTGAGACTAAGAAGCATACTTGGTCAACCTCATGACCCATGATGATGTCATCGCATAGTTGCTCTAGCCTCAGCACTTCATACTCTCCCCTGCTTGACATTTTTCCAAATTTTCTCTCACAAAATTCAACAATCTCCTCATACTGAATAGTGAAAATGACCCTTCTAGGGGCCCACCTAGGTATATATAGGCCCCCCCTAGGGGCCTATTTCTCCTAGAATTTATGGCCCCCTGGTTTCTCCTAACTTTACCCCACCATGCTAGGGGAATACTTAGGAGGGGGCATATAGTCACCTTTTGATCATTTTATTTCTCTCTCCTCGGAATCAATGACTTCTTCTTGATCATTCTTTTATCCATGGTAGTTTCTTCCATTTTTTTGAAACTAACTCAAAATTGTAATTTTGTAGGATACAATTCTAAATAGTTTTCCATGATCATTATTTTGATTATCATTGAGCTTAGGAGCTGGGGGCATCCTTGGTACTAGATAGCTTGACTTCGGTGACCTTTGAAATCCTGCTTCCAAGCACATATTTCCGTAAAATCCAAAATTTGGGTGAAATTTTTCTTCTCTACTTTAGTGAGGCTGATTTTTCCAAAATCGAGCCCACTAAAGTGGGGGCAAAATTTAATGTCACAAAATTGCACCTGAGGGTAATTCCACATTTTTGCATCTTGCCTAGCATTTATGACACCTTTGGAGCATTGATGAAAAAATATTGTGAGATACAATTTCACGATTCTAGCTCCATGCAAACACATGGTGAACCGACAAAATCCTGACAAGGCATTTCCCAAAAATCTAGGTCTTGGACGCCTACACGACGCATGGATGTTTGCACGACACTCTAGCATCCTAGCAGTTTTTTGAGTTTGAAACGACGAATCTAGAACCTTGACCCCTATGACATGCATCTTGGTGGTAAGGTCTCAAGTGAAACGGCTTTGTGTTCCCCTTGCATGCATCAAAAAATCCTTTTGGACCTCATTTTGGGGTTGGAAGTTGTCAATTCAAGCATTTTCACCACTTTCTCTAGTCTTGGATAAGTTATATCCTTGAGTAGCAGCACTTTCACTAGTGAAGCCATGTCAGACTGAGGTCCCCCTAGCAGCTACCAGCTCTCAAATAGGCACATTGTGGTGCACTCGTGTGCTCTAGAAGAGGGTCTTGAACCATGGGTAATGGTCTCTCCCCTTGTCACTCCTTCCTACTAGTTCATTTACTACTTTGTGGTGTGGGTTCTACTTCGAAGCGGGTTTTGTTTTCACCACAAACTCTATTTTTTTCTTTACACTCTCTACCAAACTTGGTTGTCTATGCAGGTGGGAAAACCAATGTGGGGGTCTGACTGATGCAGGCCCCTATATAACCCCAACCTTTTACCCTTGTTCTTTTGTGTGTAGGTTATGAAAGGAAGCTTGGAATGAGGATTCAGACGCATGAAGGTGATCTTGTTTCACGTCCTCTTGTATTCTCCTTTAGTTCCTAGCTTTTTTTTTATTGCTTGATTCTTCATGTTTCCTGGTCTGAGTCAAGAATTAAGACTATGTTTAATATTCTTGAGCTCCTAAGTTCATTGCAACTTAGGATGCCAGTGCGTCTTTAGGATGACATTTTTTCGCACTGGCATCCTAGAACTATGCTGATGTCTTTTGGTCGAGAGCTCTTCAGCCGAATATTGGAACTTAGAAATATTTCTCTTTCGGATCTTGAACCTACTTTCTCACTTCTCTTCACGATTTCATTGATCCATTCAGTTTGAGGTGTATAAGGGTAATTCATTCCCTGGTGATCCACTGAGAAGAAATAGACTCGTGTACAATGAATCCCTCTTATATCACAATAACATTGAAAAAAATGAAAAAGGATTGGGAAATGAAAAGTACCATTTCCAAAAAAATTAGAGAGCCCTAAGATTGCAATATTTCTCTTCTAATACAAACTGGCATAATGGCAAGCTATTTCATAACAATTAGAAAAATGCACAAGGTCAAGTTCCACCTGACCCACTACAGAAAAATTCTGCTAATTTTGTTGATGAGATAACATGGTGTGTGGCCTATTAGTTTCCACACTCTCCTCACCAATGTATAAATTCAAAGTCCTTGGAGGAAGAAAAAATTATATTTGTTGATTGTAGTTCATCTCATGACCATCATGAGGAGATAAATGTGCTTGTGAGTTGATCTAACTTTGCAAATGAAGAATTTTATTTTGAGGAAGAATCTCATGGGGTTGATATTGATAGTCAAAGATAAAAATAAAGTGCATACCATCAGTAGGTCTTCTTTGATGAAGATACTGAAAAGGACTGTGATGTTTGTATTCTGGAAAAAAATGAGCCTGATATATGTCATAGAATACCATCCAATGAAGAGATTGAATGAATGACAATTTCCTTAGTTCTATAAGCAAGAAACAATTACCATCTCAAAAATAGATTTTTTAACATTGATCAAGGTAAGGTAGACAACATGTTTATCAAGGAACAAAATGAAAACAACAAGGTTTCAAAGGTAGAGGGCAAGGTGGATGAGGCCAAAATCAAAGAAAATAAAGGAAGTAAGATTTGGACCAAGAAGAGTGACCGTATCAAAGTGGATGGTGAAGTTATTTCCCTATATTTGAAGGCAAAATCTCAAAAGAAAAACACTAAGAAAGAAGATAAGAAAAAGGTTGAGCAGAAGTGTGAATAGTTGAAGAACAAAACTAACAGACAAGGTATGATATCTCATGACCTTCCTAAGTACACTTCTGTAGATATGTTCAAATTTATTTCATAGATTAAGGTCAATGTTCCTTTACTGGAAATGATGTGAATTGATGAACATAAGAAAGAGGAAGAAACCCTTATCAATGGCACGCTTACAACCTATAATTAATAGATGGCATCTACTCCACCTAAAGAGAGTAGAAGTGAATTAAAAGAAAAGTATGTGGAGGGAATAATCACCGAAATCCCTCAGATCTACTTGGGCACCACTATTACTGCCAACCAAGTAGATCACTTTTATGTATCTTTGATTGTTGATGGGAAGTTATTGAGAAATTGTATGATAGACTCAGGAGCTTCATCCAATAACATGCGAGTGGAAATTATGAAGGAGATGGGGTTAAAGATTAATAGTGTTTATGGAAAATTTTATGCCATGGATTCAAGAAAGGTACCAGTTATTGGGGTTATCCAAGATGTCCCATTCAATCTTGTTGCCTTTCCTAACAAGGAATTCACAATGAGTATCATTGTGGTGGATATCCCACCTAACTATGGAATGTTGTTATCTAGGAAGTGAAGTGCATCTATGGGAGGTAGTATGCAATGTGACATTTCATATTCCATATTCCCAATAGATGGTAAGGATATAAAACTAGTCAAGGAATCTAGATTCCTACATAAAATAGAATTTGACACTCTTGAAGATAGGATCCACTTTCTTGACACATGTATTGACAATTTTAGAATAGAAGAGTTTATATAAGAAGATGAAAAGAAAATTGTATCTTTAGATAAAGAGATAATAAAGCTATCAAATGACAATGATCTCTAAACAATGTACTTTGATGGAGCATGTTCAAAGGAGGGATCAAGTGTAGGGGTGATTTTAATCTCTCCTAATGGTAAGAATTTCAAGTTTTCATTCTCACTACTATTTGGCTACACAAACAATGTTCTTGAGTATGAAGCCCTATTGTTGGGATTGATACTAGATGAAAAACATGGGATAAATTGAAAGTGATTAGTTAGAATGGTTGTATCCCAATTTAGATCAAATTTTGCATCGAAGAACAAAAGACTAAAGTAGTATAAGAATTTCATTTGGGATTCTATAGAGAAATTTGATGCCTTTGGTATTGACTGGTTGTAGTGAGGAAAAAATAAAGTGGTAGATTTACTAGCCAATATTACACTCAGACCAGATGATACAACATTTGTAGGAATTTCCAAGGTGGAAGTGCAAACTAGGTCATCAGTTCCTCATAACATATAGAGCTGGAAGGTTTTTAATTATGTTGGGGATATTCTAAAGTTCTTGCATTCTTTTGATCAATATGAAAGTCAATAAATTGATTTTGGAGCATTTTTAGAAGTAGTAGATGGAAAGGAGACAATATTTGGAAATGAGGTGATTCTACTGAAGACCAACAAGATTCCAAAGGGCCTAGTAGAATTGGAGAGGGTATTTGATGGAAATGAGAAGATGAATGTTAAGCAGACATCCACTCCTAAGGAGGATTTAGAAGAAGTTAACCTTGGCAAAAAAAATGCTCTAAAGAAGGTTTATATAGGCAAGAAGATGAAGCCTCGGGTCAAAGAAAATTTGATTGCATTGCTTAGAAAATATAAGCATGTATTTTCCTAGTCTTATGATGATTTAAAGGCCTACAAAGAACATTTATTCTAGTACTAAATTCCTTTAAAACCTGATGCAAAACCTTTAGGAGATAACAAAGGCCTATAAATACAACATTGGCACCAAAAATGTAGGAAGAATTGGTAAAACTAAGGGATGTTAGAATTATCAAACCAATTAGGCACTCCACATGGGTGTCCAACCTAGTGCTAGTAAGGAAGAAGAATGGTGGCATAAAGTTGTGTGTAGACTTTATAATTTTGGATGTGTCATCCATCAAAGACAACTATCCATTGCCCAACATGGAAGCCATGTTACATAAGGTAATTGGTTGTGAGTTATTATACATGATGGATGGTTTCTTAGGTTATAACCAAGTCATGGTTAAGGATTCTGAGAAGTAAAATATTACATTTACTACTCCTTGGGGTACATACGTTTATGTCAAAATTCCATTTGGCTTGAGAAATGTAGGTGCTACATTTCAGAGGGCTATGGATGTAGCCTTTGTTGATTTCATAGTTATCTTCTTGGTAGTGTAACAATATGACCTAACAATGTATTCAAAAAATGAAGAGGATCATTGCATGCAACTTGAGAATATATTTTTTAAAGCATTAGAATATGGTATCTCTCTCAACCCCAAAAAATGTGATTTTGGTGTCAAAGAAGGAAAGTTATTGGCGTAAATTGTTTCTAAGGATGGTTTGAAAATTGATATAGAGAGTGTAGTATCCACAGATAAAATTCCATATCCAAAGAATTTTAAAGGTATCCAATCATTATTTGGATAGATCAATTTCCTAAGAAGATTTGTCACCAACTTTGCAGAGACTACTCGTCCCATTTCCAAAATTTTAAAGAAAGGTGAGAAGATTTTTTGGAGTGAGAATACAAGTAAAGAATTTTAGAATATCAAACAAGCAATCAAAGAGGCTCCAGTTCTTAAGTCTCCATTTTTTTCTAAACCACTTCAAATTTTATCTTTTGTTTCATTCCATGTTGTAGTATTGTTGTAGAAAAATGATGAAGGTTTTGAACAACCAATCACATTTTTTAGAAATTCATTACAAGCTACAAAGCTGAAGTATGGCATGATAGAGAAACAAGCCTATGCATTGGTCAAGGAAGTAAAAAAATTCAAGAAATATCTTGTTTGGGCTGCAATTATAGCTTATGTTCCTAGTGTTGTAATCAAAGACATCTTCACCCAGCAAGAAGTTATAGGAAGGATATGCAGATGGATCAATAGTATCCAGGAATTTAACATTGATGTGTAGATTACCAAGTTGGTAAGAGGAAAAGGTTTAGCCAAATTTATTGTTGAAACAAATTTATAAGATAATCAAGTGGAATGTGTAGATGTGTCACCAATTTGTGATATGCAAACATGTGGTTGGTATAGGCATGTTTTTCATTAACTGCAAACAATGTAGTTCTCTAAAGGATTAACAGATAATGAAAGGACTTTAAAGCTACAAGAAATTAAGTATGTTATTTTTGATAATGAATTATGTTGGAGAATTCTAAATGGGGTCTTACTAAAATGTGTTTTTTTTTTGGCGAAAGTGGCAAGCCACTATTATATTTTATTATATATTAATAAATGATTACAAAATCTAGTTCTGGGGAGCATACCGGCATGAAAGAACTCGTAAGAAAACCTTTGGTTATAGCTTGGAGCATACAAAAAAAAAAGTTGCATCGACCACTTAGATCATTTGTACAAAAATGCTGATAATTCAAAAAGCAGGATTATTCCCAAGATAGCCTATATCAAACCTCAACCCTGACTAAATTCTACTAAGCACAATTCTAACTATGAACTAACTCAAAATTTTCAAATACCCAACCTTTACAACTTTTCACTATTGGATACACTTTTTATTTTTCTCTTGTCTTGATCTAATACTGCCCTTGTTAGGTTTTCACCATTAGATCTTTCTTTTATGTTATTTATTTCATAGCTGAGAAACTTGACACTTTCCTGTAACTCTAATCTTGTGATTCCCTGGTGGAACTTATTTTTGGATGGGATAAAAAAATAAATTTTATGATGGTTTCATCATTAGGAAAAGTTGGGACATCAATAGGTGTGATTTGTTCCCAATCAATGAGTTCGGGATGTACCAAAGCAAATAGATCATTAGGATGAATAAGGTAACTAGCCGTTAGAGTCATGATACTATTATTAACTTTGTTATGGGAGAGGTCTAGTATGGTATCCTCCTATGGATTATTTGTCTCACTTTGAATTGAATAGGTTTCACTTGAGTCATGATCCCTTTGTAGAATGTAATCAAGCAGAGGCCTTGAGCTTTCCCCTTGTAATAATGCGGGTGTTAATTTGTGTATGACATCCACCCTTTTCTCAGAGATGAACGTATCATTAGAGAAGTCATCCCATTCATACTCATTGGAGTTAGTGTCAGAATTATTTGCTTGAATTCTCAAGATTGTTTCAGTTAACTCCTCTTTGGAAATTCTTTGTACTACGTCTTCCTTTGTATCTTCACCATATCCTAACCCAGTCTTATCGTTTGGGTGCATTTTTTTCAATTGGATAGGCTCAATGATACCCTCTTTTCTTTTACCGATAGGCCCATTTCCTTCATAACCCATTTGCTGCATGATCACATAACCTTTTCCATACTGTTCTGTGGGTAACTTGATATGTTGTACTAATTCTTCTTCATCTTTATAGAGCCAATCAAGGATAGCTCTATCTTCCATTTCATTTTCTTTGATAAATAATCCATTAAACTTGGTGATGGTAACTAAAGCCGAGGCTAAAGCTTTTGTAGCCTACTATATGGATTTTTATGGTTGACCATGGGATCTTGGAGATATGGGTAAATTAGAGAGAGATAAATAATATTATCCCACTCCATTATCTTTCAATTTTAGCTTAGTACCAAAATTACTTATCATTTCTTATGCTTGATCATTGTATTTGGAGGTAGAGATGACCAAAGCCTCTCTATTATGTGGGACAAGTGTGTCCTGAGTTGCTCTTAGGTTAGAGAAAGTTTGACTCCTAATGTGATCAGAAGGTATTGTTACTTCTTGTCCATAAATGGAAACTTCAAGCATTGATGATAAGTAGATAGAATAGCTTGCATTTCATGGATCCATTGACAACCCAAGAGTATGTTATAGGATAGATCCCAATCTAGAACCTGACAAAAGGTATTCTTCACAATAGGTCCCACTCTAATTGGTAGCATGATGAGGCCTTTGGAAGCCCTTTCCTCATCATCATATGCCTTGATTGTAATCTTCCTTCGTGGATCTATAGATTCTTCAGAATATCCCAAAGCAAGGACCAATTTCAAAGTACAAATATTTAATCTAACTCCCCCATCTATTAGGACACGTCTAATTTGAGCTTTGTGAACCATAACCTCTAGGTAGAGTGATGAATTATGTGGATGGGTTATGGATGATTCATCCTTCTTAGTAAAGGATGAACATGTGGATGAGGAAAAGTGTCCCACCATGGCTTGAAATTTATTGATATCCAAATTAGGAGAGACAGTTGTATCAATAAGTGCCTTTTCCAGAATGTCCTTATGCGCAGGTGATAACTTTAAGAGCTCCAAGATAAAAATTTGGGCTGATTTTTTTCGTAGTTGATCAACCAAATTGTATTGACTTGGAGGGGGAACTACTGCTTAAGATGAGATTCCTTTGACAATAATTTTGGCTTGTCCCCTTGTCATACCAATGAACTCTCGATATTCTTGCTTACCTTTGATTCAAATAGCATTGATTTGTTGATCGTCAGTATAAATATGATTGATAATGGTGTTGAGGACATAATTAACATTCTTGCCCTTATCACCTGAAGATTCCCACTTTTGATAATTAGGGAGAGGATCCTTAAATGCCTCATGGTCATCATTGATATTATGTCCTTCAACCATGATGGTACGATTATCAATCAAATCCAGAACAACATTCTTTAACCCTTGGCAATTATTTATCTTATGACCTTTACACCTATGATAATCACAAAAGTGTGAGTCATTCCACGATGGTGGTTTAATGCGAGCCTCATAATCTCTTTGTGGTGGCAATGTAATAGCATCTTGATTCAATAATTCTTTGAGAATGCATTCCAAATATTGGCCCAAGGGAGTAAAACTCCATCAATTCAAAAAATATGAAGATCTGGGCGCATTTGAATTTTGATTATTGCCAAAATTGTTTCCATGATTATTAGTCACATTCCCTTGATTGGAAACATTTCCTTGGGTACTAGAATTTCTAGCATTATTGCTACGTTGGACACCTGATACATTAAGGATGGTAGGCTTCATATACATGTTGTTAGCATCTACTACCCCATCATTTACAACATTTTTATTTCGAGTCCAAAATCGTGACTTTTCATTGTTGTTACTATTGTTGTTTTGTAGGAATTTGAACCCTCTTTATCAATTTTCATAACTCCACGCTTAACCAAGGCACCTTCAATAGTAATCGTGTTTTCAATCAATTTTTCAAATGATTGAGGATAGTGAAGGTTTAGTTTGTAACTCATCTCTTGATTCATACTATCAATAAAGATCTCCATATTCTATGTTTTAGGAACAGGATGGGAGTATCTAGAAAATACCCTTCTCCACCTTTGTAAAAAAGTGGTGAAAGATTCCCCTACCTTTTGCTTCACTTTACAAAAATCAAGCATGGTTATCTTGTGTTGGATGTTGTAGGAGTATTGTGATATAAATTTATTTATCAACTCCTCAAATTTTCTAATGGGGAGAGTGATCTTTGAAAGCCACTCCATGGGTTGTCCACCTAGACTTCATGGATACAATCACATTAAGTAGGTATCTTCATGAGAAAATTCTAAGCTTATATTTCAAAAATTCCTCACATGCTCAATGGGGTCAATTTTCCCATTATACCTATCGAATTTAGGGATTTCGTAATTTTTTGGAAAAGGAATCATTTGAAGACTCCTGTCAAATGGATAAGGGCATATATCATCCAAAATATACTTCTTTATTCTACCACCATGGATTTCTTTCATTTGCATTTTTAATTCTTTTAACTGTAGAGTAAGGGCATTAACATCATTAAGAGAGGCTTTAGGATTTTCTTTAATCCCTTCCATGTCAAAATTGGTAGCTAACTTAGCTCCTTGATTAGCTAATGAAAGGAAATATTTTTCCTTGTTTTGTTCTAAAATCCTTTCCATAAGAGTATGGAATTGGGGATCCTGCTTTGCTTCTTGGAGTTTTTCTTCCGTTATCTCTTCAGTATGAAAGGGATTCCCTTCCCTATCACTATTATCACCCATTTTGTTAACTGTACTTTCTCTTTCATGTTTTTCTATGTGCTTTCAAGATCTTGTGACAATAGGCATAAGCTTTGCCAAATTTCTACTAACTTTGATCAACAAAATGAAATAGTGCAATTTTTATGGATATGAAAGTTGGGATAGAATGAAGATTCTATGACTTATGAGATTTCTAATCTTTAGCTCATGATTCCCTGATTGAAAGGATGAAAATCCTGTTTGCGGGAATTAAAAAAAAGATCAAAATAAAGATGATCTTTGCACTTTGTGAAGTTTGATCGTAGCTTTGTAAAAAGATGGATTTTTGATAAAAGCCTAATGTGCTTGAGTTCTGTGTTGCAAAAATTGATTAGGATGAGTAGAGTATACAACTACAGGTTGTGGAATATAAGAAGAACGAATATGATGACAGTGGTTGTGCCTTTGAGAAAGGGCTCTTCTTTGAAAGAAGGCTCGTGAGTATAAAGCTTTTACAACATAATCATCAATGAAATCTCTTACAAAGTCATGATATCAATGAATAAAGGTCCTGTGTTCAAGCAAGACCTTTCAACTTTGGTATAAAAATTTCAGCTTTTTCAATAACTTGTTATAACCAAGAGATTTCTTTGGCTTCTTAATCTTCCTCTCTAGGGACTTTTTGGCAAAAGATGCAGACTTCCAAACCTTGAGCATAGAAAAAGACTAAACTAAGATGACTAATTTTCTGAATGTCAGAAAATTACCTAGGCTCAAAACATAGATGTGTCGAAACAAAGCAAAAATATGTTGAAATAGAGCACAGATGCACCGAAACAAAGCATAGATGATCCGAAATAGAACACAGATGCACCGAAACAGAGCACAAATGCACTGAAACAGAGCACAGATGCACCAAAATAGAGCACAGATGCACCGAAATAGAGCACAAATGCATCGAAATAGAGCACAAATGTGTCAAAATAGATTATAGATGCACCGAAACAAAGCACATATGCATTAAAATAGAGAACGGATGCACTAAACTGACCAATTATTTATCTGAGATGAACATGTTTTGATAGTTTGATATTTTTGGATGATATTAATCTGATTTAATGTGAAACAAATAGCATAGAGTAGCAGATAGTCATTTTGTTAATCCTAAAATATAAACAAAGAGTGTATGTTCTTGAGATTTCCACAAGTTTTTCACAAGATAAGCAATTCAAACAGACTCACTCTTAGTTGTGAAATAGGTCATCATAGGAATCACAGCCCACAACTTAAAATTGCGTCAACTCACACAGCCATGTCACCCACTAGAGGGTTCTTGTGTTTTTGTCTTTTCCAAGTGCATACTCAAGGTTAGATTTCCTGATCCCTTGAGCAAACAATCCATGGCGATTATATGGTGAGTGTCTTGGGGGTAGATTCTTCCCTCCCCTTGCACCATGATTAAAATGATGTTTGGATACTGACATGGCTAGATTTCTACACAATGGTTTGTAGTAAAGGTTTCTGTTTGGTGTGGCAATAGATAAAATCCCTCAGGAGACCTCCCAATATTTAGAGCAAATATTTTGGGGATTGTTATCTTGCTCACTTCTGTTGAATATGGGTTTCCCCAAAATTCACTTTTGATTATAGTGGGTTGGAAAACCTGGCTTTGGTTGTTCCCACTTAGGTCGTTCCCGTAGGGTGAGTACTTTTTCCCACTACGATAGGCCTTCTAAAGGATTTAATAGAACATGAAATACATAAAATGAAAAAGGTAAGTCCGGTGTTTTGGTCACCTAGTAAAGGGGAGAGCATTAACCTATTACCCAACAATCACAACAAACAAGTGGTTGAGTTTTAAATCCAAATGATGATTTTCTACACTAAGTGAAGATGTTGCTTCACAACAAGCATTGAATTCATTTTAACCAGCATGGAATAAAGTTTGGTGACTATCCTAGCATTGATAAATTCTAGATTTTAAATTTCTATCCTAAGATTGCTTCATTTTACTTTTAAACCGAATTGAAATTTTTTGTCCGCGGATGGCGTCGAAATCAAAATTTGCTTGTACAACTCCTGTATGCACTAAAACAAGCTACCAATGTTCCAAAACAATTAACAAATGCATTAAATGATCAAGAAGGGATGCACTAAAATAGGTCAAAATATGTGCCAAAACAGTTCATGGATGTGCTGAAACAATCCATGGATGTGCTGAAATAGTTTGGAGATGCACTGAAATAGTCTGGGGATGCACTGAAAAGAGGCTTGTATGTGCTAAAGTGTGACTCCAATCCATCACCTATCAAAAAAATCTACAATATAAATATTAAAAATGGGGGGGAGCCCCATGGTGGGCACCAAAATTGTGTTATTAGAATAATTGAACTAATTATAAAGTAAACTAACAGACCAATGAGACATTATATTGAAAGAAACTAATCTAGAAAACATAAATGAAAACTCTAAACAATAGCAACTCCTTCAAATTTGTCTCATCATCCTCTATCTCCAAGGATTTGATTAAAGTTGTTGGCTCTTAGTTCTACAAGCAACAACTTGTTGAAATGACAACTTAGGAGAATGAGATTGATTGAAAATGCATGTCCATTGTTAGTGATTTAAGCTATGAAATTGAAATCAACTATAGTAAATGTGCATGAAATCTAGGATGAAATCTACTTACGAGAAGGTTGTATTTATAGATTTTTGAAAGGCAAGAATCTAGTTGGCGGAGATCGATGGTTGAGATTCAAACTTGTTAGGATGAACGGTGAGAGATGGAGAGGGTGAGGTAAAGGTGGAAGGTTGAGAGGAAAATGGAAGAATGTTTTCAACCCAAAAAACCATCCTCATTGAAAAATGGAGACAAACATGGCATTTATCTCCTCATTTATGAAAATTGGTTGAAAGTTGAGGATAATACTAATTAAATAAATAAATTTATTTAATTATCTATGACATGTGCAAATGGAAGTTTCCAAAATTAAATAATTAATATTTAATTATGTATGAGAAGTGAAAAAGAAAGGTAATTAAATATTTTACGATATTTAATTAAGTGGGGTGAAAAAGATATTTAAATATATAATATTTAAATGTGAAATGAACGATAAATATTCCATTGTTTTGAATTTAAATATTCAAACTTTAGAAACAAAATAATAAATAAATTATGACATTTATTTAACTTAATTAAGAGGAAAATAGCAATAATTAAATAAACTTATTTATTTAATTAAACTAGAAGAATTGGAAAAATGAACAATATAAATAAATAATTAAATTTATTTATATGTAGATGACTTTAGAATATTAATTAAATAATTCTTATTTAATTAATTAATAGGTTTGAATAACTGTGACCATTTTTAGATGTGTACAATTTGTATTTCAAGATGGATCAAGGTAAAGAGTTGATTAGTGAAGTCTTTGTTGATGAAATCATTTTTGAAGTGATGATGTATGAAATTTGCTTATGAAATGAAAAGTGAATTTTAGATGTCAATGATTAGAGAGCTGAAATTATTTTTAGGATTGCAAATTACTTAGTTAAACAATGGAATATTTATATCTCAGTCTAAATATGTAAGAGAGTTACTGAAAAAGTTTGGCATGGAAGGCTCAAAACTAGTTGGTACACCCATGGTAACCTGATGCAAGTTAACATAGAATGATGATTCTTCTAAATAAAATCAAACAAGAGACAGCTCAATGATCGGTGGATTACTTTATTTGACTTAGACTAGACCATAAATCATGAATGTTGTATGCATGGTTGCTATATATCAAGTTGATCCAAAGGAATCTCATGTGACTGTTGTGAAGAGAATTTTCAGATACTTGAAAGGGACAATTGACTTTGGTTTTTGGTATCCTAAAGATGATGATCTTACTTTGAGTGCCTTTAATAATGCATATTGGGCAGGAGATGTGGATGAAAGAAAAATTACCAGTGGTGGTGCATTCTTCTTTAGGAATAATTTGGTATCTTGGTTAAGTAAAAAGAAGAATTACATTTCCTTATCTACTATCGAGGTAGAATATATTGATGTTGCAAACAATTGTACGAAAGTAATATGGATGAAGTAGATGCTGAGAGATATCATAATTGAGTATGATGAGCCTGTTGCTATATTTTGTGACAATTCTAGTTCCATAAACATTTCTAAGAATCTGGTGTTGCATTCAAAGAGAAAACATATATCTATCAAATATCACTTTTTGAGAAACAAAGTGTGATAAATAAGTTAGACTAGAGTATGTGCCTTCTAAAGAATAGATTCTAGACATCTTTACTAAGCCATTTACTAAGGATAATTTTGAGTATCTCAGAGGGAAATTAGGGGTGATTTCCCCTCCTAATCTGAACTAAGATGCAAGTCTTTGCATCAATCCATGAATTCATTATAATATCTTGTTCTAGATTGATGGTGTGGTGGCTGCTACTCAGGGGGAGTAGTAAGATGATATAGATATGTGGTTCAGATCTTGTGTAACTTTTCCATTGATGTCAAAGGGGGAGAAGAGTAATGTGAAATCTTTTATAAAAACCTTGGGAGGAGAAGAGAAGAACAAAAATGGAGAAGAGAAATGTAAGGGAGAGAAGAACAGTATGAGAAAAAGAGCTAGTTGTGTTGATGGTATTTTTCACATCATGTGTTTCAATAAATTCCAAAGGGGGAGACTATTGGATTTTGTGGTTGTGTTTATGATATGTGGTTTTCATTGATTTCAACACTATTAGCATTGATGTTCTTGAAGGTTGTATATGTCGAGGATATTGAGAAAATTATAATAAACATGTTGAAGGTTGTCTGTGAAGCTATGAAGTTCAATGTGGTGGAAAATTCAGTATGTTGCTATTCAGATGTTTTTCTTTAAAGGGTTTTTTGCTAAGCCTATCTAGTTTACACTCTAGAAGTTTTAGAGGTGCGCATCAAGATTTGTGCAAGTTGTGTGTTGATGTATTCCTACAGTTATTCTATTATTGTAGCTAGTGTTTCTAGAAGAAGAGAATTTAATTCTGGTAATTTTAGTTTTTGCATATGATCGTGTGATGTTTCTTGATTTTTCTCTATCCTTGTTTCACATTCACGTTGATCGGTGTGATCATGATCAAAGATGTTTTTGTTGTGTGTTCAAGTTTTCATGTTCTCGACCTACATGGTGGTTGCAGCGTGTTGTGGATCCTCATGGATTAATATTTTAATGTTTGGCATGTTTGAGGAAGTTGATTTAGATCTTCATTATGTTGTGACCAACTTCGGTTGGTTCGCATTGAGATTTGTTCATGAATTAGACCGATAGTGTGTAATTTATTCTTTAATTTTTGGCTGAAAAAGTTGTTAATGAAATTCCATGTAGCGGATATATAAGAGAGATTATTTCTTCATTTTGTAGTGTCCGAGGTGTGCTCAATGAATGATAAGTGTGAATGCAATTTTTTTGAATAAAGATCAGATCATTCGATTGAAGAGCAGAGTGTGAAGAAGATTGAGCGAAGTGTGAAGGGTTTATGTGCTTAATTGAAACTATCATCAGGCTTTTGCAGAAGCTAATTTATCAGTTCATATTCTTCAGATGGTTTTAATTTGAATGTTTTTATAGGGTAGTGAGTTATAGGAAGTTTTCTTGAATGCATGTGCATTCCTTATTCATTTTCATTATACTTCTAATATGGTATAATATTTTGGACTAACATCCACTATAGTTTTTCCCCTAACAAGGTTTCCACATATAAAATCTTGGTGTTCTTGTGTTTTTGATTTTTTGTTAATTCATGCTTTCACTGTTAATTATTAGATCTAAGATTAAAGGTTAATAAGATTGAATAAGTGTTATAATTTGTGACAACTGATTCACCCCCCCTCTCAGTTGTCTATTCTTGTTTTCCAACAATCTCAGCTATCCCAAGGCTTGGGAATGTCAGGTCTTGATGCACTAGCTTCACGCAAGTTCTATTATGCGAATTTGTTATTAATCACAAGGGATCTTTGGTTTTTAAGTCTAGTGATGGTTATAACAAACAAATTATTAAAAAGGTATAGAAGATTTAACGTATAGTGCTCCACAACTTCATGAATACAAATGATTTACAAGAATATTTTATGAATTCAAATATTTTAAAATGTTTGCAAAAATTATTTAACATATAACTAAAGAAACATATAAAATCATAAAATTAAAGGAGATATCCCATCTATTATCCATGCATACACCATAAAATAAACTAAACCAAAGAAAAACCAATCTACACGTCAACAAATTTCTTCACAGCTAGGCATATAATTATACAATATTTTAGAGAAACAAGAGATCATTTATCATTGGACAATGTCAATATGCACCCAAATCTAGCACAACACATTGGATTATTCCATAGGAACAAAAAATCAGCTATATAAGATTTCATATCAAGAAATATCTTTTAAAATGGCTTTGATATTAGAAAAATTCAATGGAGCATACAAGTTTTTAAACTAGAAATAGAAATAAAACTAGTGAAAATTCCAATTTTATGTCTACATAATTTGACAAATTCTAAACCTAAGAAAAATAACAACTCTCAACCTTTTATAGAACACAAGGCTATTGAAGAGTTTCAAAAACACATGGTTAAGTGAAGCTAAAAAATTAATAAAGTAACATGTAGCACATGACATTTGGAAATAGGATATTTTTCCCCCATTCTAAAAATAAATCAAAGGTAATTTCACTTCCTTTTCTATGCATACAAAGGTTGAGATATTGAGAAATAATGCATATAAGCCCCTACCTACTTATATCAAACAAAATGTAAGGAATAGCTAAATATTTAGAGCAATCAGGTGGACATAGATATTTTATATTCTTTCCTTCTAATTCTTCTTCCATCCTTTGGGCTTAGGAAACACATATGTTAACATAATTCCAAATAATTTGACACAATGTCCACTTGCCAGGGAAAATATAGATTCTTGATTCTTTGGTTAGCTGCTTTCCCGTATCGAATGTCTTTCCCATGTACCCACTTTGGGATGATATACCCCCTTTTTAATGAAATAATCTGACTTACCCATGTCATCGATATGCTTGACCATCCATATCCTTGTTGAAATCCACCACCTATCACACCTATAATCAACATAACCTATACCATTTTTGTGGCTACACAAAAAATTTAATGCATGTGTTAGAAAAGAAATCAATACCAAATATAATCCATGTGACTCCAAATTCCTAAAATATTGCAATTAAAACCATGCATTTATTTAATAATTTATGGAATACCTCACTCATGTGGGTTTTCAAACATTTAGCATTATTGTAATAATTAAGTGAGATTCTTAAGCTTCAATTTAATTATTATGTTTCCCCAGGTACCCGAACACCCGGTTGACACCTTTTACCCCAACATTGCTAAACCACATAACTCTAACGATGTACTCCATTGATCCCATCTTTTGCACCCACAAAATTTTACTTTCCACATCGACACTTTACTTCACCATATATTTGTTGGAGGTTGGCTTGTTTTGAACTATGCAACTGCACTTGACTTACCTAAAAACCCAGTTGTTGTGCAGTTTTTGCACACACACCCCATTGAAAGTGGGGACCCTCTTTTTTTCGCTTTATGGTGTTTTGGCCCTTCTTTTCTGGGGGATTTCGCTTGCTTGGGTTCATGCTTTAATGTCCATATTGCTAATTGAAGTGGCACACTTATGAGTTTTATTGAAATCTTGTGTTCTGGCTTTGTCTCAGAGTTTTCACTATTTTTGGGAAAATCTGCCTGGGCCGGATTGTCCCAGTTTCCTTTCGACGATCGAGGTTGCTACCTTTTACCCTATTTTTTGGGAAAATTTGTATGGTTCAGATTTCCCCGAAGTCTATCAGCATGTTGAATTCTTGGGTTTGTGGTTGTGGCTGTCTTGTCGACTGCATTAATGGTGTTCGTGCAGACGTTTGGGGCTTTGATATATTGGATTTTGGGAGGTAAATGATCATTTGAGTTTCTTCATTTTCTATCATTCGAGCTTGAATCTTGGAGCTTTTCGATGTTTTGCTGGATTTTGGATTTTCGGGGCCGTTTGGACTGTGCATTTGTATTTCATGTGCATGGATTGTATCCTACTTGCATTTGACGGTTTTCTGTTGGCATCACTAGTTTCGGCCCTTACACTTTCATTGTATGTTGAATTGATCTTTTACTCTGTTGATTTTGATTGATTTTCTTTATTTATTTCCTAATCTTTCATGATTTCCTAGTGTCCTTGGGTATGTGTGTCTCGTTTGGGCATTTCAGGGATTTATTTTGCTTTACCAGTCAGCTTGGTTGATCATTGATGTTTGTTCTTGGTTTGGTATTGCTTCTCGTTTGGGTGTTTGCTTGCATTGGTTTTAAGGCTCTCAATTCTTGTGTGTGAGCAAGTCGTGCCTTGTTCCCTGTGCTTTCATGGTGGTCATTTTAGGGTTCTTGACCTAGGACATGGCCGATCCTCCTCAAATTGTTGTGAGGAGTGTTCCTGATTCACATTTTGTTCATTGGAGGTCTTCGTTAAGTTGATTTCGAAGTACGAGCTTTAGATCCGGAGTTGTTAAGTAGTTTTGGTGAAAGTAGTGAGAATGTGGACAGATTCGGGTTTTCGAGGTCCTCGCGGGATTCTGCTTCCCTCGGATTTCCCCGACTTTTCTCTCTTTTTCTCTTTTCCCACTTTTTCCCAGATTTCTTTCATCTCGCCAAAATCTACTTCCTCTGGATTTTCCCAGTATCTGCGATTGGGTCATTTTACCGATTTCATGCTTTAATATTGATATATCCAAATTTCACCAAAATCCGTGCACTCCGGATTTTCCTGGGTGTTTCACGACGCCTCCTTTTTCTGGGGTTAGTTGTAATTGGTGTTTTCACCAAAATCCACCTTTGGTGGATTCTTCTGGGTTTTTCGGGAAAAGGTTGAAGTTGATGATTATGGAAGAATCTATTTATTGATGGTGTATTTGATTGATTAAATGAGCTTCTGTTAAGTGTTTCTAATGGTTTTCCTTTGTTAATTAATGGATTTAAATGATATTTTGGGATTTTGCATACTTGGTTCATTGGAATCCGCCTGGTTTGGATTTTCCCGAAAATCCTCTCTAGTGTAGAATTTGTGAGGGGGGCTAAATCCCAAACTTTGAGGTAATGATTTCCTACACTTGTTGTTTCTCATGGATTTGATTGTGGTCATCTTTATGTGTTTGTAGGCAAGATCAAGACAGGATGTTGTTGGTCAAGGAAAGGGAAAGGCAATAGATCTAGGTGCAGAGTCTTATGCCATCTCAGATGCAGAGAAGGTGAAATTACATATAAAGAGATGGATTCTTGAGAGCAAGCTGACCTCAGTTTGGTTAGGAATCACAAATAGAAACATGGGCATGTGGGACTATGAGGAGTTCAAGGCTGAGATGTTAGCACCAAGCCCTCCTCTATTGGAAAAAAGAATGGTAGACTCCATGCTAGCTCAGGTGTCAGGTTTTCCTTCTATAGTGTAGTGCTATGAGCTAGTGCTTGAGTGTGCTAGAAATTATGATAGAGGGACACAAAGGATTATTGGTCCCCAGGGCAGGATTCTTGTAGGCTTCAGTCTGGTATCCATTGCTACAACATTTGACATTCTTGATAGGTCTCATGTGGTGGCCTTTGACAGGGATGGTGCCAGGAAGTATTATGAGGAGAATATAGTCAAGTCTCAGCAAGTGATTAACTCTTGGCTAGAGAAACCTAAATCCCATTTCTCCAAGTTGCCTAAGCAACTATTTAGGCATAAGTTCAAGAGACAGTACAACAATGTCATCACTCTTCTCAGTAGGTTGGTGGGATTAAAGAGTGCAAGTGTGTTTGAGACCTGGATGTTTAATGTGATTGCTAGAATGGAGAAGGGAATTGATTATCACTCGGAAGGTGCCATCAATGTTGTGATTCATGAACAATTATGTAATATCTTGCAAACCAAGAATTTTACCATGACCTCTTACCTAGTGTATTCAGTGTTGAGACTTAACCCATACAAGGGGTTAAGCACTAGGGGTATCTTTGGGAAGGATGCCATCTATGAAGTATATCCATAGTTGCACCTGACTAGAGGAAGTTACAAGAGATCCAATGATGCTTTCACAATGTACATCACTAGATTGCTCCAGGGTACAGAACATATGAGAATTTTTTATAAGGAAAAGGAATTGATAAAAGAGATATGGGGCATGGTTTATCCAGTTCCCATCTTTCTCATACATCAAGATTGATGGTTTTCAGAGGGCTCCCTACAGAATCCCTAGATATCCAACTGATCATGTCATATTGTTGGAAGTCGCTAGGCAGATTTGTGACTTCAACAATGTTGTAAAGGGAGAGATGCACAAGATAGGTTTTGGGAATGATTTCCCCCTAAAGATAGGAATGGGTGAGGTTTGTGCTTCCATTCAGTCTGCTCATGCTTCTGAGGATGAGATGAGTACTCTTGGTCTCTCCTTTCATTCCAAAAGGGCAAGGTTTGACATCACTGGCAAAGCTCAAAAGAAGGCCAATAGGGAATATAGCCATAAGGCTCACACTGAAGATTACTGGGTTAACCTTGCCGATGAGTTGGAGGTAAGAAAGAAGAAGTTTTCTAGGTTGCTAGTGGATTTCGTAAGACTATAGAATGTAAAGGCTATCCCTGACCAGGTACAGGAAGATGGAAATGTAATCTAGGGCCATGTCTATGAGGCAATAAAGGATAGGCTAGTTGGAGAAGTTGATTGGTTAGAGGAGGAAAAGACTGAGTTGGACCAAGTCATGGCCCTAGTGATCAAATATACCAAGATGTGGTTGAAGCACAAAATACTAGAACTAGAGAGTGAAGGTGTTCCATGCACCTATGATCTGATAGGAGACTTAGAGTCTCATTATGCTTCCAAGGGTTCACTTGAACCTAATCCAAAAGGCAAGGAGAAGGTGGATTCTCCTTTCAGAATCCAGGTAAGGGAGGTTCAAGCTGAGAAGGTTGCAGAGGTAGGAAAATAGAGGAAGCTTGTTGCTAAGAAGAGGAGACATGCCTCTAAGAAGGAAGTTGAAAAGAATAAGGATGGAGAGGAGGAGGTTGAAAGTGCTCCACCATTGGTAAAGAGAAGAATAATCACAAAGCTATCACAAAAGGTGGAGGAGGCTCCTAAGGTTGATAAGGAAATTGAGCCACTAGTGGTAGAGGTGGAAAGCTCAGGGGATAAGACACAAGTTTACATGAGGAGATCAAGGACTCCTTCCCCAAGGGATACAACAGTAAAGGGGAATGTTTCAGTTAGTATTCTTGTTGTTGAGCAAGTGAGTGTCTCCATTCTTTAGGATGTTGGTAACACATAGGAGAAACCAAAGAAGGATGAAATTCCTAAGGATTTGGGCAAGGAAGATTTTTAGGAGGGAGACCTCTATAACATAGAGGGAAAGTTTGATAAGGTAATATAGTCTCCCTTGGTATCACATGCAAACTCACCTGTGAGGGAACAAATGAACAAGTCTCCTCAAAAGGAGGAAGAAATACCAGCTAGGGCCCCTTCACCAGTACAGATGGTTTTGGGGGAACATGTACAAGAAAAAGAGAACCCAACTATGTAAATTCCTAAAAGTCCAAGTGTTGAAAAGGATGCAACTGCTAATCAACAGGAGCAAGGGCAAGACAAGTAAGATATAGTGCTTGTTGGGTCCACTATTTTGGATTGGCTTGAGAAAGAATTGAAGATTAAAATGGTGATAGTGGAAGATACCCCTCCTAATTGGAATGCTCTCATGACTAATGTAGAGAAGGAAAGATCTAAGAAGAAAGCAAGGGTTGTGTCCCAAATTGAAAGAGATGGGTAAGGTAACAGAGTGGCTCACATTGCTACCCCTGCTCCAAACAAAGATAGGGACAATGTGACTACCCAGGACTATCATGTGCAAATAGTTGACTTGGGGCATGCTACTATGGAGTAGGAGATTGAAGAATATGAAGGCTCCAATGCTGTGATTATGGGAAAATTGAAGAAAGTTGTGCAGACAAGGCATGAACTAGAAAGGTAGAATGAGAAACTAAAGAAATACTTGCAAGAGTTGATGAAACCATTGCAAGCCATTAGCTCTTCCTCCTTTGTTGTAGGTTTCTTGCCTCAAGAGACAATCTCTGAACTTGAGAATATGAAGGGCACCACACATGCTACAGTTGCTTGGTTGCAGAGTGTCCAAACTAAAGGAGATGATGCTATTAAGAGCATATTATCAACTCGAGGAGATGCAATGAGATCAGTGGATTGGTTAAAGGCTATCTTATCTCAGGATAATGTGGATACCAACCTCCTACTATAGAAGACTACAACAATCATGGGATTTACTAAGGAAATATTGGTACAGTGCAAGATTATTCCTTTTCCAAGGGTTTCTGAACCTTGGGAATGGTTTGAAATTCTGAAAATGAGGTAGAGGGCCTTGAAAAATATCCATAAGTAGGCATGATAGATTGAGGATACCTTGAGCAGTATCTATGATAAGTGCATTTCATTCTTTGAGGTCATGACTGTAAGGAAGAAGTTTTCTCTGAAACATCTCAGTTTGGAGCAGCTTAGGGAATGGTGGAGAGATGTTTATTCTCCAGTCAATGAAGGACCAATTACTGGACATCAGTTGGATGATGCTGCAAGTTATATTGCATCCATAGACAGATATTTGGCTAGTAAGACTGATTGGGATGGTGCAGTTAGGCAAGCGAGAGAGGATATCAAGTCCATGGAAAGAAGGATTAGGGTTTTGCCTATGCCACCTGTTGCTGAGCTGGATAGAGTTCTATTGGCCATACATGGTGAAGAAGATCGAGCTAAGGACAAGGATGGGGAGTAGCTATATAGGGTTACATTGAGATTTTTGCTTCCCATTATTCACATGTATTGGGCCGACCTTTTTGGTATCTTGGCGATTTTGGATGAAATTGGTGCCAATGGAACATTTCATGTGTTCGAATATCTTTTGGTTAGACCTCTTCTAGGTCATGTTTTTATTGTAAATTTTCTTTGGGCTGACCTATCTTAACGATTCTCTATAAAACAGGCATTTTGCCTCATTTGAGGATATAGATAGATAGGCATATAGGAGGATAGAGAGAAAGTAGATAAGTGATATTAGATCGACTTAGGGTTTATTCTCAAGCAAGTGTTGTAATAGAAAGTTGGAGTTGTTTCTACTTTGGATGATTTAATATAAGAGAGATATTGTGTTTGGTATCTGTCTTTTGGAATTTCATCTACATGATTCTTGTTGTTTTATCTTTTAGATTACCTATAAGTCTATGATTAGATGGTTTGGTAATGCTTAGGGTTTCATGTTTGGAATGTTTGCAGTGAATTCTAGTCCATATTTTTTGTAGTTAGTTGATTGTTAGCTACTTTGCAAAGTTAGCCTAGACTCAAAATTGTGCTTAGTTCATTTATAAGGGTTTGTTCATCTTAATTGCCATAGAATTGGTTGAATGAATGTTTATAATTTGAAAATATTTAAATACCTTAGAATATTTCACTATTTCTATGAAATTGTAGATTCATCTGGGTCAAGTAGAAAGTAGTTTATGAGAGATCGGTCCATTTTGAGCATTTTATCTTTTGGCATTTTTAATCTTAGGGTTGGAAGTAGTTTTAGAATTATCTCTGAAACCTTTATCTTTTGTCATTAATTTATTAACAGGGTTCCAATCAGGTTTCAAAGTATCAATTTATTGTTTATATCTAATAAATTCAAATTCCAGTGTTTGCTCGTAGTAAGGTCCCATTGTGATTACCAACATTTTCACATTTATCACCGAGTTGTTTTGTTGCATTGTCAAGACCTGACATTAGAGACCTTGGGGTTATCTCTTTTCCCATAGAGATTTACCTTTCAAGAGAGATAGGATATCAAATTCTATCTGAGTTGTTGTTGTGCAAAAAACACCATAACACAAGTTACCTGAATTTATGTGATAACTTACAAAACTAAAACCTTCTTTCAAAATATTTTGAATTTTATTATCTTTTGACCCTTGCCAAACAGGTAATCTAACATTTGGGTCCCCAATATTTTTTAAACTTGGGGTGTGTTGTGCAATAACACAACTAGCAACCAAGAAAACAAAATTTAAAAGAGAACTAGAAGCAAAATAACCCAATCAGATTAAAAATTATGATTATTTTATGGAATAATTTTCCCAAGAAAACTCATTAACCAACATAAGATCCATGAAATCTCTTAAAGAGTACTAGTGTGTAATTTTATCAATTACCACCTTGGAAGATTAATGGAAAAAATAAGGCAATTCATATCAAGCTACATAGTTTGGTTTTCCCTTTTAAGCCAACCTTGGATATTTCCTTGCTACCAATCAAGTGTCCATATCCCCGACAAGGTTATCTCTATAATTCCCTCCAAACATGGCTATATTGCTAGTTAGGCATCCATAGCCCTAGTAAAGATATTTGTGTTACCTAAAGAGTTGAATTCTCTTTTGATATTTCATTTTTTCCCTTTTTTTATATTGCATTTAAGCAATTTTGATCAACTTGTTGGCATCGAAGCTTTCTATTATGTTGGGAATTACATTGGTAGCAAAGGGAACCTTTATATTTTTCACTTGATACACACCCACCATTATCCTCTACATTAATTCCAAAAGGTTCTATTTAAATTATTTGTATGTGAATATTTAACAATAATTCATGAAAATTATGCCAATTCCTAAGTAATCCTATCCTTATATTCTAGAAAATAAGCATAAATTTTAATTTTCATGAGTAAATTGTCTTTGAATTACCTTCAAATTTAGATGTGTTGGTTACCACCTTACCAAATTCCTTATCCTTAGAGATCAAATTCTCACTTAGCAGTACTCTTTCAACTTTGGTGGTTCCATTACTCTCTTAATTAATATACTGTCACCACATGATGATGGATCCACCTCAACTGCTAGCCAATATCCATCTGACTAGAAATCTTCATAATTAATCTTGAAGCACACTTTGGTTTGCACATGTGACTTTGGACACATTAATTCATCTTAACCTTTACGAAATTCTTGTACCTTCCACTTTACTTGCTTAAAATTTTAAGCCTTATGCATACACTTGGACATCCTATGGCATACATGATCCTTCCTAGAGAACCTAAATGATGGCGATTCAATTACCGAGATGTGCATTTCTTAATCTTCATCCTTCACACACACTATCCTCACTTGATAATGTCTTGATTTTATCAAAATTAAATTCGATTTAAACACTTGAACCTTGAAATTTTAACTCAACAACCTAGTGTGCAATATCCTATATTTTATGTATCTTGATAATTAAATGCAATAGTACTATGGATTTTCCATCCATCTCTATAAATTGATACCTCTCCTTACTGAATTTTTATCTCATGGTTTTTCTCTAAAAATTATACCTTGCGACCTTTTTAATTCCACCAGCATCCTGTGGATACTCCCATTTTCCTCACCAATCCTCGTTGGTAGACCAAATTTCTTGGTCGAATCACTAGTCAAAGGCATGGCAAGGTGTTTTATATTCGAATGCCTTCAACTAGAGTTTTTCTAAGACTAGTCCTTGGTGATAAGTTCATGGAATATGGTGTGTATTACAAAGTAAATTCTGATTTATCCTTGTTCTTTATCATGTCACTACTCGATGTTGGCCTTTCTCAAGAGGAGTTGCATTATATGAATGTTATAATTGTGATTCCCAACTACTTGGGTAATCTAGATTATATTTTGGTAGTAGCATGACTGAGGAGAGGAATTCCAAAATCCAAGGACATTCCTCATTACCTTATCGATGGAGTTCTAGTCCCTTTACTTCCTTTCCTTAGCAACATGAACAAAGCTAACCTCGACTAGCACAGGCATAATGTATTTCTCAGTTACTTGATGCTCATGGATGAAGCCAACTAGATTGGTTGAACATGCATGCGACATACCCTCTGACTGTTTATGAATGGGATTCTTGATAAAAAAATTATGTTCCCACAAACAACTATGTATTTTTTTTATATCCATTGTACATGTAGAATAATTTTGTTTAAACACAATGAAATTTTTACTTTCTCACTCGTTAATTGAAATTCTTCTCTTGTGACTATGTGTATTTTCTTAAGATTTCATGTTATTTCATATTTTATACTAAATGGTTCTCATGATTATGCTACTACGCTCTTGGTTTGCAATTAACCTAGACTCAACCAACAATTACCAATTCACAAACCTAACCTTAAGCCCTAAAAGGATTAACCCTAACCTAAATCCTTAAAAGGATTAACTAACTTAACACTAACCCTACTACTAGTCAAATTAATTATGACACCAAGAGTTTCAACATAAAATTTGTATTCTAAAACTAGTGTTGCTATAATTTTAGTCTGAATCTTTGTTGGTTTATCCTTAAATTCACATTCCTAACCTTTAGTTAAACTATTATAAACATGCATTATTTAAACCTTTTACATTGAATGAAATCATACTCAAATGCACACTTATAAATTAACTAGATGACATGGATAGAAATGACCTAATTGAAGGTTTATGGCATGTATCCCTTTCAGTCCTTGAGCTCCATGCCCCTACATATTCCGCGATTTTAAAATTTACTCAGTGCATGTTTGGCACCTAGATCTTGCATTTCTATAACGCAACATTCATCTTTCATTCCATTGCTCCCAAATTGCTCCTTCATTAGTACCCTAACACAACACATTTCCTCGTTAGTTGATGTTTCAACACCATATACCAAATCATCACCAAATAGGAAGGAAAAAGATTGATATTTAGCTTCCAACATAAAATCAAATTTTACTTCCCTTTTAAATTGTAAATCTCTAATTTTTGGTAAAATTACCAGATTTTCTAGCTATTCTGTCACATCAGTCTCCTTATAGTTATCCACACATGCGCAATCCAACAATTCATTTCCTCATTGTCCTATTTTTTCACAAAATATTTGAGATACCTCAAGGTCTTACTTCCTTTCTTGTAGATTTTTTAAATCCTTACCATGAACATTTGAATTAGAATGCTATCTAAATTTGGCTTTTGAGCTTTTTAATAATTTTACCTTTGTCTAGATTACCATTATTCTTGATATTTAGGCTAAATTACATTAGTATTTCATGTTTTTTTCTCTTAGGGTGGCTTTAGTTAATGAAATCATTTTATTTATGACCAAGCTTACCCTAATTAAAAAAACTTCACACTCAACTTCATAGTAATCCATTGAATCATGAATTCTACATCTTTTTGTATGTCCAAAAGTAAGAAAATTTTGAGGAGAAAGCTTCTCATTATGAGTATTTTGGACAGATTCAACTTTCAAACTATGATTCATCATAAGACTCATAAAACCCTAAGTTACTTAAGGGGGATCCTTCTAGCACCAATTCTGTTGATGTGGTAATCTAAAATTTGGGTCCCCAAGCTTTTGTAAACTTGGGGTAGGTTGTGCAGCCACACAACGAGGTCTTAAAATAATCTCATGCTGAAATAGATCCTTTATATATGATTTTAAGTCATCATAAGAACAAGAAAATACATTTCTATACTTTCTTAGCAAGGTTATAAGCATAAGTTTAATCTGGGGATCTAGTTTTCCTCAATATAAACCTTCTTTGGTAATGTTTTTGAACCTATATTTATCTCTTTTGAATCACTTTCATGAATATGGTTGGATTTATCCATATACCTATCTAAGTTATCAAATTCTCTTTCCAAGGTGACCAACCCTTTTGAGATATTGTTAGTCTTTAATTGAATAACATCATTCCTAAAAATTTCCACTTTCCCATCCACAATCTCCACAAGATTCTAAAAATTTATTTCCTGATTATGGTAATTTTCAATGCAATGCAAAAATCTTTAAAAATCTTGGTCACCATCAAATACTTGCCAATTACAAATATTATCAAGTACTGATGGCCTAGTGAGTGTTTCAATGGTAGAAATACTAGAAAAAGTTATTTTACTAGGTCATACAATAATGTTGGTGAAAAAATCAGCCATAGTATTCTTTGATCTTTTAACCTATTCTATAGAGAATGCATCAAACAATTCTAGAGCATCCCATACAACAACTTTATACTATTTTAATATTTTATTTTTTGAAACATATTTTTCTCTTACCTAGGATACTACTCACTTTGAGTCCCTTAAGAATCTCAATTCATTAATTCCATATTTGATTGCTATGTGAATTCCTAGTATTAATGTTTCATACCTAGCTATATTTTTTGTGCTTTCAAAGTTCAATAAAATAATTATTTAAAATAAATTCCTTTTGGTGATATCAATATCACCCCAATGCTCCCTTCTTTTGAATAGGAACCATCAAATAACATCACCCATAAATTCATTTATTGCTTAGGCTCTTTAACTTCTTTAGCCAATGGTTTGTCTTTTTTTGGTTTTACTTGGGGAGTATCAACCTTAAAGTTATCAATAATAGTATCAACAAAAAATAATTCTTCATCACAGTTAATATTCTCAACCAAGTTGGAAGACATATTTTCTCTATTCAACTTCACATATTTTCCATTCATAGGGATCATGTCATATGATAGGTCTAACTTCATATTCCCACCCACTATTTTGGCTCATTTTCTTGATAGAAAAATTTCATACTGAGTTGGGATGTCAATAATTGTGAAATTCATTGTAAAGTCCTTTTTTGGATATGCAACAAGTTTGAACTCAAGGTCTTTTATGATTCCAATTACTAGGACTTCCATTGAGTCCATTGAAAATCATCTTCCATATTCTTTACTTACATGTAGTCCTAATTGATTACTTATATTTAGGGGCATTGCATTTATATAAGCTTTAGAATCAATGATATAATTATTTATCAATTTGTCACTTATCATCAAAGGCACATAGAATGGATCAACATGGGAGGGACAGTTAGTTATAGTTGTGCCAAAATATACCTCTGACACCTCTGTGCATACATCATCTTTTTCTATCTGGTTTTTATTTTTTTCCTTTTCCAATTTGAAATTGACTTTCTTTCATTTAATAGGTTTTTTTGGAAGTACTAGTGATTAAATCCAAGGTCTTATCTTTATGTTCATCTATTCTCATCATTTCCAATAATGGGATAGAAATATTTATTTGTGACAAGATTTTAATTATCATAGGAGCATATTTTTTTGTACTAGTGACTAGGCTACCAAATCAAATGGGAACATTTACCTTTTCCTCTTTACCATGTACACTTTCTTTTTTGTCACTCCTATCTTTAGCCTTGTTTTCTCTATATTTTTCTTCTAAGAGTTAGCTTTGATGAGTGGTGACACAACCTAGTCATCAAACAATTTATGACTTTTACCTTTGTCTTCTATGATTTTTCATTTCCACATAATGGAACCATTCTTCTTTATTTTTCATTGATCCCTTTGTGGATTTCCATCTTCTTTAATAAAAAGACATGTAACCTTACCTTGACTGTCATTGTTTCCTTCTAAAATTATAACTAATTTTGACATATGATATAGCAACATTTTCCAAAGCCCTAATTTCCTCATTTGATGATCTTCTTAACTTGATAGTGGATCATAATAATTCAAAACCATATACAAAGTGATCATTCTCTTGTATTTCATCATAAAAAAAACTTGTTGATGATATGTGTTCTTCATATGTATCAAATCATTAGTATCAAGTTCTATTACTTCTTCTAATGAGTTATATTCCTTGTTCTCTAAAATAATTTTTTCTGATAACATATTCACACCTTAGTTTTCATAATGTTCATCATTACAATCATCACATGGTATTTCAAGATTATCAAATTATTTTTCTACCACACATTGTGAAGTGAGTGAGGTAATTGACATACCATACACCAAAAATAATTTTCCATCATATTTACACCTAATCTCTTGAGAGGGTCTAGAGTTTCCCTATTTGAGGCACTTCTCTAATTTTGTTGTATTGGTTTACCATTTTTCCAAGCATTATTATAAGGTTGATCTACTAATCTTGTCATTCTATCTGGCTTTTGGTAATTTTGTCTATCATGTGGCAATCCTTTATCATTTTTAGCTACCTTTTAACTAAGATCCTTAAGAGCACTCACTAATTTATCCAATTTTTCTTCAAAATTGGATGATATATTTTTGATGTCCCTTAAGGTTTGGAAAATTTATGACATCATCTCTTTTTTTTACTTTTTCCTTAACCTTTCCAATTATTTTAAATATGAGTTACAATCCTGAATGCATCCCTTAATGATTGAGGAATCTTGTCTCTCAATTCATAGCCCATCTTTGGGTCATATACATTACAATATATAATTAGTCATATTGACTCATTAGGCCTCATGTATGGTGCAATTTTATTAAATAGGTTTTTGAATCTAGCATTGAACTCTAACACCAATTCATTAGATCCCTTACAAATGATAGTAAATTTATCTATTATAAATATAGGGTTAGTTTTTTCCCCATAGTTCTCTTTGAATACTATTTTAAAATCATCCCATGACCCTATTCTTGCATCTAATAAATTTCTATACCAGTCTCTAGCTTCACCAATCAAGGATTTCATAAAGAGATTCATTACCCATCTTCGTGTTCTACCTCAAAATCCATTAGATTTAAATATTTTTTGAGGTGTTCTTCACTAGTGATGACATCATTCCTAGAAAATCTTACTAAATATGATCATACTTCATTAGGAACTTGATTAGGGTATCCAGGAATACCATAAAAATTCAATTGTCTATACCTCTCAATCTATAGAGGCCTTTTTCCTAGAACATAAACTACTCTTAGGTTTTTTTGAGAATTCTAATTTACAAGGAATTTTTTTTTTGTATATGTTGATATTGAGATACAAGGATATATTGACCACTTGTGTTTGGTGGGGCACTATATTGCATCTAAGAAACCATTTTATTATATCCTTAATCTTTTGGAACATATTTTGTAGTTCCCAAATTTTTTTGAGATATTCCACCCATACCAATACCTTGTTCTTGAGCATTATTTTGAAGTTGATAGTTTTGAGTAGGGATTTTTTGAGGACCTACTATAACACAAAAATTCATAGGTATTGAATTTACACCAAGATTATTCTATGAAATAGAAGGATTAGGTCCTCCTTGGGGACCATTTAATCTATTGCTTATATTGCATATAATTTTTGATGTAACATTAAGCTAAGGGTTACTCCAAGTATTCACATGAGAATTATTGATAGGGATATTTATTTGATTGTTTCTTCCAATATAGTTTTGAGATGTTGAGATGAAAATGAAACTATTATGATAGGAATATTTCATACTTTCAATTATTTTCTTCATACCATCCATCATCCTTATAGCTTCCCTAATCTTTAATTCCTCCAATCTATTTAATTATATTTGAAGATCATTCACTTCTTGTAATAGTTCTTCAGTTTGAAGACTTTTTTTAGGAATAAGGTGTTTTGAGGTAACTTGAGGTGTACTAGTGGTTGTATCCTAAGGCATACCGATTGTAAATTGAGGTGTTCTAGTCACAACATGATTATGATAGGAAAAATGAGTTATTTTTTGGGTTGTAAGATTTTCATAATTTTTTCTATTACAAAATTTATAGTAGGAGAATTTGGATTCAAAATACCATTCAAGAGATTAAAATCTCTTTGCATTTATTATATTTATTGTTCAAGTCTTTTAAGAGAGGTTTATTGTTTTTTAGGTCTTGCATCTCTTGCTAGTGAATTATCATAACTATCAAATTACCACTTGCATAAAAAATGATTTCCAAAGGTAGGGTCAAAATTACTTGCATCTCTTTCTTTCCATGTCTTCTTCTTATTTGGTAGCTTTGTTTATGGCCTCTTTGTAGGGTTACCTTTTTATAGAGATATCCTACTCTCCATGTTGATGATTTATTTCAAAAATCCATTTTCCTTTCAATTGGTCCCTTTGAGATATATCAGAGTCACCACCCAATTTAATGGAGATAATTAAAATTTATTTGAATTATTTTGATAAGACTTGAAAACTGACAACTTTCTTTAAACTTATTTCAACATATGGCTTTTAAATAAAAAATTTGACTCAATTTTCTTAAGTGTAGACTACTAGACAGAGTGAGTAAATAATAGAACATAACTCCTAGGGGAACTAGGGCATATATTATGATTCAAACTTGAAAATTTTCCCTATTAGATTTTCCAATCTATTGGTGTTTCCAACTGATTGTCTAGGGTTCTCTAAGAATTGGCTAAATCCTATACTCAAGGACCCTAGGTCAATGGCCAATGAATAAGAGATAGATGTATACTTTTCTCCTCTACACTTTAGGCTCTGGAAAACCAAGGTGGGTTCTCCTATAAAATAATTTAACCTATATAATTTCTTACAATGATGCTTAAACAAATCTTTATCTTCACACTAATATTGTATAAGGTGATTCAAATTGGCTAAATCATCTTCTCATCTTCAAAACCCTCTATTTTTCCTATATTTTCTTACACTACAGATTGAACATAACTAATAGAATTTCATTAAAAGTAATTTAAAAAAAAAAAAATGATCTTGCTTAGCTTTGAGCTCTATGAATCGATTTGGCCAGTGACTTATCCATTGTAGAGTCAACAAATCAAATCTTTATTAATAGAAAATTAAATAACTAAGTCAAATATAATATTATTGCATTACAACAATAAACCAAAGAATGGATGATATTGATAATCTACTTATAAATCCCTATTACAGTAATAACATCCTTAGATATCAAATTGAAATCATTTTAATCCATTTCTTGAATAGAAGCCAATCAATAAGACATTCATTACAACAAGTTTATAATTAGAACCTTAAGAAATCTTTGGTTTTATTAAGTTATAAAAGATGATATATCACAATATGGAGACATCAACAATACAACTTGTATTCATGTAAGAAAAATTTGAGTTTTTTTTTCTAGTACAAATAGAAATTGCAATATCTCTTCTTTGAACTAAAGAGGACTTAGCTATACAAAATATTAATTCTATATAAAGACTTACAGAGACTAAGGACCTTGGATACTAAGGATTAAAAACCTTAAAATGAGGCTCAATATTCCCTTTTATAGACACAAAAGAAGAAACAAGAAAAAACCTCATTCACCACTTAAGTCACAAAAAGACAAAAATCAAGTGATGCCACTAATTACAAAGGAAAAAACATAACTAATAAATTTCATTAAAATAAATTTTGGATTGTTTTTGTTTGATTTTTCTTAGCTTTGAGCTCTATGATTTAATTTTTCCAGTGCCTTATCTATTACAGAGTCAAGAAATAAAATAACCCTATCAAATACCAAAATGAATAACTAACTCAATGGTTATAGAATCTTATTACATTACAAAAAGAAACCAAAGAATGGAAAATATTGTTAATACACTTAGAAATCAATATTGCAACAATAACATCCTTATCTATCAAAATAAAAGAATTTTAATCCATTGCTTGAATAGAAGCTAACCAATAATACATTCATTATAGCAATTTTATAATGATAAACTTAAGAAATCTTTGATTTTATTAAGTTTCAAAAGATGATACATCACAATATGGAGACATCAATAGTATGACTTGTATTCATGTAGGAAAATTTTGACCTTTTTTTCTATTTCAACATAAAATACAATATTTTTCTCTAAAATTAAAAGTACTTAATTATATACAAACACTTACAAATACTAAGGACCCGATATACTGAGGATTCAACCCCTTAAAATGAGGCTCAAAATTCCCTTTTATATACACATGGGAAGAAACAAGAAAAAATACTCATTCACCTCTTAAGTCACAAAAAGAAAAATTCAAGCAATGAAACTATTTACAAAGGACAAAACATAGCTAAAAAATGAGTAACCACCTCAAAAAGTTGTTGGAGATCTTTTGGAGTATTAATTCTAGTGGATGGATTTGATTTCTCTAAAATTGCTTCTTGAAAATGATATGACACCCTTGATATTATATTCCTAACATGCATATGCAATATTTTTTGGTTGATATTAATTGAAACACAACTCAAGTTGATGCACCATATTCCTCTTTATCTTCACCCTTCTCTACTGATGTTTCCATATTACGTGGAAAAAATTGGTTGATCTTTTCCATATGTTCTTTATAGTCATCACCAATAAAAATTTGTACCATATTAGGGAAACCTAGCAAGTTGTTTTCCAATTTGGAAAGTGAATCCATACACATATTTAGCTGCTCTACATCAACTTCTCCTTCCTTATTTATTTATTATACATAAGAGTGATGATATCTTCAAATTTGGACTTTCATTCCCTGCAAGGTCTTATTTATTTATCCTCAATCAAAATCAAAGGCATATAAAATTCCTCAAAACCTCCAAAGGGACTTAGTTCCCTTCTCATCGGGTCCCTATACCTACCATGATTACCAATTATGTCATATAATAATTCTCTTATCCAAAATGTCAACTACTAGATGACTATCAAAATTGGGATTCTTGACAATTATTTTCAACAATGTAATCCCACGGAACCAACTGACTTGGAAGCATCTTATCCTTGTTCCTACTTGAGTGTAGTTAGTGTATGCATTCCTGAAAATATTATAACTATCCCATAATTTATCTATCTAGGCCAAAAATGGTTGATAACCTATGTCCTAGAATGTTATCAACAAAATCTAAAATATTTTTTACTATCCCCTCTTTTGTTACCCTATCTTTTTCATTGCTTTGTTTGAGCTTCTCTTTCAAGTATTTGATCTCAATCATCAAATTAATCTTTTCTTGTGGCCCTTGGTCCTCACTTATTTTTTATGGAGGGGGAAGTAACCATGTAGCCACATTCAACTATTCTTGTAACTTTAGTTTGATTGAATTGGCCTTATCCAAGTCCCCTTGTAGCTTATTCATTGTTGCCTCAGTGAAGAGGGTTGTATCTACTATAAGGGAAAAATCTTGGAAAAAACTTGTATCCCCAACTCTTCTAACTATGATATTTCCAGTGAGTTCACTGGGATCATTAATAACTTGGGTTTTTTTTTTTTTCAAGGAAAATAGATCGGATTGCTAAGGTCTCATGTCCTAGGTGAAATCGTAATCCAAAATATAGGGCCGTAATATGTTTATCAAATATCAAAACTAGATCATCAACCCCCTCTCTTTTGATTGTGTCAAATTATATTATAGAGGATATGTCCCATCATGGAAATAGGAGGCGGCCTTCATTCTTAACCAATTCTCTACACCTTTTAGGGGTCATTGTGTCCATATCCTCCTTGACACTCTTTTGAATTCCTCAATTATTTTTTTATTTTTTTTCTTTGAGAGGCTTCTATCTAAAACTCTCTTTTGTAATTCCTCCCTCTTATTCTCGAGGAAAAAATCTTTGAACTCTTTGATTTTTTTATGAACTAATCATCTTGCATAAAATCTCTATAGATTAAGCCCTAATGTCATAAAAAACCTACCCACCTATTTCAAAATTGATGATCAATATATCATCAGTGGGTCTATCAATTAGGATCCTTGGAGGAGGGTGCATTTCTTATACCATACTTATATTTCCATCAAAATCATCTCGACCTAAAGGATAATCCACTATTGTTCTAGATGTAGGCTCAATTTTCTACAAGGGAGTGGCCTATTGTGGACTAGGTGGTACACTCCCTTTAGATGTGGATGGATTAGGACTGCTTGATGCTGGAAGTGGAATTACTTTGAGAGGGGGGATGAATCAGAGTAATATATTTTTAAACCTCTTATGACATGAAATGCATATTAAAACTCTTTTGATCTTGAATAGATTGTAACTTTATAAATGCAATATAAAAATTGAACTTTGAAAGATTAGACAGATAACTCAGTCAACTATAAAATGAATACCTAAAAACTCTTGTTAAAGCATGATGTATATTGTTCATATAAGTCTAAATGAACAATTTTTTAATGCTTTATTTTTCAAGGAAACTAGACTTTCAGATGACAATAAATAACATTCAAAATTTGCACATTAACAACTAAACCATGAGCATTTAGATGAAACTAAATAGTGATAAAGTATCAGAGCATTGCATGAACTAACTCAACATAAATGACATAAATAAAGATTGTGCAAGATAGACACAAATCACACAAAAGAGTGACACATAAATTGCCAAGTGGAAAACCCTCTTGGAGTAGAAAAAACACTCCAAAATGCCTTGCAGGCTTGATTCCAAAATCTAATTACAATATTTTCTAGAGCACCCACTTCAATAGCAACAACAACCCCTTTGCAAATTTTTTCAAATAGCAATGTAAACTATCAAGACTTTATAACCGCATGCTTGTGCAATCACAAAATCTCAATAGAGTACAACAAAAGTATTTTCAATGTAGCCCATTATAATATGTATTGTGCATAACAGTTACAGTTTATAAACAACTAAAATTTTGAGTATTATCTCTATATAAAATCAGAGATATTATACAATATAAAACCTTGTGTTCTTTTTCTCTCTTTCAACAAATATTCTCACTGTAAACTTCTCAAAATTCTCTCCTTAAATACAAAATGATATCACAACAATAAACCCTCAACAATACTCTATTAAAACTTTTTTCTTTTCTTCTCTATGATTCATGGATTTTGTCATGCATTTAAACCAAGAGCATAAAAGAATTATCTTATCAAAACCCATATCCACAATAACCAAGGTTTTGTTAAACTAATAAAACATGAAGTTAAATCATGATACCCATAATGGGTTTTAATAATAATCAAAGAAATTTCGATGAATACCACTGAAAAAGATAAAACCCTTGAGTATAAACTTAGGTTTACACAAACTGAAACTGAATTTCAATGAAATCTTAATCATCAAAATAGTTAATATTTAAACCAACATAAGTATCTTTCAAAATGAAAACCAAATACCTGTCATGGTGGCCAAAACGTTGCCGACTAATTGTGTAAAAACTTCATAACTATCTCACTAAGATTCTTCCAAATTTCAGCTCGAAAATATTCCACCATAGAAAATGCCAACTAATTTCCCATTTTTGATACCTCAAGCTCGAGCAAAGATTCTTAGTCATGGTGACAATAATTACTGAAATTACTTCATGGTGGCACAACTAGGGTTCGACTATTCAAACATAACAATGTTTTTCTTTCCCTATTTCCCTTTACCACTGAGCCCTTATTCAAAAAACATAATCATTTAGAATCCACAATAGAATAAAAATCATTTTTGAGTTCCATCAACCAAAAATTATAATAAAGCTGCAAATTTGACTAAGATACTGAGAATACCAAGCCATCAGAATGTAAACAATAATGCCACTGATAGACAATCACCAAGATGCCAATCTGAATCAAAATTTTGGCATCAACGAAAAATACCAAAATAGAAGTTCAACAAACTCCCCCTTTGTTTGTGATGGAAAAAATTGAGCCATCTGAAACAAAGTGCCAAATCTGAACCCAAATACTCAACAAGCTCTTCTCTCCCTTTTTGTCACAACAAAAAAAGGGACAATAGTGTAATGCCAAGAAAACTAAATGAAACAAATACAGATATAGCGTGAAGTAGCAAAACCATGTGAAGTAGCAAGAAGCTTCTTAGAGAGCTGAAAATATCCACCTCAACAAATGATGGACTTTAAGAAAGCAACGATTGAGAGACAACTCCCAACCAAGAATGAAGCCTTCAAAAACTTATTTAGACAAAGGCTTTGTAAAAATATCTACCACTTGTGCTTGTGTGGAGACATACTACATTGTCACCTCATTAGCCAAAAAATTTTCCCTTAGAAAATGAAACTTAATTGTAGTATGTTTAGTCCTTGACTGCATAACATGATTCTTAGACAAATTAATTGCACTTGTGTTATCACAAAAAATAGAGACATGTTTAGCAACATCAATACCCATGTATGATAATGTATGATCCATCCAAAGAATATGAGTATAACAAGATGTAGCTGCAATATATTCAACTTCAGTTGTTGATAATGAAACTGAATCTTTCTTTTTGTTATGCCAAGCAACAAGACAATCACCAAGATAAAATGTTGCACCACTAGTGCTTTTTCTATCATCTAAACAACCAGCCCAATCGACATCAGTGAAAGCTCTCAAAGTAAAATCATTGTTTCTAAGATACCATAAACCAAAATCAAGAGTGCCCTGGATATACTTGAATATTATTTTTACAGTAGTAAGATGGGACTATTTTGGTGCAGATTGGAATCTAGACACCATACAAACAACTTGCATTAAATCAGGTCTAGAAGTAGTCAAGTATAACAAGCTGCCAATCATTGATCTATACTCAATTTGATCAACATCAAGAGAATCATCAGTTTTAGACAACTTTCAACTAGTCACCATAGGTGTGCTCACAAGATGGAATTCATCCATTTGAAATTTTTTCAACATATTTTTGTCATATTTTGTTTGTGACAAAAATATTCCTTGTTCATGCTGTAAAATTTGGAGGCCAAGAAAGAATGTTAGTTCACCTAGCATTGACATTTCAAATTCATATTCCATAATCTTTGAAAACATTTTAGACAAAGCATCATTATTGTAGTCAAATATTATGTCATCTACATAAACCTCAACAACTAGAATATCATCACCTTCAACTCTAACATAGAGATTGTTGTCAACACCACCTCTTTTGAATCCATTTATTGTTAAGTGTGCATCCAATCTCGAATACCAAGCTCTGGGAGGTTGTTTAAGACCATAAAAGGCCTTTTTCAACTTGTATACATGATTAGATTTTTCTTTTTCAAAAAAACCTTCAGGTTGTTCCATATATACCTCTTCATCAAGATAACCATTCAATAATGTAGTTTTGACATCCATTTGGTAAACCTTAAAATTCTTGAAATAAGAGTATGCTAAGAAAAATTCTAATTGATTCAATATGAGCAACAGGTGCATAAGTTTCACCAAATTTTATACCTTCCTATTGTGCATACCCTTTTCACACAAACCATGCTTTTTCTCTCACTACTTTTCCACATTCATCCAATTTGTTTCTAAAAACCCATTTGCCACCGATAACATTTTTATCATCAGGTCTTGGGACTAGTTCCCAAGTCTTATTCTTTTCAATTTGGATGATCTTTTCCTACATGGATTTCAACCAGAAATCATCATTTAAAGCATTAGAAACAACTTTAGGTTCAAAATCAGTTATCAAACAAAAATGTTCAGCAATTTGTGCTTGCTCATCAACTTTTTCTCTTCTTCTTGTTAAGATCTTAGCATCTTTGTCCCCAATTATTAGATCTTGAGGATGATTCTTGATAACAATCCTGGAGGGTGTATTTGGAGATGTTACTGTCTTAGAGCTTGAAGCATCCTCCTATTGTATATTATCTACTTCATCAGATTTGGGAGAAATGTCAAGACCTACCATAGGTTCCTCTTCAACATCCTACGCATGATCATCATCTAGAAGAATTTTTTATTAAATTTGGCATTAATAGATTCAACAATCTTATTCAGCCTCTTATTGAAAAACCTATAGGCTTTTCTATGAGTAGAATATCCTAAAAAGATACCTTCATCAGATTTAGATTGAAAGCTGCCTAAATTTTCATCATCCCTTTTGATAAAAAAATTACAACCAAATATTCTGAAGTATTTAATTGAGGCAGATTTACCATGCCAAAGTTCATAATTGGATTTCACTCTAATTTGTACTTTGTTCAAGATATAAACAATTGTATGAACAGGTTATTTCTTGTACATGTCTAACATATTTTCTTCATCTAGCATTGTCCTAGCCATCTTGTTCACTATTTTTTTTTTCTCTCAACAACCCCATTCTGTTGAGGTGTTCTTACAAAAACATATTTTTATTTTATAACATGTTTCTCCCAATAATCAATGAATTCTTGAGAGGTAAACTCACCTCCCTTGTCCGACCTTAAACATTTAAGCTTTGTATCAGATTACTTCTCAACAATTTATGAAAGATTTTAAATCTATCAAAAGCCTTTGACTTATGTTTGAGAAAGCTTGCCCAAACCATTCTTGTGTATTCATCTACAAATAACATGAAATATTTCTCACCATTTATAGACCTTTTCCTAGTAGGACCACACAAATCAGTGTGTGCAAGCTACAAAGGTTTAGTTGAAGCATGTTCCTTTGATTTAAAACTAATCTTTGTTTGTTTACCTCTTAGACATTCTTTGCAAACAAAATTTTCTAGTTTTCTTAGAACAGGAAAACCTCTCACATTCTAATTTTTTCTTATCCTAACTAGATTATCAAAGTTAACATGCCCTAATCATTTATACCATAAAAAATTTTCTTCAGCTTGACCCATGAGACATATCCATTCATTTTATTCATGATTGGAAGAATCAAGAAGATTGTAAACATTACCTTGTGTCCTTAATCTGGTTGCAACTATTTTACTAGATTTGTTCTTTATAGCACAACCTTGTGATTTGAATGTAAGATTGTAACCATTGTCACAAATACGAATAACACTTAAAATATTGTGTTTAAGGCCTTCTACATAATAAACATCATAAGTAGGTGTGTCATCATTTAGAAGAAGAGAGTCTTAACCTTTAATCTCAATTCCTGTATTGTCACCAAACTTTACAAGACCTCCTGAATAATCTTCAAGTTTGATAACCTTATCCTTATCTCCTATCATGTGATTGGAACAACCACTATCCAAAACCCACAATTCCTTCTTTTTGGAAAGAATAGAAGTTTGGACAAGCATGGATTGTTCTATGTTTTGAAAAAACTTGGGTCTCCAAACTTTTTTAGTGACATGTTTACCTTGTTTGCATTGTTTGGATGTATGACCAATAGTATTGCATGTAAGACACCTAATAGAATTAAGAAATCCAAAGAATTGTTTGTGACGAAACCTTAGTGTTCTAGACATTATTATCTTGCAATTGATCACTTTGTGTCTGAGTTTATTACAAAAGAAGCAATAACCATGAAAGAAAGCATTAAACTTGAAATTGGTTCATTTATGCTCAAATGGTTGCTTCTTATCAGATTCCTTAAAGTTCTCATTTAAAGATTTTGAACACTCACGGATTTTGAATCCAATACCAGCCATGTCTTTATGTTGTTTTCGTTTCCCAAGTAATATCATTCAAGTGAATAGTACTTTTATAGCCTTCAACTTATTTTTTAAGATTGACAACCTGTTGTTCAAGTTTTTGAATCTCTTTATCTTTATCAATAAGAACTTATTTGAGAGTATCCACAACTCTTTTAGAATCATCAAGTTCAATTTGTAAGCCTATGACCAGACTATCTGGACTATGCTCTTGAGAGGAAATGTGTTTCTTAAGTCTTTTTATTTCTTGAAGTGCACAAAGCAATTCAATTTCATAGTTTTCTAATTCAAACTATTTTTTTGGTTCTTTATTTGAAGTTTTTTGAGTTTCTACTTCAACCATAAATAAATTTAAGTCTTCTTCATCTAGTGATTCATTTGACTCAACATCTGAGTATTCTTTTAAAAAGAGACTTTTTTTTAGTTTGAAGTTAAACTTCTTTTTAGGATAAAAAGTATTTTTTTGTATGATGTTTTTCTAGTTTTTCATCCTCATAAGACTGATCACCATAATGATATTTAGCAACAAAATGTCCAGGCTTGCCACAAGTAAAAAATTTAAAGGGAATCTTACCCTTATACTTCCTTTTGAGTTTCTTGACAAGAAGAGCTTCTTTTGAATCTGATAAATCAGAATCACTCTCATTAGATAAATCTTTCTTTTTTGCCTTAAAGGCAGTTTCTTTTCCAGAGGAATTTTTTTTATTGATTCCCATTTCATAGGAAGTCAGAGTGCCTTTTAAAGTGTCTAAGGTAAGCCAGTCAAAGTGTTTCTTTTATTCAAGAGTAGCAACCTTAGCTTCAAATTTATTTGGTAAAGTTCTGATGACCTTAGTTACTATACACACCCAAAAATGGTCACAGTTAATCAAGCCTATTAATTAAATATGATTTATTTAATTAATAATCTTCTAAATTCATCTACATATAAATAAATTTAATTATTTATATCATTTACTTTCTATATTATTCTAATTTAATTAAATAAATAAGTTTATTTAATTATTGTTATCTTCCTCTTAATTATTTAAATAGATTTCACAATTTATTTATATTAATTATCACAAGTTTAAATTTACAATTTAAATGATAATTATTTTCTCCACACAAATAAATATTCTTAAATATTTAATTGGAAGCTTTCTTTTTTCCACACAATTAAATATTCTTAAATATTTAATTGGAAGCTTTCTTTCCTCCATAATTAAATATTCTTAAATATTTAATTAGAAACTTTTCTTCTTTTCATATTTAATTAAGTATTTTATATATTTAATTAAAGTGCTTTTTATCATCTCTCACACATAATTAAATATTATTTATTTAAATTATGTAAGCTTATAATTTCATTGTCACATGTAATTAAATAAATTTATTTATTTAATTATAGATTTATCCTCAAACTATCAACTAACTCTTCATAAATGAAGTGCACAAATGACAACTTTCCTTGATTTTTGAATGGAAAAGGTTGTGTGAGAGGAAACATCTCCCATATTTTTCTCAACTTCTCAACCTCTCACCATTCATCTTGACAGGTTTGAACTCAACCGTTGATCTTGGCCAACTAGATTCTTGCCTCCGAAAATCTATAAATACAAACCTCTTGTGAGTTGAAAAGGATCCTAGATTTTGTGAATTTAGCATAATCATTATAGTTGAATTCGAATTAGCATCTTAGCATAATAATTTTCAAGTTTATAGCATAACATTTTCAAGTTCATTTCATAGCTTAAATCACATAGCAATAAACATGCATGTTCCTTAAAATCTCGTTCTCCTAAGTTGTCATTTCAAAAAGTTGTTGCTTACACCAACTCAGAGCCAACAACTTTAATCAAATACTTGGAGATAGAGGAAAATGGAATGCATTTGAAGGAGCTTCTATTATTTAGAGTTTTCATTTGTCTTTTCTAAATTAGTTTCCTTTAATCTAATGTTTCATTGGTGTGTTAGTTTACTTTTCTAATTGATCCACTTATTCTAACAACACATTTTTGGTGCCCACCATGGGGCCTTGCCCCATTTTTAATCTTTTTATTGTAGGTTTTCTGACAAGTGATAGATTGGAGCTTCAATTTAGCACATACGAGCCGAGGATTAGCACATATGAGGTCTGTTTTGGTGCATACGACAAATTTTTTAGCGCACTGGTGGCTTGTTTTAGCGTACACGTCAGTTCTTTTAACACATTTAATGAGTGTTTTAGCGCATTCCTACCAGTTCATTAAGAAAATGTATTGACTATTTTAGCGCATTTACTAGTTCTTTTAGCACATACATGAGTGTAATAGAACAAAATCCTGATTCTGACGCCATCAGCAGACACTGATTTTTCCATTCAGTTTTAAAATAAAATGAAGTAATCTTAGGCTAGTCACATAAATCTAGAATTAACCAATCTTAGGATAGTCACCAAACATCATTTTTTCTTGGTTAAAATTAATCCAATGTTTGTTGTGAAGCAAAATCTTCTCTTAGCATAGAAAATTATCATTTGGATTTAAAATTAACCATTTGTTTGTTGTGATTCTTGAGTAATAGGTTTATGCTCTCCCCTTTGTTGGGTGACAAAAACACCAAACTTACCTTTTTCATTTTATGCAATTCATGTTTTATTACATCCTTTAGAAGGCCTATTGTAGTGGGAAAAATTACTCACCCTATCAGAATGACCTAAGTAGGAACAACCAAAGCCAGGTTTTCCAACCCACTCTAATCAAAAGTGAATTTTGGGGAAACCCATATTCAATGGAAGTGAGCAAGATAACCATACCCAAAATATTTGTTCTAAAGATTGGGAGGCCTCCTGAGGGAGTTTATCTATTGTCGTGCTGAGAAAAATACCTTTACTAAGAACCATAGTGTAGAAACCCAATTGTGTCAGTATCCAAACATCTTTTTAATCACACTACAAGGGGAGGGAGGAATCTGCCCCCAAGACACTCACCATAGAATTTCCATGGATTGTTTGCTTAGGGGATCAAGAAATCTAACCTTGAGTATGCACCTGGAAAAGACAAAAACACGAGCACCCTCTAGGGGGTGACATGATTGTGTGAGTCGACGCAATTTTAAGATGTGGGTTATGGTTTCCATGATGACCTATTTGACAACTAAGATTGAGTTTTTTTGAAGTGCTTATTTTGTTCAATACCCATGAAAATATCAAGAACATACACTCTTTGTTTAGATTTTAGGATTTGCAAAAAAACTATTTTCTACGGTATGTCATGTTTTTCACATTTAAATCAGATAAAGATCATTCAAAAGCATCGAACTGTTAAAACATGTCTGTCTTAGAATAGTAATTGGATAGTTTAGCGCATCCCTGGTCTATTTTGGTGCATACGTGCTCTGTTTTGATGCATTTATGCTCCGTTTTAGTGCATTTGTGCTCTCTTTCACCGTATTTATGCTATGTTTTAGCGCATTTGTGTTCTATTTCAGTGCATTCATGCTCTATTTTAGTGCATACCTACAACATTCTATCACATAGGTTGGATCTTTTGGTGCATCTGCTGAAAACTTTAGTGCATCAATGTTCTAAATCTGGGTAATTTTTTGACACCCAAGAATCTGTCATCTCAGTCTAGTCTTTTTCTATGCTCAAGGTTTGGAAGGCTGTAAATTTTTCCAAGAGGTCCCTAGAGAAGAAGAATAGGAAGCCAAATAAATATCTCAATTATAAGAATTTATTGAAAAAGAGGAAATTTTTATACCAAATTCGAAAGGTCTTGCTTGAACATAAAACCTTTATTCATCAATATCATGACTTTGTTAGAGGTTTCACTAAAAATTATGATGTAGAACCATTATACTCATGATATTTATTTCAAATAAGAGCCCTCTCTCAAAGACATAATCATAGCCAGCGTATTCCTCCCTCTTACATTCCCCAACCTGCAATTATGTATGCTACTCATCCCAATCAACTTCTGCAATAGAGAGCTTAAAGGACATTTAAGCATTTATCAAAATCCTTATTTTTGCAAAGCTACAATCAAACCTCACAAAGTGAAAAATCATTTTCATTTTTGATATTTGGTTTAATTCTCGCAAACAGGATCATCCTTTCACTTAGGGAATCATGAGCTAAATATTAGAAATCTCATTTCATAGAATCTTCATTTTATTTTGACTTTGATATCCATCAAAATTGCACTATTTCATTCTTTTGATCAAATTTAGTTGAAATTTGGCAAAAGATTATGCTTGTTGTCACAAGATCTTGAAAGCACATAGAAGGAGACAAAAGGGAAAGTACATTAAGAAAAATGGGTGATAATAGTGATAGGGAAGAAAACCCCTTTCATAATTAAAATACTAAGGAGATAACGGAAGAAAATCTCCAAGAAGCAGAGAAGGATCCCCAATTCCATACTCTCGTGGAATGATTTTTAGAAAAAAATAAGGAAAGATATTTCCTTTCACTAGCTAATCAAGGGGCTAAGTTACCTATTGATTTCAACTTGGAAGGGCTTAGAGAAAATCTTGAAGCCCCGCTTAATGATTTTAGTGCTCTTACTCAATAGATAAAAGAATTACAAGGGAAAATATAAGAAATCCAAGGGGGTACAACAAAGTAATATGTTTTGGATGATATTGGTCCATATCCATTTGATAGGAGTCTTCAAATGATTCCTTTTCCAAAAAAATTTGAAATCCCTAAGTTTGATACGTATAATGGGAAAATAGACCCCATTGAACATGTGAGGCATTTTTGAAATATGAGCTTAGAATTCGCTCATGAAGATACCTACTTAATGTGATCGTTTCCATGAAGTCTGGGTGGACAATCCATGGAGTGGCTTTCCAAGATCACTCCCCCCATCAGAAAATTTGAGGACTTAATAAATAATTTCATATCGCAATACTCCTAAAATATCCAACACCAGATAACCATGCTTGATTTGTGTAAGGTGAAAAAAATGGTTGGGGAATCTTTCACTACTTTTTTACAATGATGGAGAAGAGTGTTTTCTTGATACTCTCACCTTGTTCCTAAAATGGAAAAGATGGAGATCTTCATCAACAGTTTGAATCAAGAGATGAGTTATAGGCTAAACCTTAACTGTCCCCAATCATTTGAAAAATTGATTGAAAACGCAATTACTATTGAAGGTGCCTTTGTCAAACGTGGAATTCTAAAACTCAATAAAGAAGGTTCAAATTCATTCAACAACAACAACACCAATAGTAACAACAACGAAAAGTCAGGATTTTGGACTCTAAATAAAAATGTTGTGAATGATGGGGTAGTAGATGCTAACAACGTGAATATAAAGCCTTTCATTCTCAATATATCGGGGGTTCAACATAGCAATAATGCTGGAAATTCTAGTACCCAAGGAAATATTTCCAATCAAGGAAATGTGACCAACAATCATGGGAATAATCTTGGTAATAATCAAAATTCAAATGCACCCCGATCTCAATTTTTCTCAAATAGACGGATTTGTACTCCCTTGGGCCAGTCTTTGTAATCCATTCTTAAAGAACTGTTCAATCAAAATGCTATCACATTTCTGCCACAAAGATATTATGAACCTCGAGTTAAACCACCATCATGGAATGACTTAGAATTTTGTGAATATCATAGGTGTAAAGGTCACAAGACAAATAATTGCCAAGGGTTAAAGAATCTTGTTCAAGATTTGATTGATAACCATACCATCATGATCAAGGGACATAATACTAATGATGACCATCAAGAATTCAAGGATCCTCTCCCCAATTATCAAAAAGTGGAATCTTTGGGTGACAAAGGAAAGAATGTTAATCATGTTTATGACACCATTATCAATCATATTTATACGAATGATCAGTAAATCAATCCTATCAGAATCAAAGGTAAGAAGAATATTGAGAGGTCAATGCTATGACAAGGGGACAAGCCAAAATAATTATAAAGGGAAGTTCATCCAAGGAATAAATTCCCCCTCCAAGTCAATACAATTTGGTCGATCAACTACGAAAAACATTGGCCCAAATTTCTATCTTGGAGCTCTTAAAATTATCACCTACGCATAAGGAAATTCTGGAAAGAGAACTTGTCGATATAACTATGTCTCCTGATCTAGATATCAATAAATTTCAATCCATAGTGGGAAACTTTCCCTCATCCACATGTTTATCCTTCACTGAGAAGTATTTCTCGTCCATGACCCATCTGCATAATTCATCACTTTACCTAGAGGTCATGGTTCATAAAGCCTACATAAGACGTGTCCTAATAGATGGGGAATCCAGATTAAACATTTGTACTTTGAAATTGGTCCTTGCTTTGGGCTATTCAAAAGATTCTATAGATCCACAAAGGAATATTATAATCAAGGCATATGATGATGAGGAGAGAGCTTCCAAAGGCCTCATCATGTTACCAATCAGAGTGGGACCTATTGTGAAGAATACTTTTTGTCACGTTCTAGATCAGGATCTATCTTATAAAATACTATTGGGTCACCAATGGATCCATGAGATGCAAGCTGTTCCATCCACTTATCATCCATGCTTGAAGTTTCCATATGATGGGCAGGAAGTAACAATACCATTTGATCACATTAGCAGTCAAACTTTTTCTAATCTAAGAGCAAATCTGGACACACTCGTCCCACATAATAGAGCGGCTTTGGCCATCTCTACCTCCAAATAATGAACAGGCATGAGAAATGAAAAGTAATTTTGGCACCAAGATAAAATTGAAATATAATGGGGTGGGAGAATATTCCTTACGTCTCTCTAATCTACCCATATCTCAAAGATCCCATGGTCAACCATCAACATACATACAATAGGCTACATCAGCTTTAGCCTCAACTTTAGATCCCATCACCAAGTTTGATGGAATATTTATCAAAGAAAATGAAATGGAAGCTAGAGCTATCCTTGATTGGCTCTATAAAGATAAAGAAGAATTAGTACAACATGTCAAGCTACCTACAAAACAATATGGAAAAGGTTATGCAATAATGCAACAAATGGTTTATAAAGGAAATGGTCCTATAGGAAAAAGAAAGGAGGGTATTGTTGAACCTATCCAATTGAAAAAAATGCACCCAAAGGATAAGACTAGATTAGGAAATGGTGAGGATACAAAGGAAGAAGTAGCACAAAGACCATCCAATGAGGAATTCGCTGAAAAAATTCTTAGAATTCAAGAAAACAATTTTGACAATGACTCCAATGAATATGAATGGGACACCATCTTTGATGATAAATTCTAGAGAGATAAATAGGTGGATGACATACAAAATTTCACACCCACGTTCATACAAGGGGAAGGCTCAAGGCCTCCACTTGATTAATTTCTACAAAGCGATCATGAATCAAGTGAGAACGATTGAATTCAAAGTGAGAGAGATCATCAATAGGAGGATACCATCCTAGATCTTTCCCATAACAAAGTTGATAATAGCATCATGACCCTAACCGCCAGTGACCTTACTCAGCCTAATGACCCATTTCCTTTAGTCTATTCCAAACTCATTGATTGGGAACAAATTGCACCAATTGATATCCCAAATTTTCCAAATGATGAAACCATCATAAACTTCCTTTGTTCATCCCAATCAGAAAAATGTTCCACTAGGGATTCACAAGATCAAAGTTTTTGATAGGAAAGTGTCAAGTTTCTCAGCTATGAAATTAATAACATAAAATAAATATCTAATGGTGAAAACCTAACAAAGATAGTATTAGATCATGAAAAGAGAAAAATAAAAAGCATATCTAATGGTGAAAACCTATCAAAGACAGTGGAAGATGGGAAAATTGACACTCTACCAGAACATTATCAAGAACAAACTTCTATTCTAACATAACCGAAAGCGGAAATCAATTTAGGTACTGTAGAGTAACCCAAAGTCTTGCAATTGGCCACATCATTAACAGAAGAAGAAATCCCATGATTCACATAATTTTTGAAGAGCCAACAAATAAATTTTGCATGGTCCTAGATAAATATGCCTGGATTAGATCTAGATCTCATCATGCATCATCTATCTATCATGTCAGGGGCAAAACCTATGAATCAAAAACTCATAAAAATGCATCTGGATGTTGCATTATTGGTTAAAGAGGAGTTAAAGAAGCTTTTAGACGTCAGATTCATTTGATCTATCGACTATGTGGAACGTATCTCCAATATCGTACCTATATCAAAGCCAAGATGGAAGAATCATAATTTATACAGATTTCAAGGATTTGAATAAGGCATGCCCTAAGGATGATTTCCCTCTACCAAATATAAATATGATTGTAGACTTGACTATTTCCCATGCTATGTACTCACTAATGGAGGGATTTTCGGGATACACTTAGATAAAGATTGTGCTTGAAGATCAGGATAAAATAACATTCACATGTCCTTGGGGTATATATTGTTGGATTATAATGCCGTTTGGACTCATGAATGCAAGAGCTACTTATCAACGAGCAATGACTACCATTTTTTATGACATGATGCACACATTCATGGAGGATTATGTCAAAAATCTTTTAGCCAAATCACACATAAGAGAAGAACATTTAGATATCCTATCTAAAAAATTTAATAGGAAGGAAAAATTCAAAGTGAGACTTAATCCAAAGAAATGTGTCTTTGGGGTAAAATCTGGAAAGCTTCTAGGATATATTGTGTGAACAAAGGGAATTGAGGTGGATCCAACAAAGGTACAAGAAATTCTCGATATGCCACCACCAAGGAACATCAGTCAATTACGCTCATTACAAGGATGGTTGCAATCCATCAGGAGATTCATAGCACAACTAGCAGATAAAATTCTACCATTCACTCATCTCTTACATAAGAATGTTCCATTTAAATGAGAAGACAGATGTGAAGTAGAATTTGATCAAATAAAGAATTATCTAATGAGTCCACCAGTGCAAGGTGAACCCCTCATATTGTATATTTCTGCCACATCGGTGTGCTTGGGAGCATTATTGGCATAGGAAGACAAATCAAGAAAGGAGCAAGCAATATATTACATCAGTCAAACTTTGACAAGACATGAACTAAATTATACCTTCATTGAAAAATATTGCTTAGCAGTAGTGTTCACTTCTCAAAAGTTGCGACACTACATGCTAGCTCATACAATAAAGCTTGTAGCTAAGATTGTTCCACTCAAATATCTTCTAAGTAAGGAAACCTTAACTGGAAAGGTGGCTAAATGGGTCATGATCCTAAGTGAGTTTGACATTAATTATGTGGATCGAAAAGATATAAAGGGACAAGTAATCACAAATCAGTTAGCAGAAGACCAATGCCAGTAGAACATCCAATACACATTGATTTTCCTAACATCGATGTATTCACAATAGCTATTAAGTAGTCATGGGAACTCTATTTTGATGTTTCCTATACTCAACATGGCTCGAGGGCAGGGATTCTTTTCATTACCCCTCAATTGATATACAATTCCAAAATCCTATCGGCTAATGTTCCCTTGCACAAACAACATAGATAAATATGAGGGACTATTAATTGGCATGAGAATTGCAGTAGATTGGAAAATCACAGAACTACAAGTGTTTGGTGATTCACAACTTGTCATAAATCAAATCAATGATCAATATCAAACTAAGGATGAAAAGTTAATGCCTTAAAAAAGGATGGTGGACGATTTCAAGAAATACTTTGTTGATATCAAGTTCACGCAAATTCCATGTACTAATAATAAAGTTGTGGATGACATGGCTACAATCGCATCACTAATTCATTTGTCAGAGAATCAAGCACGATATGACTTCCTAGTGGAACAATTATTTTCTCTCGCCTATGACAATCCAGAAACCAAAATTATTTGCCACTTAACCAGTTTTGATTCTCCCTTGTATGGCCAAAGATATACTTACCTAAAGAATAATACTCTACCTTTAGAATTATCTAGAAATCAAAAAAGGAATCTCATACATCAATCCTCTCATTACACCTTAATTACTGACATCTTATACCGATGTAGTCTCGATGGTACCCTCCTTAGATGTCTCAAACATGATGAATCAGAAAAGCCCTTACAAGAGGTACATGGTGGCATTTATGGCACACACTCAAATGAACTAACCTTAGCCAAGAAACTTGTTAGAATGGGTTACTATTGGCCAACCATGGAGAAATAATCATTCATCTTTGTTAAGAAATGTGCAAAATTTCAAATTCATGGGATTCTCACTCATACTCCTACTCAAGAATTACAACCCTTCACCACAACATGACCTTTCACTTAGTGGGGATTGGATCTGGTTGACAATATACATCCATCATCTTCAAATGGACACAAATTCATTATCACAACCATCGAGTATTTTACTGAGTGGATTGAAGTTGTTCCGCTAACAATTTTTACTGGTAAATAAATCTCTTCATTCATTTTTAACTATATCATATGTCGGTATGGTATTCCCATCTCCATTATTACAGATAATGGAAGACCTTTTAAAAATCAAGATGTTGATGAACATTGTGAAATATTTCATATCCAACACAGGTTCTCTACACCTTATTACCCACAGGGAAATGGTCAAGCAGAGGCTTCAAATGAAATAATTCTGAAAATTTTGAAGAAAACAATGAATGAGGTAGGTTGTTATTAGCATGTCCAATTAAATCTAGCTTTATGGGCATACATAACAAGTATTCACACACCAACAGGTGCTACCCCATATGCTTTGGTCTATGGATTAGAAGCTATTCTGCCACTATAAGTTGAGATTCCCTCGCTTCGAGTATCACTAAAAGGGCTAATAAATGATGAAAATTATAGAGTATCAATCTTTCAAGAGTTGGAACTGCTTGATAAATGACATCAAATTGCAGTTAATCATTTAAAGGGATATCAATAGATTATGTTACACAACTACAATCATAGAGTCAAACCATGAGATTTTCAGGTGGGTGACTTAGTTCTCAAGGAAAACCCTCGTAATTAGCAGGATTGGGAAAATAAAAGGAAGTTTGAACCTAATTGGTTGATCCCATTCATTATCATTGCAGTATATGGATGGGGTCATATCAGTTGTCAACATCAGAAGGGGACCTGTTTGAAGACCCAACCAACAACATTCACCTAAAGAAGTTTTATACCTGAAAAATATCAAAAAAACAATATCAAAAGTCCTAAAAAATATCAAAAACAATATAAAGAGTCCTGAAAAAAATCACAAAACTAGAAAAAGGTGTCAATATGGTGAAAACTTGGCAAACATGCATCTTTTGACATAGCAAAAATACAAAAAAATAAAAAAAATAAAAAAATAATTGCCTTGATGAAAACCTGGCAAACAGGTGTCTTAGTAACAACAAAAGAATCATAAAATCAGGAAAAAGTGCAATAAAAAAAAATGGTGAAAACCTGGCAAATAGGCATTATTTGTGATTTATTTGGCTCTCTCATCTATTAGGATAAATTCTACATATCCATCTTTCATCGAAATCACATACATGCCTGGCCATCACATTTGCATTATGCATCCCAACATTTCCTTTAAATGACGAGGATTTAATCATGGCTTGGTGATTAATATTATCCTTAGTAGTAGTTGTGTCCAAACAAGAGTAAGAGTGCAGGGTCATTGGGGGAAATTCACTTCTTGGAGATTTTTTGGTAGAAAAAAAAACATGTGTCAAGCATTGTCATATTAGAAACAACAAACTTATCCATTCAAAACTAGGCCTAAACGACTATTTTGACAGAAAACTAAAACAGATTGGATGATCTTAATCTAAATAAAATGAATGAAAAACTTAAAGCATAAGTTGAATTGTTGTTTTGACGTTTGATGACATCATATATTTGGAGTGATTTCAATGATGTACTGAACTAGAATCATAGGGAAGGAGTATGATTTTTCTTTGCTTGTTGTCTATAAGCTAATCACTAGTATTGTGAAAATTTGTTGTGGGACATGCTCTACAACATATCATTGATGACATTTCAGAATTTGCATAGGAAAATGATTAAATTTTGTCTATTTATGTAAACAATACTCAGATCATCTTGGTTCAATTATACCTCGATGCTTGTATTAACTTGCTACATCAAACACCATGAAAGCAGTACTCATGTCATCATTGGTGCTAATATCCCCTTTGATTCTTGTACTAACTTTCAACATATCAAAAGGATCAATGATGAAAATCACATGCAACATTAGCTCATGGAATGATAAATAGGAGAATGGTTCATTATTACTTTCTAGGATTGCATGACTCATTTAGATTTACACTGTGGGTTGTATATTAGATTTTTGGAGGTTGGAAAAATTTTCATATATCTTTTAAGAAAACAATTGAGTACACTTGGACATTTATTGCATCTCATTACATTATCATTTATTGCATCTCATTTCATCCATTCATTTAGGTTATCATTATTATCGTTATCATCATTATTAGATCTCATGTAGTTCATCATGATCATTTTATATCTTTAATTTATATCATTTTCATATTATGTGCATATCATTCATAAGTGCATATAATTTCATTAATTATTCATCTCATTTATATGATTTCATAACATTTTCATTATCTTTCATTTTACATCATTTGCATAAACATACACCAATAAAAGAAGATGCATCCATTTTAGTCATATTGCATATATCATATAGGAAAATCATTTAAATGGAATCACATCATCATGTTAGAAATCATTTTTCATCATAAAACATGTTACATCATATCATCATTGCATCATCATCATAAGAATCATACATTGCATACATAAATCCATAACACATACATATAGAACCACCACTGCATATCATAAATCTCATCAAAAAAAATGTCCAAGGGTACAAGGATATCAATTTTTTTAACAAGATATATCAAATACAATGGCAGGATGTATCAATCGCTCATCACTGAGGGGCATCCAGATGTGGCACATGGCTACTAATGTCTCTTGAGGTGGTAGGTCTCACTGGATCTCTGCTGCCAGAAGCCTTCATCTCTCATCTGACCAACTGTCCCATACTCTTGGTGGCACTCCTAGTATGACTGTGTGAGTCTATGAGCAGGTACCTAACTATGTATATGAAATCCTCTACTTAGGTGGTATAGCCTCAAAGTATCTCATCCTATAATACTCAGCCTATCAAGCAGTCTCCAGTCCCTATGCCACAACCTCTCCTATGGAGGTGCTCTCAACTGACCCAAGGAGTCTCTCTGCTACTCCCTCTATCTAAATACATGGTTCCCTGAAACTGTCTCACTTTTCTATAAGCTGAGCTACCTATGGGTTCGAAGGTGGTGGTTGTGCAACCTATGCCTATAGCAGACTGGTGGTGACCTATGCCTATGCTAGCTAACTCCGAAGAGTTTGAACCTCTGCCTGCAAGCTATCTACCTATCCTTGAGAAGGAGCCCTGATCATAATGTGTGAATCCAACATACTCGGTTGGTCCACCACTCTTAAAGTCTAAGGCCTCATCCTAAAAGGAACATCAAAGAAGAATCTATGTCTACCCCCACCACCTCCATCATCCCTGTCATCCTCACTATCATTGGAGCTTTCTGTCTCATCCTCCTCATCACTCTCCTCATCCACCTCCATTGCCACCCCACCTATATCATCTGCATGTGCATGCCCTGCCTATGCTTGCCCTACTTGTGCTTGACCTTATGTCTGCCTTGCCTGCCCTACCTATGCCTATGGCTGTCATTGTGTCCATTGAAGAATTGGTCCATGTAATAGTGGGGTAGGCTCATCTGGACTAGTCAGCCTTGAAAATGGATGTGTATAAAAGTAAGAGGCATAATCATCTATCATATGGGCATATATAACATCAAGATGTATCACCCAAAACTCTGGCTATAACTCCATATACTCAGCCCTGATCGCCTCAAAAATAATAAATGGCCCCCACTCTAGAACATCCTTGTGACATCTAGCATAGTGTGCCATTCCTTGCGGCATCATCTACACCTGACCATACTGTCTCAAGACTCTCATGACCAAAAACCTCTCAATGATAAAAGGAGTACGACCAATCATATATTTGGATATCCCATAGTAAGGAAGCTCTATGTCATCCTCATCCTATGACTCATAGTCAAGATACGGTCTCTAGATGATGGTATCCATGTCATCCAATACCCTCTGCCAGTACTCTAACTTTCCTAGCATCGACTAGACAAGGGGACCTGTATAAGCATAAACGTATGGATAGCCCAATGGATGATCGCTCAAAACAGTGGGGCGAGTAATAGAAAAGTGCTCCAATGCCCAAATCTGTAGTAGAGTAACTCCAGCTGAGATACTCTTCCCATCTATATACACCACTTGATGAAGATCATGGTAGAGATGAGCAAGAATTTATGAACCCCATGCATATCTAGTCTAATGGACGAGCATGTCCTCCAAAATCCAACATCAACCTATTGATAGTCCCTTTGACCTATGACCAAGACAGAGGAATCCACCAATGAAACCAGTTAGAACTCATGGCAAAGGGGCATATCCCGATACCATATCCCTCCATGCAATCTCATATCCACCCCCATTAGGATCCTGAAACACACTCCTCAAGGTATCTATCCCCCCAATCTCCTTGTGATCATAGATCACAAGCTCACCAACTAATGGGATGCCCAAAATCCTGTAGACATCCTCTGGTGTCACTTTAATCTCTCCCATTGTCAAGTGAAAAGTATTATGCTCACTATGCCATCTCTCAACTAGTGTGATCAACAATGCCTTGTTGACCCTATACTGTGGGATCCTAAGCAAAGAACCCAACCCACATCTCACAATCACCCCTATCTCTAGTTGAGATAGTCTAGGTATCATATCCCATGTATAGGGAAATTGCTCTCTGATCTAGAGGATATTAAAATCCTCATATAACATCAAGCAAATCAAAATCACATCAATCAGCAAGGAATCAAGAAAAAGAATCAAGCAAATCATGTTAAATCAATTGAATCAAATCAATATCAAATCTATTTTTACTATTTGTTCTTTAAGTAGGAAGACAAATTTATCATTTTCTACTATTTTTTTTTCATTCAAACATGGGAACAAATTTAATAGCCAATCAAATCAACATCATTTACTAGTTGTCTTTCAATTAGGAAAGCAAACTGATCAACATTACTACTATTTGTCTTTCAAATGGGAAAGCAAATTTATCAGAATTATTACTATATGTTCTTCAAACACGATTTTTTTTTATCAAAACAGGTTAATCTATCCTTGATGTTCTCCAAAAGCATAAAACCAGTTGGATAATCTAGCAACAATCATCAAGCAAATATCAAATTCATTTCAAAAATTCAAAATCAGCAAAATTTCATGGATGCGCTAAAATAGTTCATCAATGGGCTAAATCACCAATGCGCTACTTTATCCATGCATGTGCTAAAACATAGGTTAAATGCATTATTTCATGAAAGCACTAATCTATCAAGTCTATGTGCTACTATGTTTAACTTAAGTGCTAATCTAGCCTATGCACTATTTGAACAATGTATGCACTATTCTATCAGGTCCTATGCGCCATTCTGGCCGATGTGCTAATCTAATCATGGATGAGCTAATCTATATGTTGATGCACTAATTTATGAACTTATGCACTAAAACAAAATTTATTTTTGTAGGGATGGATGCACTAAACTACCTCATCTATACACTAAACTAAGGCTTGCATGCACTAAATTAAAAACCTATGCTTTAAAACAAAACTTCAAAAATCCAAAAAAATGAAAAAATCTTCAAAAATGCAATTTAAATTCACGAAGGACGATCAAATCAACTTACCGGAGGTCCATACATAGTTGGTCTCTAATGACGACGGGCCCACTTGAATCAGTGGCGCTCGTAATGGATCAACATCTCGAAAATTCTTCTCAGAGCTCTGAAAACTAGAAAAGGCTACTATTCAAATGACAATGACTTTTTACCTTTTAAGGGGGTAAAAAAGAGGGGTTATTTTTATTTTTACTATGCGAAGCACTATTTTGAGAGCTAAATCAACAATTTCTTTCCAAAAATCATCTCCATTCTTTCAAATCATCATCATCCTCATCCAAATCACGCGATTTATCTCTCAAGGGGGCATATAGCATCAGTCAATTTTCAAAGTTAGGGGAAAAATTCTTTGAAGCAATGCGTAAAACACATCACTTCAAAGAGGGGCAAAATGTACACACTCAAAAATGGTTACAGCTAATCAAGCTTGTTAATTGATTAAATATTATTTATTTAATTAATAATATTCTAAATTCATCTACATATAAATAAATTTAATTATTGTCATCTTCCTCTTAATTAATTAAAAAGATTTCACAATTTATTTATATTAATTATCACAAGTTTAAATTTACAATTTAAATGATAATTCTTTTCTCCACACAATTAAATATTCTTAAATATTTAATTAGAAACTTTTCTTCTTTTCATATTTAATTAAGTATTTTATATATTTAATTAAAGTGTTTTTTATCATCTCTCACACATAATTAAATATTATTTATTTAAATTATGGAAGCTTCTAATTTCATTGTCACATGTAATTAAATAAATCTATTTATTTAATTATAGATTTATTGTCAAACTATCAACTAACTCTTCATAAATGAAGTGCACAAATGGAAACTTTCCTTCATTTTTGAATGGAAAAGGCTATGTGAGAGGAAAAATCTCCCATCTTTCTCTCAACTTTCCATCTTTTTCTCAACTTCTTAATCTCTCACCATTCATCTTGACATGTTTGAACTCAACTGTTGATCTTGGCCAACTAGATTCTTGCCTCCAAAAATCTATAAATATAGCCCTCTTGTGAGTTGAAAAGGATCCTAGATTTTGTGAATTTAGAATAATCATTATAGTTGCATTCGAATTAACATCTTAGCATAATCATTTTCAAGTTTATAGCATAAAATTTTCAAGTTCATTTCATAGCTTAAATCACATAGCAATAAACATGCATGTTGCATAAAATCTCGTTCTCCTAAGTTGTCATTTCAACAAGTTATTGCTTACACCAATTGAGAGCCAACAACTTTCATCAAATCCTTGGAGATAGAGGACAATGGAAGACATTTGAAGGAGTTGTTGTTATTTAGAGTTTGCATTTGTCTTTTCTAAAATTAGTTTCCTTTAATCTAATGTTTCATTGGTGTGTTAGTTTAATTTCTAATTGATCCACTTATTCGAACAAAAAAGTTACAACATCAAATTCTTTTTCCTTCTTCTCCTAGCCCTTTCATAACATTGACAATTTCATTAAATCTCAAGAGATAATCAACTACTTTTTCATCATCCTTCATTTTTATTTCCTCAAACTAATGTTTTAGAGTAAGGAATTTTGACTATTTAACTTTTTCATTTCCTTGATAATTGGTTTCAATTTTAATCCAAATATCCCTAGCAGAAGTGCCATGCATGACTTTGATAAACACATATTTAGTTAAGGTACACAAGAGAGCATGTTTTCTCTAACATTAGTTTCATGTTTTTTCTTTTCATTAGCAATTGTGGGTAATGTAGTTGGTATAGTGTACCCATTTAACACTATAATCCAAACATCGAGATCAATAGAACTCAAATATGTTTCCATTATGATCTTCCATAATACTTAATTTATGTCATAAAAAAATGTATCTCTAGTCATAGACGTGCTTTCATGAGCTTAATACATTTTAAATAGACTCCAAGGCCAAAATCAATCCTAGGTTGATTAGACCTGACAAAGGAGCCTATACTTTGATACAAAAAAAATCGACTTTGTTTTATTTAATTATCACATTTCCTCCATATTTATTTAATTAATAAATAGACTTATATAGTTTGTTTTATTAAATTTAATATCTTCTTACCTAAATTGAATAAATCCAAATATTCAATGGAAATGCATTCTACAACTATTTCCTATTTTCACTCAAAAGTTGCACAAATCAAATTAGATATTATATGTCTAATTTATGTCTAAATTAATTGACTCAATCTTCACAAGAAAATTTGGAGACAAATTGAAGATAAATTTGCAGGAAACTCCTTCATCCTCTTCCATCAATTCATCCTATCATCTTGCCTGGTGTTTTCATGGGGAGGAACCATTCCCAAAATTTTCTCAATCTCTCACCATTCAATTCTCTAGATTGAATCCAAGCCTCTACTCTATTGCCCCTATGCAAATCTACTACCATAAATCTATAAATAAAACCTCATCAACAAGAAATGGATCCCAAATTTGTCCAATATTACTTTGCAGGAAATAGAGCAATCAAGCATCAATGGAATTCATAATCATGGTTGTATCATAGATTATTGTAGCTCCATCATCATAGTTTCATGTCAATTTAGTTTACAATATCATCATATAGGATTAGTTTCCTGCATTTTGACAACTTCTCGTTCTCCAGATTGTCATTTTAATAGTCACAATGCTTACACTATCTGAGATTCATAATTGTTTAATAAATCTTTGGAGATAAAGAGCAATATGACACTTTCAATACATTTCTGGTTTTTAATAGCTTAATTGTTGATTAAATTCGTTGATATAATGTCATATTAAGAGGTGTTTCTAGTTATTTCACTCATACTTATTTCACACTTTCAATTTGGCACCCACCGTGGGGCCTCTAACACCATATTTCACAATTTGCTTTTTGAAAAGTGTCATATAGGATTCTGGCGAGTTCATTTTAGCATGATTGAGAGATTTTTTTGGTGCTTCCGATGAAAACTATAGCGCTTCTAAGGTTTGTTCTAGCACTTATGTATCCAAAGTAGCACTTACACACTCTGTTCTAGCACTTCTGAGGTCTATTTTAGCATTTATGTATCCAAACTAGAGCTTCCACACTTTGTTTTAGCACTTTTGAGGTCTTTTTTAGTGCTATTGTATCCAAAGTAGTGCTTATAGACTTTTTTTTAATGCTTCTAAGGTTTTTTTTTAGTGCTTTTGCAGTCTATTTTAGCACCTTGACAGCCAATCTTAAAATGGCCATATTTTGGTCATACAGAGGTCTTTTTCGAAACTTTTTTTTTGAAATGGGAAAAAATTTCATAAGCTATGCAATGGTGTAGGTATTTCTCACTTTTTGTAGGTTAAAAGTTTCAATTTTGCATTTGAAGTCAAATCACATTGTAATTTGGTCTAAGTTTTAGGGTTTTTATGCTTAATCATTTATCTAACATTTTGAGCATTTATTTTAGGTTTTAAGAGGAACTTGGAGTAGTAAAGTGAAAAAAAAGGCATTTGATATCCATTGTAATAGTGTTTTCAAACACTCATGGTAAAATAACCCATGATATGTTATTTTTTATTCATGATTTAGGACCAACTAGCATTACTTTGGGCTTAAAATTAACCATCTACACAAGATTTGTCAAAGTTGGTTAAAAAGAACATTAGAAAATCACTGGTTTTTGGATTTGGATTAAAATGAACCAATCCTAGCGTAGCCATTTGGATTAAAATGAACCAATCATAAGGTAGTAATTTGAATTAAAATACACCAATCCTAGGGTAGTCATCATACATTTTCTATATCAGTTAAAATTAACATCATGACTTTTGTGAAGCAATATCTTCACCTAGAATAGAAAATTGTCTTTTGGATTTAAAAATTGAACATTTGATTGTTGTTCTTGTGTGGTGATAGGCTTAAGCTCTCCCCTTAAATAGGTGATCAAAAGGCCATACTCATCCTTTATTCTCATGCAATTTATGATTTTTTAAATCCTTTAGAAGGCCTGTCATAGTGGGAAAATGTACTCACCCTATGAGAATGACCTAAGTGGGAATGCCTAAAGCCAAGGATTCCAACCCACTCTAAACAAATGTGAGTTTTTGATGAAATTCCAACTTGATAGAAGTGTGTAAGATAACCATCCCCAAAATATTTTTTTATAAAGATTGGGATGTCTCTTGAGGGATTTTATCATTTGTCTCTCCAAACGGAAACCCTATCTATGAACCATAGTGTAGAATCTAGATGATTCAGTATCCAAACATTATAATGCTTGCAGTGCAAGGGGAGGGAAGAATCTTCCCCAAACAAACTCACCATATAATTTCCAAGGACCGTTTTCTCAAGGGATCGAGAAATCTAACCTTGAGTATGTGCTCGGAAATGACAAAAACATGGGCGCCCTCTAGGAGGTGACACGGTTGTGAGTCAATGCAATTTTAAGATGTGGGTTGTTGAGTATAATGATGACCTTTTTGAAATTACGAGTGAGTCTTTCTAAAGTGTATTTTTATTAAAAAAAACCAGTGGAAATCAAGGAGGATCATGTTTGATTCTTGAACATACACTTATTGTTTAGACTCTAGGTCTTAAAGAAACAACTATTTTACAAATGCTTGTTTTTTCAAAACATTAAACTAGATAAGATCATCCTAAAAAACACAAAGAAAACATAATGCTATTGGAAGCCCCTGCCAGACAGCTAACATCAAAAATTTTCTTTTAATTAGAACATAAACTTTCCTAAATCAAAACAGAATCTTAAACTGGACTTTATAATTGAATTTATTCAAATCAAACCAGGATCTACCATACAAAAGTGTCTCAATCAAACACATTTGATAATTAAGTTAAGTTTCAAGATCATTCATCTTAAATCAAAGAAACTAAACCATATAATAAAACTTATCAACTTAGTCTAATCAATAGAATATATCATTCTATTTGACTTGAGTTAATATCCTTGACACTATACAAAACTAAGATCAAAAGTTTATTGAAAATAGTAATGTTTGTATGTCCATTTTAATAAAGTAACGAAGACTAAAAATCCAAAGAATAGGAAATTGAAACTCAAACCACCATGGCTGAAATAGATGAGGATCAATTGAATGCTTTAGCTCATCAAATGAAAAACCTTCAACAACAAATCTGGGATATGTAAAGGGAAACAATCATAGAGAGATTTTTTCTGCTAGACATTTGTTCTTATTCCTCTAACAAAAATCTTGACATAACACCCTCTCCACCAACAACTACATCATCCAAGTTCAATAGCTGTAATTTTTTGAAAAAATAAAATTAGAAGCCCAAATCTCAGTCCTCAAACATAAATGGTATTGATCAATCCTATTATGTCATGCATTTATCCCCAACCACCATAAGCCAAAATAAACCTCAAGATTCTTTCACTCAAATTAATAATTCCATCCAATAATCCTCTTCCATCATATCTTCAACATCAAATGATTCATGTCAATCTCTCAATCCGAAGCATGCTAGCATAGACTCCCCTCTACATCAAGATCAAAATATTCTTTCCACTCCGTCCAATGATATCAAAATTCCACAAATTCTTCCAATCTTTGATCAAGATCCCATTTTTCAAGAATCTTATGATGATCCCCTCCTTTCACTTTTCATCCAAAATAATTCCCTTCCATCTCAAGAGACAAGTATCCTTCTAGGTTCTTCTTCCAAATCATCTAATCAATCCATTCCATCTCATGATTCTATTGCATCACAAGATTATGATATTTCTTCCATCCTATCTAAAGATGTCTTACCAACTGATGATCAAGACATGCTTTCTACAAAATCTCATGATTCCCTTCCTCATCAAGATCAAGATATGATTCCATTCAAGGATACCTTTCATCCCATGAATATGTTTATCCTTCTCATGCTCAAGATATTACTTTCATACCACTTCATAATGATTCTATACTTAATAAAGGACAAGCTACTTCCTCTCCTATACCTCATGATCCTTTTCCAAGTCAAGATCAAAACACCCCATCATCCCCATGTCAAGAGCCTATCACACCTATTCAAGATATCCATGAACCCCACGCCTATAAATTGGGATCCTCCACCTTTATCCATTCTGGTTTACTTCCAACACCTATCCTCTCATCCATATAATATCCTCCCCAAAATGGACTCGCACCTTTTTTCACAAACAATACATATCCCATTGGTAAAAAAATGTGTCAAAGTATGAATTACAAATGAAAAGGATTAGGCCTTGATGAACAAGGTATCCTAGAACCCCTTTTTGTTCAAAGAAACCCATATCACCATAACATTGGTTATACACCTAAGTGTCCTAGTTCATCAAAACTACCATCTATCTTAGGTTCTCATCTTAATCCACCAAACATACCATCTATCCTAGGTCTTCACCCTAGTCCATCAAACCTTCCCTCTATCCTAGGTCCATATCCTATTTCTCAAGAACAACAAAGGATCACATCCTTGATGCCCTTTCAAAATTATACCCACATTAACTCATCCATAATACCTCCATATTATTCATCTCAATCCACCCCTCCCATTGCTCTTGGAATCAATTTGGATGCAAAATATCAAAACATTCAATATCAAAATCCACATGTATCAGAGGATCAACATGTCTCCTCAAAGAGACATGCAAAAATAAAATAAAAATTGATCCAAAATCAAAAGAAAAATCTAAAAGGCCACAAAGGCTCATCAAAGAAAAAAAGAAATTTTCAAAGACCATAAAGATCCATAAATAAAAAAGAAAAATGTCAAAGGCCACAAAGGCCCACAAAAAAAAAAATCAAATTCAAAAGCCATGTGGATTCCTAAAAGTCTCATAGAAGCAATAAAATCTGCATCCAAATTTGCTAGCCCAAAAGCTTCCTCCAATTTTCCATCTAATAAGCTATCACCTTCCAAATCCATTTTTCCTCCATCACTCCACCACCCTCAAGGTGTATGCCAATGTTGATATTTCCATCCTTTCCATCTATCCATCAACAATCCTTCTAACCTCCTATCCATTATCCAACATTCATCCCCCATCATTATCCTTTAATCCAAACCTTTGCATAAGTTTTGAGATTCTTCAATCATATCATTAATATACCAAAATTTAGGATTCTAATTCAAATTTTCCATGGTTTATTAGAGGGATATTTGGTTGTGAAACTTGATGCTTAAGTCCTTTCTCCATTTCCCTATCATCCATATCCTATCTTCCATATTCCTCTTGCACTGTAAACTTAGGGAAAGGTTCATCCATCCTATCATTCATGGTCATTATCCTTTCTATGCTCATTCCTTACATTTCCATCTTTGATCTTGACAAGGTTAAGGATTTTCTTGAACATCATAATCTTATCCTATACACTTTATCCATATCTTCCATACTATATCTATCATCTTATCCATATTCCATCATTATTACTAAATAAATCCTTTCTTCCTTTTCTTGGTCTTGATGAGGAATAGGGGAAAAATACTCAGGCCTTGTGTCTGTATCTTATCTAGTTGATCTTGATCATACCATTCATTATTTTTATCCTTTCTTTCTTCCATTCCATATATCCTAGCTTATCAAAATCAATGTCACCATGTCCCTTTGCAACCTTGAATCTTATCATGCAAATCATATTTGAGCCTAACTGTAAAAAATTGTCCAATCCTCATATCTTTTGTCTATCAATCATCAACAGTCATCAATCTTATCATCATAATGCCTTATGGAATCAATCATTACTAGCATCTTAATCAATCGACCATTATCATCTTGTGACAAGAGATATGTTTTCTTGTGTGACATGTTTTACGATGAATCTTTCATTTTGATCTATCATTTATCCATGGTTGCATTACCCCTATTGTGGGGAATCTTGTTCCTTCAATCGGGCATATCATCTCATTTCATCTTAAATATCCTGAAAAATACAAAAAAATCTGAAAATCTGAAAAAGGTCCAATAAAATCTCAAGTACGTATCATTGCAATGTGGCCATGTCTTAGCCTAGCTTGGGGGAAAAATCTTGACCTAACTAGGGGCAATAAATATCGAGCTTAACCAAATAGAAAAACATCAAGGAAATAAACACAACAAAAAAAATGATCGAAATGCAACCAACATGAGACATCAATCACCATTGAAAACACATTATCCATCCATATCATATCGAAAATCCAAAAACTGGTCAAAATTTCAAAAACAAAGTCGTTAGTCAAACTACATAGTCTCTGTGTATATAGCATAGGCAAGTCTAATCTTTGATCAGCCCTTGAGGCCCCTAGGATAGGTCTTTAGGTTAGGTTTGGTCCAAAATCTCAGAAAATCACAAAAACATCAGAAAATCAAAATCCAAAAGGGATTATTTAATCTGAATAATAATTGAAATATTATAAGAAAAGGCTAGGTAGATGTACTTTAATCATTGTTTGTATAATAATGATGTATTGAACTAGAGAAGCTAAGAAGAAGAATGGTATTTTATTTGTTTGTTGTCTTTGAATTAGTCACTATTATTGTGTGAATTGTCATGAGACGAGCTCTAAAAAGTATCACTGATGACATTCCAATTAACATAGGAAAATGATTAATTCTTGTCTAATTTACGCAAGAAATGTTGAGGTCATCTAGGTTTAATTATACCTCGATGCTTGTGTTCACTTGTAATATCAAAAATCATGGAAGTAGTACTTAGGTCATCATGGTCTAACTCATACCATCGATGCTTGTACTCACTTTCAAAATTTTAAAAGGCTCAATGATGATAAAAAGCACATATACATGGACTATTAAGATGCCAATATTTTCATGTAGTTTTGCATGGTTAAATTAGATTGAATTTATGTTATTTTTCTCATTTACACAATAATTGATTCCAAAGGCTGGTGAATCAATAGCGTGATGGAGCAATCATGAAATCTTCGATTGAATAAGTGTACATCATCAAGTCTCAATATATTAATCAATCCTATCTTGGGGAATATCAATCAAAGTTGATAAAAAAAATCAACTAATGATATCTATATCGGCCTACACCAGATGCATAATCATGTCCCACATCTTTGGGAAGAACTCTAAATTCCTCCTATGATCATAACATATCACAAATCAGCAATATTATCAATTAATCAAAAATCAATCACCTTATCAATCTAATCGGCTCTCGTGAGACTTTGATCAAATCTCATGAGAGACTATCATTGAACCTCACCTATCATGAGGCCAATCAATCAATCAGTTATTGATCCTCTCCTATCATGAGGTCAATCAATTAATCAATTATTGATCCTTGCCTATCATGAGGTCAATCAATCAATCTATCAATGAACCTCGCCTATCATGAGGTCAATCATCAATATATCATTGATCCCAACCTATCATGAAGTCAATCAATAAATAAATCATTAAATCTTACCTATCATGAGACCAATAATCTACTAATCTATCAGGATCATCAATCAATATCGAATCAAAGGCTGAAATGATCAAAAATCATCAAACATAAGCAGGCTTAATAAAAATTCATCTAGGGCCAAAATTTCTACATTTTTAATTGGGAGATAAATTATTATCATCAAATCAACATAAAATCATTGAAAAATCATAAGAAAATTGAAAATTTCTGAAAAATAAAAAAAATCATAAATTTATCTCTTGAGGGGGGATATATTCATCAATCAGGTGAAAATCAAATGTCTAGGGCATACTGAATTTTTTTCATCAATACTAGAAGCAACAACAAAATTTTGTTTAAAGAAATGTGTGAACACATCACTTCAAAGAGGGGAAAAATGTATACACCTAAAAATGGTCTCGACAATCCAATTAATTAAATACGAATTATTTGATTAATTAACCTTTTATTCTTCTATTATTAAATAAATAGAAATATTTATTTATATAGTTCAACTTTTATTTCTTCAATCTTTATTAAATAATTTCTTCTTAATCAAATAAACAGGGTCAAAAGGTAGTGACCTTCGATCATCAAAAGAAAACCGGGAGAATCTGGCCTAGGCAGATTTTCCCAAAAGCAGTGAAAACATTAGAATTCAATCAAAACTCAAGATTTTCAAGAATATCCAAAAGTATGCCACTTCAATTGGAAATATGGAAATCAAAGCATGAGCCCAAGCAAGCGAGAACCCCATGAAAAAGAAGGGCCAAAACACCAAAAGCAAAAAAAGGAGGGTCCCCACTTTCAGTGGGGCGTGTGTGCAAAAACTACACAACAGGACGTCCATGGATCCATGACATGCAAGTTGTTCCATCTACTTATCATCAATTCTTGAATTTTCCATACGATGAACAAGAGGTAATGATACCTTCTAATCATATTAGCAATAAAACTTGCTCTAACCTAAGAGCAACTCAGGAGACACTCATCCCACATAATAGAGAGGCTTTGGTCATCTCTACCTCCAAATACCATGAGAAAGCACAAGAAATGATAAGTAATTTTGGTGCCGAGCTAAAATTGAAAGATAATGGAGTGGGAGAATATTCTTTATCTTTTTCTAATCTACTCATATCTCCAAGATCCCATGGTCAACCACCAACATTGATATAGCAGGCTAAAATAGCTTTAGCCTCAACTTCAGTTCCCATCACCAAGTTTAATGGAGTATTTATCAAAGAAAATGAAATGGAAGATAGAGATATCCTTGATTGGCTCTATAAAGATGAAGAAGAATCAGTACAACATATCAAGTTACCCACCAAAAAATATGGAAAAGGTTATGCGATCATGCAGCAAATGGGTTATGAAGGAAATGGCCCTATCAGAAAGAGAAAAGAGGGTATCATTGAGCCTATCCAACTGAAAACAATGCACCCAAAAGATAAGACTGGGTTAGGATATGGTGAAGATACAAAGGAAGAAGTAGTACAAAGAATGTCCAAATAGGATTTAACTGAAACAATCCTGAGAATTCAAGCAAATAATTCTGACACTAACTCCAATGAGTATGAGTGGGATAACTTCTCTGATGATATGTTCATCTCTGAGAAAAGGGTGGATGTAATACATAAATTCACACCCGCATTCTTACAAGGGGAAAGCTCAAGGCCTCCACTTGATTACATTCTACAAAGGGATCATGACTCAAGTGAAACTGATTTGATTCAAACTGAGACATCATCCACAGGAGGATACCATCCTAGACCTCTCCCATAATGACATTAATAATAGTATCATGACTCTAACAACCAGTGACCTTACTCATCCTAATGATCCATTTCCTTTGGTCCATCCCAAACTCATTGATTGGGAACAAATCACACCTATTGATGTCCCAAATTTTCCTAATGATGAAACCATCATAAAATTTCTTTGTTCATCCCATCCAGAAACAAGTTCCACTAGGGGATCACAAGATCAGAGTTTTCGATAGAAAAGTGCCAAGTTTCTCAGCTATGAAATAAACAAAATAAAAGAAAGATCTAATGTTGAAAGCCTAACAAAGGCAGTATTAAATCAAGAAAAGAGAAAAATAAAAAGTGTATCCAATAGTGAAAACCTTTCAAAGGAACTAGAGGATGGGAAATTTTACACTCTCCTACAACATTACTAGGAAAGGTCTTCTATTCTAATCAAACTAATAGAGGCACTCAATATAGGTACTATGGAAAATCCAAAAGTCTTGCAATTGGCCACATCTCTAACATAAGAGGAAATACCAGGATTCATAGAATTTATCAAGAACAACCAAATCAGTTTTGCATGGTCCTATGTGGATATGCCTAGATTGGATCCAGATCTCATCATGCATCATTTATCTATTATGCTAGGGGTAAAACCTGTGAAGCAGAAAATCAGAAAAATGCATCCACATGTTGCATTGTTGGTTAAATAAGAGTTGACGAAGCTTTTAGATGTTGGATTCATTCGGTCTATCGACTATGTAGAATGGATCTCCAATATCGTACCTATTTCAAAGCTAGATGGAAGAATCAAAATTTGTATAGATTTCAAGGATTTGAACAAGGCATGTCCTAAAGATGATTTCCCTCTACCAAACATAGATATGATTGTTGATTTGACTGTTGGAAATGCAATGTACTCATTAATGGATAGATTTTCAAGATACAACCAGATAAAGATTGCACCAGAGGATCAGGATAAAACAATGTTCACATGTCCTTGGGGTACCTATTGCTGGAACGTAATGCCATTTGGGTTGAAGAACGCAGGAGCTACATACCAACATGCAATGACAAAAAAATTTCATGATATGATGCATACATTCATGGAGGATTATGTCAATGATCTCCTTTCCAAATCTAACACTAGAGAAGGATACATGGATATCTTATCTAAAATTTTCAAAAGAATGGAGCATTTGAAAGTAAGACAATCTAAAGAAATGTGTCTTTGGAGTAAAATCTAGAAAGTTGCTAGGTTACATTGTATCAGAAAAGGGAATTGAAGTGGATCTAGCTAAGGTACAAGAAATTATTGATATGCCACCACCAAGGAACATTAGTCAACTATTCTCTTTACAAGGACGGTTACAATCCATATGCTGATTCATTGCCCAACTGGCAGATAAAAGTTTACCATTCACTCATCTCTTACACAAGAATGTTCCATTTAAATGGGAGGACCAATGTGAAGTAGCATTTGATCAAATAAAGTAGTATCTTATGAATCCACTAGTGCAAGGTGCACCACTCATATTGTATATTTCTACCATGGAAGTGTCGCTAAGAGCATTATTGGCACAGGAAGACAGCTCAAGAAAGGAGCAAGCAATCTATTACATCAGTCGAACATTGACAAGCCATGAGATAAATTACACATTTGTTGAAAAATCTTGATTAGCAATAGTGTTCACTTCTCATAAGTTATGACATTACATGCTAGCACATGTAATAAAGCTTGTGGCAAATATTGATCCACTCAAATATCTTCTAAGTAAGGAAACCTTAACTGGCATGTTGGCTAAATGGGTCATGATCCTGAGTGAATTTGGCATTCATTATGTGGATTACAAAGCTATAAAGGGATAGGTAATTGCAGATCAGTTAGCAAAAGCACCAATGCCAGTAGAACACCCTATACACATTGATTTTCCTGATGCTAATGTATTCACAATAGCAATTAAGAAGTCATGGACACTCTACTTTGATGGTTCCTACACTCAACATGGTTCAGGAGCAAGGATTCTTTTTACTAAACCTCAAGGACATATAATTCCAAAATATTATCAACTAATGTTCCCTTGCACAAACAACATAGCTAAGTATGAGGCACTATTAATTGGCATGAGAATTGTAGTAGACTGGAAAATCATATAACTTCAAGTTTTTGGTGATTCACAACTTGTTATAAATCATATCAATGATGAATATCACACTAAAGATGACAAGTTGATACCTTACAAAGGGATGATGGACGATTTCAAGAAATAATTTATTGATATCAAGTTCATATAAATTTCGTGTATTCATACTAAAGAATCCAATGCAATGGCTACAATAGCATCTCTACTCCAGTTGTCAGAGAATCAAACACAGTACGATTTCCCGGTGGAACAATTATTTTCTCTTGCCTATGACAGTCCAGAAACTTAAATCATTTGCCACTTAACTAGTTTTGATTCTCCCTTATATGGCCAAATTTACACTTACCTAAAGGATATTATTTTACCTTTAGATTTTTCTAGAAATCAAAAATGAAATTTCATCCATCAATCCTCCCATTACACCTTAATTCTTGGCATCTTATACTAGTGTGATCTATATGGTACCCTCCTTAGATGTCTCGAATGTGATGAATCAAAAAAATATTTAAAAGAGGTACATGGTGGCATTTGTGGGACACACTCGAGTGGACTAACCTTAGCAAAGAAACTTGTTAGATTGGGTTACTACTGGTCAACCATGGAGAAGGAATCATTCATCTTTGTGAAGAAACGTGCAAAATTTCAAATTCATGGGAATCTCATTCATGCTCCTACCTAGGAATTACAACCCTTCACCACAACATGACCTTTCACTCAGTGGGGATTGGATTTGGTTGGAAAGATACACTGGTCATCTTCAAATGGACATAAATTCATCATTACAACCATTGAATATTTCACTAAATGGATTGAATATGTTCCCCTAACAACTATTACTGGCAAACAAATCTCTTCATTCATTTTAAACTATATCATATGTCGATATGGTATTCCCAACTCCATTATCATAGACAATGGAAGACCATTTAAAAATTAGGATATTGATGAGCTATGTGAAAGATTTTGCATCCAACACAAGTTTTCTACACCTTACTATCTATAAGGGAATGGTCAAGATGAAGCTTCAAACAAAACAATTATGAAGATTTTGAAGAAAACAATAAATGAATCAGGTCGTGATTGGCATGTCTAATTAAATCCAGCATTATGGGCATACAAAACAAGTATTCACACACCAACAAGTGCTACTCCTTATGCTTTGGTCTATGGAGAAAAAGATATTCTACCACTAGAATTTGAGATTCCTTCACTTCGAGTATCACTAAAGGGGTTAATCAATGATGAAGACTACAAAATATTAAGGTTGCAAGAGCTGGAACTACTTGATGAATGACATCAAAATGCAATTAATCATTTGAAGGGATATCAACAAGTTATGTCCCGCAACTATAATCACAGAGTTAAACCATGAACTTTTCAAGTGGGTGACTTAGTTCTCAAGGAAAACCCTCAAAATCAGTAGGATCGATAGAAGAAAGGCAAGCTCAAACCTAATTGGCTAGGCTCGTTCGTTATCATTGTTGTATATGGATTGGGTGCATATCATTTGTCAACATCAGAAGGGGCCCTATTTGATGATCCGACCAACAACATTCATCTGAAGAATTTTTATGCATGAAAATATCAAAAACAATATAAAAATTCCTGAAAAATATCAAAAATAAATTAAAAAAATCATTTCCTTGATGAAAACTTAGCAAACAGGCATCTTGGTAACAACAAAAAAATCATAAAATCAGGAAAAAGTGCAATAAAAATAAATGGTGAAAACTTGGAAAATAGGAATTGTTTGTGATTTCGTTTGGCTCTCTCATCTATGGGATACATTTTGCATGTCCATATTTCATTGACATCACATCTATGCCTCGCCATCATGTTTGCATCATACAAACAACAAGGATCTCATCATGGCTTGATGATTAGGGTTATCCTTAGTAGTAGTTGTGTCTAGCAGGAGTCAAAGTACAGGGTCACTGGGGGAGGGGCAATTTCACCTTTTGGAGTTTTCTAATAGGCAATTGGCAACATGTGTCAAGAATCAAAATATCGAAAACAATAAATTTGTCCAATTAAACTAAGTTTACATGATTTTTTTAACAGAAAATAGAAACAAATTGGATGATCTTAATCTGAATAAAATGAAAGACAAACTTAAAGCATACACTGCAATTGTTGTTTTGATATTTTATTTCATCATATCTTTGGAGTGGTTCAATGATGTACTAAACTAGAATCACAAGGAAGAAGTATGATTTTTCTTGGCTTGTTGTCTGTAAGCTAATCATTAGTATTGTGCAAATTTGTCATGGGACATGCTCTACAACGTATCATTGATGATATTTTGGAATTTGCATAGGAAAATGGTTAAATTTTGTTTGTTTATGCAAACAATACTCAGGTCATCTTGGTTCAATTATACTTCGATGCTTGTATTAACTTTCTATATCAAAAATCATGAAAGTAGTACTTAGGTCATCATTGGTGCTAACATACCCTTTGATGCTTGTACTAACTTTCAATATCTCAAAAGGCTCGATGATGAAAATCACACACGACATGAAATGATAAACAAGAGAATGATTTGTTACTACATTTTAGGATTGCATGATTCATTAAGATTTGAATTTTGAAGGTTGTTTAAGGTAGACTTATGAAGGTTGTTAAAAATTTCATATATCTTTTCAGACCAATGATTGAGTAAATTTGGACATTTGTGGCATTTCCTTACATATCATTTCACCATCACTCATTTAGGTTATCATTATTATGACATTTTCATACTAGCATCATCGTTTCATTATCATTATCATTTTTTGATTTCATTTAGTTCATCATGATCATAATCCATCTTTACATATCATAGCATTTACATTCGCATTTATTTTACATTCATTTCACATACATATACATTAATAATAGTGTTGCATCCATTTCATTTATTTTACATCATCATTTAGGTTATGATTTTCATATCCATTACATCATTATCATTAGTTCACCAATTAATATCATTATCATAATTATCATCATACTACATCATTATTCATGTCATGTGCATATCATTCATTAAATATTACATCTTTATAATCATCTTTATACATTCATCTCATTTCATCATAAATTTTCATTTAGGTCATCATTTAATTTCATATCCATTTATATCAATTTTTTATCATTAAAATTTTACATCATATCATTGTCATAAGCATATCATTTTTCACATCATTACATACGTCATAAATAAAAATCATCATGTTAGAAATCATTTAGTCTACATCACATCATCATTTGCATCATCATATATAAAGTAAAAAGCATCATCATTTTCACATCATCATCATCATCATCATACACGACATAGCATATAGAAATAAACATGCATCCATAATCATACAGCATAAATCATCCATAATATGTGCATAATCGAATCACCACTGCATCTCATAAATCTCATCAAAACAAATGTATAGAGGTACAAGGATATCAAATGTTTCAATAAGATATATCAATTACAATGAATAAATGTGTCAAAATGCTCATCACTAAGGGGCATCTAGCTAGGGCACATGGCTGCTACTATCTCCTGAGGTAGTAGGTCTCGCTGGATCTCTACTCCTAGAAGCTTTGAGCTCTCATCTAATTGGTTGACCCACACTCCTAGTAGCCCTCCTGGAATGACTGCGTGAATGGGTCTGAGACCGAGTACCTGACTGTGTGAAGGAAATCCTCCTCTTGGGTGGTACTACCTCGAAGTATCTCATCCTATAATACTCAACCTCCTGAGCAGTCTCCAATCCCTCTGCTAAAACATCTCAAATAGAGGTTCTCTCGACTGATTTAAGGAGTCTCTCACCTACCTCCTCAGTCTGTATACATCTCTCCCGAAAGCTATCTCACTTTGTCGTAAGTTGAGCTATCTGTGGGTCAGGAGGTGGTGGCTATGCAGCCTATGCTTTTAGCTAACTGATTGTCACCTATGCCCGTGCTAACTAAATTTGAAGAGTTTGAACCTCTACTTGCAAGCCATCCAGTTGTCCTTGTGAGGGAGCCTTGATAATAACCTGTGGAGCCAAAGTACTCGGCTGATCCACCACTCTCGATGTCCATGGCCTCATACTGAAGGGTACATCAAAGAAAATTATTTTCCCTCCACTCCCACCACCTCCATCATCCCCATTGTCATCACTGTTGTCATCTAGGCTGCTAGATTCATCCCCCTCCTCATCAATATCCATGGTTGTTGCATCTTGTACCCCTACCTAAGCCTCTCCTTGTGACTACCCTACTACTGCCTATGTCTATGGCTGCCCTCACCCTCACTATATAGCTTTTCCTCCCAATAATGGGGTAGGATCCTCTTGGCTAATAAACCTTGGAAAATCATGCATGTAAAAGAAGGTTGCATAGTCATTCGTCATCCTGACAGCGGTCACCTCTAGGTGCATCACCTAGTAATCTAGCTGTAAATCAAAATACTCTACCCTAGTAGCCTCTGTGGTCACAAATGGACCCCACTCTACCACATCCTCCTGGTGCCTAACATAGTGTGCCACACCCTATGGCATCATTTGTACTAGTCCAAACTATCTCAAGACTCGCATAACCAAAACCTACTCGATGATAAATGAGGTGTGCCCAATCAAGTATCTCAATCTAGTACAAAATGGAAGCTCTATATCATCCACCTCCTAGGGGTCACAGTCAAAATATGGTCTCCAGATGATGGTATCCATATCATCGTATACCCTCAACCAATAATCTAACCTACCCAACCTCGGCTGGACAAGGGGACTTGTGTAGGCATAAACATATGGAAACCCAAGGGGACAATCTCTCTGAAACAATGGGACGAGTGATCGCAATCCACTCCCATGCCCATATCTGTAGAAGAGTAACTCCATAGGAGAGACTCTTCCCATTTGTGTATATGACCTGGTGAAGATCATGGTATAGATGGGCAAGCATGTAGGACCCCCATGCATATCTGGTAGGATGGAGAAGCATGTCCTCCAAGATTCGACCACACCCGAGTGATAGTCCCTTTGACCTGTGATCATGACAAAGGAAACCACCGATGAAACCTGCTAAAAATGAAGGTAGTGGGGCATATCTCTCCACCATCTCCTTCCAAGGAAGCTCATATCTGGAGACATGAGGATCCTGGAAGACTCATCTCAGTGCATCGGTCCCCCCAATCTCCTTGTGATCATAGATCACAAGTTCACCAACTACAGGAATACCCATAATCTTGTATACATCCTTTGGAGTCACGGTCATCTCTCCTGTGGGTAGATGAAAGGGGTTATTCTTTCTATGCCACCTCTAAGCTAACGCACTCAACAACGCCCTATTGACCCGATATTGCGGGATCCTCAAAAATGGACTCAATCCACACTGATATATAATCTCTAAATCATCCTAAGATAGTTGAGGTACCATCTCCCAGGTACAAGGAAATCTCTCTCTGATCTAGAGGAGGTTAAATTCCTCCTTTACAACATCATCAATTAATCATACAAATCAATCAATAAGCGATCTCTAATCAAATCAAGCAAGTCAATTGAAACAAATTTAACAATCAATTGACTCAACATCTATCTATTTGTCTTTCAATCGGGACAACAAATCTATCATCTATCTATTTGTCTTTCAAGCAGGAAAGCAAATTTATCTTTACTATTTATTCTTCAAACATGAAGACAAATTTATCAAATCAAGCTAATCTATTCTTGATGTTATTCAAACAACATATAATTAGTTGTCTAATCTAGCAACAATCATCAAGCACATATCAAATTTCACTTTAAAATTCAAATTCGGTAAAATCTCATGGATGCACTAAAATAGTCAGTCAATGCACTAAATCATGTATGCACAACTTTAATCCATGGATGTGCTAAAATAGAACTGCAATGTGTTACTCCATCTATGCACGATTCTATCTAGTCTATGCGCTATTCTATCAAATGGATGCACTAAACTATCTCATCAATGCACAAATCTAGTTTATGCGCTAATCTAGCATCCTATGCAGGTAGAATTCTTGGATATTCTATTTAAGGTATCCTATGCGTTAATCTACACATTTATGCACTACTATTTCACATCTACACACTACTTTGTATGCACGACTTTATCTAACCTATGCACTATACTATGGCTCGTATGTGCTAAAACAAAATGTAAAAAATTTTAAAATTTCAAAAATGCACGAAAATCAATCAAAATTTTTTTACAAAGAGGATCAGATCGACTTACCGAAGGTTTGCAGGCATCTAGTCTCTGATGATGGTGGGCTTGCTCGAATCTATGGCACTCATAATGGATCGGTATTGCGAAAATTTATCTTAGAGCTCTCAAAATTACCAAAGGCTACTATTCAAATGATAATGAATTTTCACTTTTTCCACCTTTTAAGGGGGTAAAAATGAAAAATTATTAGTATTTTTACTATGCAAAGTGCTATTTCGAGAGCTAAATCACCAAATCTCTCTAAAAATCATCTAAATTATTTCAAATCATCCTCATCATCATTTAAATCATGCGATTTATTCTCTCGAGGGGGCATATAACATCAGTAATTTTTAGATTCTGGGGCAAAATGTACACATCTGTAAATGGCCACGGTTATTCAAACCTGTTAATTAATTAAATATGAATTATTTAATTAATATTCTAAAGTCATCTACATATAAATAAATTTAATTATTTATTTATATTGTTCATTTTTCCAATTCTTCTAGTTTATTTAATTATTGCTACTTTCCTCTTAATTAAACTAAATAAATTTTATAATTTATTTATTTAATTATCATTTCATTTCTAAAGTTTGAATGTTTAAATTCAAAACAGTTGAATATTCTGATTTCATCCCACATTTAAAATATTTAAATATCTTTTTCATCTCACATAATTAAATATCGTAAAATATTTAATTACCTTTTTCTTTCACTTCTCACATAATTAAATATTATTTATTTAATTTTGGAAACTTCCATTTGCACATGTCACACATAATTAAATAAATTTATTTATTTAATTAGCATTATCCTCAACTTTCAACCAACTTTCATAAATGAGGAGATAAATACCATGATTGTCTCCATTTTTGAATGAGGATGGTTTTGTGGGTTGAAAACATTCCTCCACTTTCCTCTCAACCTCCCACCTTTCTCTCAACTTCTTAATCCATCATCGTCCATCTTGACAAGTTTGAATCTCAGCCGTCGATCTCCGCTAACTAGATTCTTGCCTTCGAAAGATCTTTAAATAAAGCCTTCTTGTAAGTAGATTTCATCCTAGATTTCATGCATAGTTACTATAGTTGCATTCGAATCAGCATATTAGCATTTTAGCAATATCATAGCATTTCAATTTCATAGCTTAAATCATTAGCAATGCATATATCAATCTCATTCTCCTAAGTTGTCATTTCAACAAGTTGTTGCTTGCACAACTGATAGCCAACAACTTTAATCAAATCCTTGTAGATAGAGGATGATGGGAAAAATTTGAAGGAGTTGTTATTGTTTAGAGTTTACATTTATGTTTTCTAGATTAGTTTCTTTCAATATAATGTCTCATTGGTGTGTTAGTTTACTTCTTAATTAGTTAACTTATTCTAACAACACGAGACCTATTGTAAAGAACACTTTATGCCAAGTTTTGGATCGAAACCTATCATATAACATACTTTTGGGTCATCGTTGGATCCATGAGATGCAAGAGGTTCCGTCAATGTACCATCAATGTCTAAAATTTCCTTGACAGACAAGAAATAACCATACTAGTGGATCATAACAATAGTCAGATTTGTTCTAATCTTAGAACAACCCAGGACACTTTTTCCTTGAATAATAGAGAGGCTCTTGTTGTTTCTACTTTAAAACACAGTGACCAATCAAAGCAATTAATAAAGAGCTTGAACACAAAATTACAATTAAAGGACAAAGGAGTGGAAGAATATTTTTAATGTCTCTCTAACTTACCCATCTCTCCAAGGTCACATGGTCAGCCTACAATATCCAAGAAACAAGTTGAAATAGCTTCCTCATTAGGAGAAAAAGCTTCAGTCCCCATCAGCATGTTTTATGGAAAATTCATCAAGGCTAACAATCAATAAAATCAAGCTGAAGATAAAGTTATTCTTGATTGGCTATACAAAGATGAGGATGAATTTGTTCAACATATCAAATTGCCTACTAAAAAATATGGTAAAGGCTATGCAATAATGCAAAGAATGGGCTATGAAGGGATTGGTCCCATAGGGAAAATAAAAGAATGAATTATAGAACCCATTCAACCAAAAGCAACACATCTAAAAGATAAAATGTGACTTGGGTATGGTGAGGATGCAAAAGAAGTAGACCAAAAGAAATCCCATGAAGAGATAGATTCGGCAATTCTGATATTGTAAGACAACTCTAACATCGATTCAAATGAGTATGAATGGGACACAATTTATAATGATGAATTATGGAGGGAAAAAAAGGTGGATGTCATACAAAATAATAAACCCATGCTTACACAAGGGGAAATCTCAAGACCTCCACTTGACTATGTACTTCAACGCGACCATGACTAGAGCGAGGACGATTCAGTTCAAATAAACATGGATAATCAACAAGAGGATACCATCATAGATCTTCCCTATAGTGAGAATGATAGCAATGCCATGACCTTAATAGCCCTTGACCTCACCCAACTAGATGACCCTTTACCATTAGTCCATATCGATCTTATTGATTGGGATCAAACTGAACCAATTGATATCCCAATATTCCCAGATGATGAAACCATTGTAAATTTTCTATGTTCTTCCAATCCACAAATAGGTTCCACCAGTGAATTTCATGATCAAAATTTTAATGACGAGAGTGCCAAGTTTCTTAGCTGCAAAATTAATAATATAAAAGACCAATCTAATGGTGAAAACCAAAAAAGGGCAGTGTTAGATCATGAAAAAGGAAAAATAAAGAGTGTATCTAATGGTGAAAACCTTTCAAAGGCATTGAAAGATGAGAAATTTGACACTCTCCCATAACATTATCAAGAGAGGTCTTCTATTTTGATCAAGCCAATAGAATCAATCAATATAGGAACTGCAGAACAACCTAAGATCCTACAACTTTTTTCTTCATTAACAGAGTAAGAAATCCCAAAATTCACATAATTCTTCAAGGATAATCAAATCAACTTTTCTTGGTCATATGCAGATATTCTTGGATTAGATTCTAATATTATCATGCATCATTTTTCTATAATTCTAGGAGAAAACCAGTGAAACAAAATCTTAGAAAGATGCATCCACATGTCGCATTGTTGGTCAAGGAAGAACTGAAGAAACTATTGAATGTAGGATTCATTCGGTCTATCGACTATGCAGAGTTAATCTATAACATTGTACCAGTGTCAAAACTAGATGGGCATATCAAAATTTGTATAGATTTTTGGGATCTGAATAAAGCATGTCTATAAGATGATTTTCCTTTGCCTAACATTGATACAATTGTGGACTTGACAGTTGGGCATGCCATGTATTTAGTGATGGATGGATTTTCTAGGTATAACTAGATCAAGATTGCACCTAAGGATCAAGATAAAACTACTTTCACATGTCCCTAGGGTACTTATTGTTGGAATGTAATGCCATCCAGACTAAAAAATGCAAGCACAACCTATCAACAAGAAATGACTATTATTTTTCATGACATGATGTACACTTTCATGGAATATTATGTGGATGATCTCTTAGCAAAATATCACACAAGAGAGGGACATCTAGATATCTTATCTAAAATATTTGTTAGAATGGAAAAATTCAAGGTCAAAATCAATTCAAAGAAGTGTGTCTTTGGGGTAAAATATGGAAATCTCTTAGGCTATATTGTCTCAAAAAAAGGAATAGAGGTAGATCCAATGAAGGTCAAAGACATCATGGAGATGCCACCACCAAGAAATATCAGCCAACTTCGGTCATTGCAAGGATGAATAAAATCTATTAGGAGGTTCATCACACAACTAGCAAACAAGAATTTTCCTTTCACGCATCTCTTGCATAAAAAAAATTCTGTTCAAATGGGAAGAAAAGTGTGAGGCCACATTCAATCAGATCAAGCAATATCTAATGAGTACGCCAGTCTTGGCTCCACAACTACTAGAAGAACCACTCATACTTTACATGTCGACCACAAAAGTATCCCTAGGGGCATTATTGGCACAAGAAGATAGAATAGGAAAATATAAAGTATTCTATTACATTAGAAAGGCATTGGCAAGTCATGACATCAATTAAAATTTTATTGAAAAAGATTGTTTAGGCGTAGTTTTTGCTTCCCAAAAGTTGTGGCACTATATGTTAGCTCATACATTTAAACTTGTGGCTAAAATTTATCCATTAAAGTATATTTTGAGTAAAGCTACCTTAATAGGTAGGCTATCCAAATGGTTAATTATCTTAAGTGAGTTTAAAATTCACTATGTATATCACAAGTCCATCAAAGGACAAGTCATTGCGGATCAGCTAGTTGAGGCATCCTTACAAACATATCAACCAATGCACATTGAATTTCCCAATGCAAATGTTTTCACAGCAACAACAAAGCAGATATGGAAACCATATTTTGATGGGTCCTATACACAACATGGCTCAGGGGAAGTAATTATTTTTGTCACACCTCAAAGACATGTTATTCCAAAGTCTTATAAGTTAATGTTTTCTTGCACCAATAACATAGATTAATATGAAGCACTTCTTATTGGAATGAGAATAGAATTGGATTGGAAGATCACAGAGCTACAAGTCTATGGTGATTCATAACTTGTCATTAACCAAATCAATGATGATTATCAGACTAAGGATGATAATTTGATGCCTTATAAAAAATGGTTGATGATTTCAAGAAGTATTTTGTTGAGATCATGTTCACACAAATTCCATGAATTGAAAACAAAGCTACAGAAACCATGGACACAATTGTTTCACTACTACAATTATCAAAAAATCAACCTTGATATGAATTCCTAGTCGAACAATTGTTTCCCCTACCTATGAAAATCGCAAGACCCAAATCATTTGTCATCTAGCTGGTTTTGATTCCCCCTTATATGGAAAAATACATACCTCCCTAAAAGATACTATCTTACCCCCGGATTTATCCCAAAATCAAAAGAGAAATTTCATACACAAATATTCTTGCTATACCTTAATCGCTGACACCCTTTACCGACATGGTCTTGATGGTACCCTCCTTAGATGTCTTAAACGTAATGAATCTGAAAAATCCTTACAAGAGGTTCATGGTGGTATTTGTGGGACTCATTCAAGTGGATTAACCTTAGCTAAGAAACTTGTTAGAATGGGTTATTATTGGCCAACTATGGAAAATTAATCTTTCGCGTTTGTAAAGAGATATCCAAAGTGTTAGATACATGGGAACCTTATTCATGCTCCTGCTCAAGAGTTGTAGCCTTTCACTACCACATGGCCTTTTTCTTAGTGGGGACTAGACTTAGTTGGAAAAATCCACCCATCTTCATCAAATGGACACAAGATTACAATCATGGAAACTGAATATTTTACCAAGTGGATTGAAGCTGGTCCATTGACAATAGTAACCAACAAACAAACTTCATCCTTCATCTTGAATTACATCATATGCCAAGTATGTCATTCCCAAATCCATTGATAATGGAGACCTTTTTAAGAATCAAGATGTTGACAAAATTTGTGAAAGATTCCATATCCAACATAGGTTCTCTACACCTTATTATTCACAGGGAAATGGCCAAGAAGAAGCTTCAAATAAAACAATCCTAAAGATCCTAACAAAGATGATAAATGATGTCAGTCGTGATTGGCATGTCCAGTTGAATCTAGCTTTGTGGGCCTATAGAACTAGAATTCACACACCAACATGAGCCACCCCATACACTTTGGTCTACGGAGCAGAAGAAATATTTCCACTTGAAGTTGAAATACCCTCTCTCACAGTCTCACTAAAGGGACTCATAATTGATGAAGACTACAGAGTTTCCAGACTAAAAGAACTGGAACTATTAGATGAGAGATGAAAAAATGAATCCAATCACTTAAAGGGTTATCAACAAGTTATCTCTCACAGCTACAATCATAGAGTTAGATCATGAACACTTCAAGTGGGTGACTTGATCCTGAAGGAAAATCCTTGCAACCAACAAGATTGGGAGAAGAAAGGAAAATTTGAACCCAATTAGCTAGGTCCATTTGTCATCATTGCAGCATGTGGTTCTATAGCATATCAGTTATCTACACTAGAAGGGGACCTATTTGAAGTTCCAATCAATAGAATTCATCTAAAGAAGTTCTATGTCTAGAAAATACAAAAGAAAATAGCATAAAAAAGTCATGAAAAAATCCAAAAAAATCAGAAAATATCCTAGAAAAATGATCGCCTTGATGAAAACCTGGCAAATAGGTGTCTTGGTGATAATAAAACAAAAAACTAAAATACAAAAAAAAAAAAACAGAGAAAAAAAGAAGAAAATAAAATACAAAAAAAGAGAAAAAGAGAAAATACAAAAATAAATATACAAAAAAAAAAAAAAATTGTTGCCTTGATGAAAACCTGGAAAATAGGCATCTTGGTAACAACAACAAAATAACAAAATCTAAAAAAGTGCAATAAAAGAAAATGGTGAAAACCTAGCAAACAGGTGCTATTTTTGAAATAGTTGGCTCTTCCATCTATTAGGTTACGTCTTGCATTGTTTGTACATAGCCATTTTTATCAACATCAAATTCATCCCTTGTCATCATATCCGCATCATGAGCACAACATTGCCTAGAGACGACAAGGATTTCATCTTGGATTGATGATCATTTTATATATTCCTAGTGGTAGGTTGTGTCTAATCAGGAGTCAAAGTCCAACTTGTTGGGGGCGATCAACTTTTGAGATATTGAATAGGAAAATAGAAACATGCATCAACTATCTAGATATTAGATCGAGATCTAATATCCGATCATGCTTAGTCAAAACAACTATAATATATGTCACAAAATGAAACTGAAATAATCTGGATGATCTTAATCTGAATAAAATTATTGGAACACTTAAAGAATAAGTTGACCTGTTGTTTTGAAATTTTATATCATATCTCTAGAGTGGCTCAATGATGTACTAAACTAGAATCACAAGGAAGGAGTATGATTTTTTTTTGGTTGTTTGTAAGTTAATCATTATTACTGTACAAATTTATTGCGAAACATGGTTTACAAAAGTATCATTGATGACATTTTGGGATTTGCATAGGAAAAGGATTAACTTTTATCTATCTACGCAAGAAATACTCAGGTCATATTGTTCAATTATACCTCGATGCTTGTATTAACTTGCTATATCAAACATCATGAAATTTGTACTTAGGACATTATTAGGGCGGATCTACCCTATAATTCTTGTACTAACTTCCAACATTTCAAAAAAAGCTCAATGATGATAAAAAAGAATAAAATTGGTTCATAGAATGATAGTAGTGTGCATGATTAATATATATTGCATTCATTTTGCATTTGTGTAATGGATTTTAGAGGTTTCCAAAGATATCTATTTCTTTTGAGCAAAGATTGAGTACAATTGGACATTGGCAGAAACCATTTTCACATCATTATCATTTCATTTTTTTTCTCTTGTATCATATCACCATTTTCACATGATCATTTCATTTCATATCATTGTCATTTTCATTATTAGTTTCATATTATTTTCACATCATTTCATAACATATCATATTCATTTTCATTATCATATTCATTAACTTTTTATATCATTTTCATATCTTTTTCATACCATTTCATATCCATATAATTTTCATTTTCATCATCATTCTCATTAAATTTTCATATCATCATTCATTATCACTACCATTCATTTCATTTTCATTTATCATTCATAATCATTCACTTTTATTTATCTTAGCATTATTATGTATCATTGTTAAATCATTTTAATAATCCTTTCATAGATCATTTCCATTATCATTTTTATCATCCCATCATTTCATTATCATTTGACATATCATTATCATCATATCAATATCATTTTCATGTCATTTTTTAATCATTCATTCATTATCATTATCATTTATTGCATTTTCATTTATCATTCATTATTTATCATTCTGGCTCATTCATTTATTTTCTATTCATTATCATTTTCATATTGCATTTAACACATCAACATCAATGCATCATTATACATAATCATACATTTGAAAATAAATCTTTGCATGCATAATTAATACATTTTTCCATACATCATTAAACATCATAAAGATCATTCACATTTCATTTGCATCATCCATCATAACATATTGTTGCATATTCATCAATCATAAAGCATGTAAAGTTCATATACAGGTCATCGCATCATAATCATCAAAGTCATGAACACCATCATTATTATCATATGCATAGACATCATCATCGTCATATTATAAGTTGGATTCATCATGCAAAGATCATTATCCATAAAAATGCATCATCATGACATAGTCATAAGCAACATATCATATAGAAATAGAAATACATACATGAACATCCATCAGACAAATGCATATAGAAATCACCACTGCATATCCTATAATCTCATCAAATCAATGTCCAAATATACAATGATATCAAATGTCCAAAGAGATACATAAAATGTGACAAAAATGGATGTATACAAATTCATCAATGAGGAGCATCAAAATGGGGACTATGGCTATTGTTGCCTCCAAAATTAGTGGGTCTGGTTGGATCTTTTTCACTTGTACAACGTGTCTCTCATCGGCTTGGTTGTAGTATACTCCTGGTGGCACTCATAGAATGATTGCAAGAGTGAGTGCGAGATCTTGTGCTTGACTATGTAAATTCTATCCTCTACTTGGGAGGCACTACCTCATAATATCTCATCCTATATTACTTGGCCTCCCTATCAGTCTTCAGTCCCTCTGCAACAACCTCCCTAATAGAGGTACCCTCCATAGATCTCAATAACCTCTTTGTTATGCCCTCTGCCTATTGGAAACACTGCCTCAAACTATCTTGCTCAAATATCAACTGAGCTACCTATGGTTCAGGGGGTGGCGGCCATCCTATCTATTCCTATAGCTGAGTGATAGTGATCTAAGCCTATGCTAATTGGCTCTAGAGAGCCTCTACCTATGTCTGTAGTGTATTAATCTAACCCTATTGTGTGTGGGATGGAGACCTGATACCAATGTGAGATGGGAATGTTGTTGGACAATTCACTATCCTCATTGTCCTTAGCCTAGTCCTAATCTAGAAATCAAAAATGGGTGGTCTCCTCCCACCATCCCTTCCATCCCCATCATCATCATAATCCTCATCACTTTTATCCTCCCCATCATCTCTATCAATCTCCATATCCTCACCTCCACCAATTTCCTCTCCTCCTCCAATGGGTTGCTCTTCCTATTCTTGTGCCTCACCCATCTGGTGTCTTCGTGCGCGTTGTAGTTCTAGCCCATCAAGTAATGGGGTAGGCTCATCAGGACTCGTCAACCTAAAAAATGGGTGTGTATGGAATTGCATTGTGTACTCCTCTACCATCTGTGCATCTATGATATCTGGCTTGTAATCCCAGATCACTAGTTGTAGGCCTAGATACTCTATCCTGGCTACCTCATAGGGAATGAACAGGCCCCACTCTGTGACATCCTCCCTCTGCCTTGCATAATGGGAAATGCACTATGAAATCACCTATACTCTACTGAACTGTTTGAGTAATTGCATCACCAAAATTCTCTCAATAATGAATGGGATCCTCTCGATCAAATATTTGGATAAACCACAAAAATTTAACTCACTATCATCATCATCCCATGCCGCACAATCTACATATGGCCTCCAGATGAAAGTGTCCATGTCATCTAAAAATATCCTCCAATACTCCAACTTTCCCAGTTTAGGCTAGACAAGTGGACTTTCCTATGCATAAACATAAGGATGGACAATGGGATGATATCTCCCTACAAAGGGGTGGGTGATAGCAATATGGTCCCATGCCCAAATTTGTAGGAGTGTAAACCTGGAAGGTATGCTCTTCCCACCTATGTATACCACCTAATGCAAGTTATGGTATAGGTGGGATAGCATACATCAACCCCATGCATACCTTGTCTAATGTAGGATAATGTCCTCTAGAATTCAACCCCATCCCACTGATAGTCCCTTCGACTTGCAGTCGGGAAACAAAAAGTCACAAATGAAACTAACCAATATAGAGGGGAGTGGGGCATAACTCTCGACCATCTCTCTCTAGGGGATCTCATATCTACTGATGCCCAAATCATGAAATACTCTTTGCAAGGTATGGGTACCACCAACCATAGGGATCCCTAATATCCTATACACATCCTCGAGAGTCACTGTAATCTCACCAGTGGGAAAATGGAAGGTATTATGTTCACTGTGCCACTGCTCAGCTAAGACTATCAACAATGCCTTATTGATCCTATATTGTGGGATCCTAAGTAGAGAACCCAACCCACATCTAGCAATCACTACAATCTCAGGTTGTGATAGTTTGTGAATCATCTCTCAAGTCCTGAGAAATATCTCTCTAACCTAGAGGATCTTAAAATCCTCCTATACATCATATCAATATCAAAAAAATTAGATCACAATATTAGAAAAGTACCTCAATCTATCAGGAAATCAACCAATCATATGAAATCATGCAAAAATGCGAAATCAAATAATCATCAATATCAACTCATCATTTTACTATTTGTTTTTCAACAACTCATCATCTTTACTATTTGTTTTTCATCAAAAATGAATGAAAATTTATCAAGTTCATACATCAACAAAATATCGAGACATCATTAATATATTTTTTTCATTCATGAAAACAAGTTTATCAACAAATCACCATCAAATCACCATTTTACTATTTGTTATTCATTTCGATATGAGAATTTTTTTATCAAATTATCATCAAAATCAAATCAATTATCCTTGATGCAACTCAATTTTGTCAAATCAGCTGTCTAATATAGCAACAAACATTGAGCAATCACAAATTGATCCTCAAACAATCAAAATCAGTAAAATTTCATGGATGTGCTAAAATAGACAATCAATGCACCAAATCAACAAATGTGCTAGTTTATCCATGAATGCGCTAAAACAGAGGGTAAATGCACTATTTTGGCATATGAGCTACTCTATCCATCTTATGCATTAATTTAGTCTATGCGTTAATCTATCATCCTATGCACAATATCCAGTCTATGCGCTACTTTATCATGCCTATGCACTACTTTAACCTACGTGCTATTTTATCAAGAAAAAAAGCTAACATGTGGCATAAATGCGCTACTCTAGATGTGCTAAAATACCTAGCCTATGTGCTACTTGAGGAATCACATGCGCTAAAATAAAATTGGATGCACTAAAACAGTTAAACAAAATTCAAAAAAATCCAAAAAGTATGCGAAATTATCCAAAAAATCACAAGGGCAGTTTAAAAACCTTACCAAACGTCCATATGCAGTTGATCTCTGATGTCTGTACACCCTCTCAAATGTGTTTCGCTCGTAGTGGATCACCATCTCATATCTAGTCTCTCATATCTCTATTTTCACCAAAATGCAACTGTACAAATGGTAATGACTTTTACCTTTTTTCGCCCTTTAAGGGGGTAATTAAGGTGGGGTTATTTTATTTTTCATCAAGCTGAGAACTATTTTAGGAGATAAATTGATGAAACTAAATCAAATCATTCAAAATCTTCAAAACATCATCAAAATCTTCAACCAACGTGATTTATCTCCTGAGGGGCCAAATAGCATCATCAATCAATTTTTCAAAGTCAGGGGAAACAAATTCATCATCTGAATTTTTCTTTGAAGCAATGCATAAAACACATCACTTCAAAGAGGGTCAAAATGTATACATCTAAAAATGGTCACATTAAATCGAGTCTAGTAATTAATTAAATATGAGTTATTTAGTTAATCTTCTAATTTCATCTACATATAAATAAATTTAATTATTTATTTATATCATTCACTTTCTAATTCTTCTATTTTAATTAAATAAATAAGTTTATTTAATTATTATCATTTTCTATTTTCCCCTTAATTAATTAAATAAATTTTATAATTTATTTAAATTAATTATCATATTACTTTAAGTTTGAATTTTTAAATTCAAATAAAGATGTTCTTCTAAATTCATTATCATTTATAATTCTTCATTTTGATGAGTTTTTTATGCACTTCTCAACACAAGTAATGCATAGGTGCATCACCTCTCTTGAAAGACAATATTCCACAATCAAATTGCATAACACTATCCCAAGGTCTCTAATGTTAGGTCTTGACTATACTTGGAATATCTCGATTGTTTCATGTGATTTGTTGGAATCACAAGGTGGACTTACGGATGGGTCCCAAAGTGCGGGAAGTTGGGTTTGCAAATGGATTTCTTAGGATGGGAGAGTTGTTGTGAGTTTGTTGCAGGTTCAAAAATCAGTCTAGAACTCCATTTCAACATCATATTTAGCTTTATAATGTGAAAGGAACCTTTCCTAAGGCTACTTATTAAAAAAATAAAAAAGAGTAGGGAAGAGAGTAAGTTCCTGGACCTAAGACTATGAATGAACAGTGATCATGGAGGTTGCTATAGTAGACAACTCCCCAAGTTGGGTTTTGCTTGGCCAAGAGGATCCTATAGATACACAAAACTAGTGCAATCTTCTAAGGACTATATATTTTCAGATTGCACACACACATCATGCACATGCAATCAAATGAAGTTGCAGCAATAAAAGAAGGAAGCTCAGACTAGCTTTACAAAGTAGTTCATCATCAAAAAACCACAAAAAATATGAGCTAGAAGTTCATCAAATAGTGAAACAACAATCACCATCACCACTTCAATTCAAGAAAATAACAACTAAATTAAAAAGGGAAGTAGAACCATGCACACATAATGAGAAAGCTCAAAAGGAAACACCCATAAATCATGCAATGTCTATTTCTATTGCCACAAAATTCTTTTTACACCAGTTTTCCAACCATTTACAAATGAGGGGGAGACCCTTATTTATAGTTTTCCAAAGCCCAAATGAATGGCTAGGATTTAATTAATTTGTGTGGCTTAGATTCAATTACATTAGGGCTTCACCTACCCCACAATATTTAGCAATTTAAAATATATATTTTATCTTTTCCCTATTTTGTCTTGTAGTGGCTAGTCACTGTAGTAATTTTGTCCTCTTGCTGATTTCTCTTTTGCTATAGCTGAAACTGCTTGAAAGTTTCCTTTTTCTTGATGGACTTGCAACATTCTTCATTGGATCAAACAATCTTGTCGATGATTGGAATCAATGGATTGGTTACGCCTAATTTAAGCAGAAAACCCCTTAAATATCACCATCATCTGGTGAAAAGTAGAACATCTGCCCTATGCTTTCTTCAAGGCCACACCCTTGTATGTTGTCATTGACTTCCTTGGCACAGGCCTTCTTCTAATGCTAGCTCTATTTATGGGTTCTACGAAGAGAGGTGGAAACAAAATGAATGGTGATAGGAGCTATGTGCTTTTCTTTGTTCAGCTTTCTCAATGGGTCTCCCTGATGAACCTATGGTAGGCTTCTAGAATCTTGCATACACAAAATTTCGTAAGTGCCTTCATACACAAATCAAGGCAAAAATTAGTCAAATCCTACAAAATCCTTGTTATATCCATCCATGCATCATTAAAATATTATAATATTTAGTGTGAATTTCCATTAATAGTTTTCTAGAGGGAGTTTAGATGGTCTAGGCCTGAGAGTCCAGACTTCCTTGGCCAACATGTTGTTTTAAAAGGGTGAATAGGATAGGGTAACCCGAATGATTTCTCTTGGCTTCAAATTTGGAATTTGAAAATTTCATGGGGAAGAGCATCCAATTTCAATATGTGGGTCAAAGCCCATTTTTGGATTAAGAGGCATTTGGATCATCAATGGGGCACTCGAAATTGTGAGGAGGGAAATTTGTCTAGAGTTTGTTGTCTGGAACAAGCATGGTGAAACAAAATTTTGGGGGAAAATTTATGGGGTTCGGAACTTGGGAGGCTAATGGCCAATGGACAGAAGGTGGATGAAAGGCAGATGGAAGGTGGATGCAAAGACAAAAATCTAGAAGAAAAGCTCGTGGATGACAATGAAAGGTCTAGAACCTGGAGGTCGGAAGGACGTGAGCTAGCGGATGGAAAGAAAATGGCCAGCGGAAAGACAAAAATCCAGAAGGAAAGTTTTTGAACATTGATGAAAGGTCTAGAACCTGGAGGCTAGAGGGATGACAACCAACAAACGGTGAATGAAAAGAAAACAATATGGAAGCAAAGTTCCCAAACAGTGGCAGAAGGTCTAGAACCTAGAGGCTGGAAGGATGTAAGCCAGTGGATGGAAGACAAACAACCAATGAAAAGACAACAATCCGGAAGGAAAGTTCTTAGATGGAAATGGAAGGTCTAGAACATGGAGGCCGAAAGGATGTGAGCAAGCAGACAGAAAGAAAATGGCTAATGGAAAGACAACAATCCAAAAGAAAAGTTCCCCAATGGTGATGAAAGGTCCTGAACCCAGAGGCCGAAAGGATGGTAGCCTATGGACGGCGGACGAAAAGACAACAATCCAAAAGCAAAGTTCCTAAACAATGAAGAAAGGTTTGAAACCCAAAGGTCAGAAGGATGAAAGAAGGAAAATGACAGATGAAAGGAAAATGGTCAGCGAAAAGACAACAATTTGGAAGGGAAGTTCCTAGATGGCGATGCAAGGTCCGAAACCCAGTGGCTAGAAGGACGTGAGCTAGCAGATGGAAGGAAAATAGCTTGTGAAAAGACAACAATCTGGAAGAAAAGTTCCTAGACAGCGGCAGAAGGTTCGAAACTTGGAGGCTAGAAGGACATGAGCCAGTGGACGAAAGAAAAAAAAGTTAGTGAAAAGACAACAATCTAGAAGTAAATTTCCCAAATGGTGGCAAAAGGTCTAGAACCTAGAGGTCGAAAGGATGTGAGCTAGTGGATGGAAAGCAAACTGCCAATGTAAACACAACAATCCGAAAGGGAAGTTCCTGAATGATGATGGAAGGTCCGAAACTTGGAGGCTAGAAGGACATGAGCCAATGAACAAAAGGAAAATAGCCAGCAAAAAGATAGCAATCTGGACGAAAAGTTCTCAAACAGCGGTAGAAGGTTCAAAACCCAAAAGCCAAAAGGACATGAGCCAGTGGACAGAAGGCAAACAACCAACGAAAAGAAAGCAATCTAGAAGAAAAGTTCCTAGATGACAGTAGAAGGTCCAAAACCTAGAGACCAAAAGGATGTGAGCCAACAGATGGAAATAAAATGACCAACAGAAAGACAACAATCTAGAAGCAAAGTTCTTGAATGGCGATGGAAGGTCTGAAACCCAAAGAAGCACTTCCACAAAAGCAAAAGACTTAGTGAAACTTAAATAGGTGAATTTGGTCAGGGGATTTGATCATTTGACAACACATGACAAATTTAGGCTCGAATAAAGGGGCATGGAAAATGAGATGAGAGGAAAGCAACATGTCAGGAGCAAAAAGAGGGGGTCCATGCCCATGATGAGGCATGTGTGAAAAACATGCACAATAAATGGTGACTCACTAGGGAAATGCTCTAGAGAATTTTGATGACAAACTGAAATCAGGAACCCAAAATCTCTAGTTCAAACCTTCATGCTAGGGAAAACAAGCGAGAGGCTCAATAAAAGGATCAAAACCACTAGATAATAAAACCTTCAGTATGTTTAAAATCTAAGTGTGTGTAGTTGTGTTAATTCCCATCCTTCAGTTGCTATAGGAACCCAAGCTTTGTCAAGCTAAGCTACGTAGTTTATTCTAACTCCAAAAGAATTTGGGACATTCCCTTGTTTCCAATCAAGCATCCATATCCCCAATGAGGTTGTCACTCTGATTCTCTTAAAAATTTCTCTACTACCAGTAAGGTGTCCATAGCCCTAGTAGAGTTATTCGTATACCCCTGAAAAGCTAAATTTCTTTTCTTTTGATTTTCAATATTTTTCTTTCTTTCTATTTCAACCCACAAGCATTGAATCTCACGCTCAGGGATGAGAATCAAAATGGTGCTAAAGGATCTAGAATTTGCAAAGGATCTACGATGACCTTTAGATTCTTAAAATGTATGAGAGATATAAGATCTTAGAATACATCAGAATTAGACCAACCAACGAATTATCCTCTTTGAATCAAACACCTAGATCTTCTGACCCTAACTGAAGATCCTCACCATCCACTCTGAAAACTTGATTAGATTTTTAAGAAATACATAGAACAACCCTAGGTGATAAGTATGGTTGTTGTGCGCATAAATGTGCCCAACCAAAAGCAGAGGGACCCCAAGCAAAGCAGAAGCAAAGCAACAACAAAACGGAAGCAAAGCAAACAAAAAGAAAACACCAAACCCAACCAAAGTGGGATAGAGAAATAAAAAAACAAATAAAATACTCTAAATCAAGCAACCTACAGCAAAAAAACTAATGTAAGGAAAGAAGGAAAGTGGAGTATTTATAAGAAATCTACACTACTAAAAAGTGAGCTATGTACAAAGAGATATTTACAAATCACTATGTTCAAGAAAGGCGAACTAACATCAATGCTCATTGGATTTCATAGTGCATGCATAAGAAAATGGTCGATTGTTATCATTCTTAACCATGAAAATTTATCTTTATATTCTGAAAAAAGAAATTCAACATTGCAGTACTCAAGTTCAGTCACCCGGTTAGGGAAAATCAACAATTGAGGAGGCTTTCTAAACCCATGGTTAATCCATAAACACGTTTGTCTCCCCTAATTCCCATAATCAAAATGATAAGTGTAGCTATGACAATTAACATGAACAAGGAAGGATAGAACCTGGATTTTTTTGTGCAATTGTGGCAGTGTTTGATATTAAAAAGAGAGCACTACATCGTTAGTCTTTGCATCAACAACCTTAGGCGGGAATGGTGGAGGATGCAACATTTTAGGCATCAAACCTACATAAGTTAGGGAGAACGTGGAAAAAAAAAATTCTTCCATGTCTTGCGTGGGATCGATAATCCCTATCAATTGTTCTTTAAGAAGATAGACTTCATCTCATTGATCTTCTACAAACCTAGTATCCACTTGATTATTGTCCTCAAAATATAGCATGTTGTCCCACTTCCTTCCTAAGTGTTGTCCTTATTTATGTGGTGTTCAATGTTGTGGGACAATGACATGCATGAATCTATCCTATTGCAACCATCTAAATATATAGGAGGATCAACAATGATCATGGTGGAAGGACTCCAGGTTGCATCTTGTAGTCGACCAAGTGCTTCATCTTTGTTGGTAGCTATCTCAACACCCATTCCTTTTTCTTCTTCTCTTTTTTGTTCATGCATCTCATCATGACCTTCACTCATTTCCTCTTGCTCAATGTTGTTGTAGATAGAGAAGGAACCCCTCTCCCAATCTGAAAACTCTAGTGCATCACCACTCATAGGCTCAAGGAGTATGTCCTCATTGCTATCATCTTCTGGGATGTGCTCTTCCTCGCCATGAGCATACCTTTGTAGTACAACTCCTAAAAGAGAGAATTCATCAATTGATGGTATCTCATCAAGGGGGCTGAAATCCACTATGTTATTTTCCTCCAAGGACTCTCCATAAAGCCCATCATCCATGGTGCACAAATGCTCTTGAAGAGGGAGAAATTCTTGATGACTGGTGGAAAACCTTCCTATTTGATCTACTTCATTGCTCGAAAGCTCGAGACTATATTATTATCCCTCTTCTATTTCTATCCCAACATCCTCTTGAGGACTACCTTTATCTAGGTTTTCACTTGGCTCGGGCTCTTGATACTCACGTTCCATCCTTGAAGCAATTGTAGGAAGTGGTGTGCTTAGTTGCCTTGCTTATTCTTTGAATTGCTTGATGGCTTCTTGGGACAATTTGCATGTGAACTCTGATTGTGATGAATCATGAAGTTTGCACCAATTTGGCAATATAAATATCTCTAGATCCACTTGACATCTCATCTCAGACCAATCCTTTGCTAATCTAGAGATGAGCTGGTCATATCTTTCCACTACTGGGTCCTCATCATCCCTTAAAAAAGAAGCTTGATGGTAAACAGTCATGGCGAATGGTTGTTCCCACTCCTCAAAACATTCATTTTCAGATACTCGATCGCTATCATTAACGAAGGAGAGGTATTCTAATATAATTTCACTTATACTCTCGTCATCATTTTCTATTATTCTAAAGCTGACAACCTCTTCCTCTTGCTGATTTTTAGCATCCTCATGAGTTGTTGCAAACTTTGTTGACCCATCCTCAACTGCCAATGGCTCTTCTTGTAGAATGGATTATTTCTCTTTGTTGATAGAGGAAAGGCTTTCTAACCTCATTTTGATTGAACTTTCATCAAATAATTCTACTGTTCTATATTAATCAGCTCCTTTCATCTCACTTTCAGCTTCAACGTTCATTGTCTCTACACTAGTTTGTGTCAGATTTCTTGATTCATCTTTACTTTATTGTTGTCCAAATTCTTATAAATTTTCTGCCTCATGGGGTGACTCGACTTCATTGAGATTTGGCCACTCCAAATTTTTTGAACAACCCTTGACTTGGGTGATGATGTTTGCACACGACAGACAAGTAAATTATGAATGTGGTGCATTGTGAAATCTGTACTAGCTTGACATTAGTACTTCATCCAATCTTGTTTTGTCCTTGCTATCTAAACATTCTTTGATCAGATCTCTGAATGCCTTGGCTGCCATAGTTGTCAACTCCTTCTCTGGGTCTGCAAGGGCTAAAGAATGATAGATTTCCCATAAGGGAATTTTTCCCTACAAGACTCTTTCAACTTTGTCCAAGAATGTTAGACACTCCAATTCATTGTGTCTGCGAGTGTAATGAATCCTGCACTTGTCCGCTGACGTGAATTATTGAAGTGGTTTCCTTAGTCTTCTATTTAAATCTACATGTAGCTAAGTGATGTCAATTTGTACATGTTTCTTCATCCCAGCTCAACTCCTTTTGCCTTCATAATTTTCTGATTTTATGTTTTAGCATTAAAATAAATCTCTCTATTTCATATTTCTTCTTTGAAAGTGATCTTTTCAACTTGGACCAAATTTTAGCTTTGTAACCTCAATATGTCATGCCCTCCTTCTAGTGCCATTTATATTGATGTGTTTTTTATGCACTTCTCAACATAGGTAATGCATAGGTGCATCACCTCTCTTGAAATACAATTTTCCACAATCAAATTGTAGAACACTATCCCAAGGTATCTAATGTCAAGTCTTGAGAGTGCTTGGAATATCTCAATTGTTTCATATGATTTTTTGGAATCACAAGGCGGACTTATGGATAATTCACAAAGTGCATGAAGTTGGGTCTACAAATGGAGTTCTTAGGATGAGAGAGTTGTTTTGCTTTTTTTGCAGGTTCACACAATAGTCTAGAACTCCATTTCAACATCAGATTTAGCTTTATAATGTGCAATGAACCTTGCCTAAGGCTAATTAATTAAAAAATAAAAAATATTAGGGAAGAGAGTAAGTTCTTGGACTTGAAACTATGAATGAACAATGATCATCGAGGCTACTACAGTAGACAAACTCCCCAAATTGGGTTTTTCTTGGCCAAGAGGATCCTATAGTTACACAAAACTAGTGCAATATTCTAAGGACTGAATATTTTTAGATTACACACACACATCATGCACATGCAATTAAACTAAGTTGCAACAATAAAATAAGGAAGCTTAGACTACCTTTACAAAGTAGTTCATCATCAACAAACTAGAAAAAGAATAAGTTGGGAGTTTATCAAATACTGAAATAACAATCACCATCACCACTTCCATTCAAGAAAATAACAACTAAATTAAAAAGGGAAATCGAACCATGCACACATAATGAGAAATATCAAAAGGAAACACCCATAAATCATGCAATGTTTCTTTCTATTGTTGTAGAATTCTTTTTACACCAACTCTCCAACCATTTGCAAATGAGGGGGAGACCCCTATTTATAATTTTCCAAAGCCCGAATGAATGGATAGGATTGAATTAGTGTGGCTCAGATTCAATTACATTAGGGCTTCACTTACCCCATAATATCCAGCAATTTAAAATATATCTTTTGTCTTTTCCCTATTTTGTCTTGTAGTCGCTAGTCATTGTAGAAATTTTGTCCTCTTGTTGATTTCCCTTTTGTTGTAGCTGAAACTGCTTGAAAATTTCCTTTTGCTTGATCGACTTGAAAAAAATTTCATTGGATCAAATAGGCCCATCAATGATTGGCATCAATGGATTTTTTGTCCCTAATTCTAGAAAACAACCCCTTAAAGATTGCCATCATCTGGTGAAAAGTAGGAAAAATCCCCTATGCTTTCTTCATGGCCACCCCCTTGCATGTTGTCATTGACTTCCTTGAAATAGGCCTTATTCTAATGCCAAATATTTTTATGGGTGCTACGAAGAGAGGTGGGCATAAAATGAATTCTAACAGCAGCTATGTGCTTTTTTTGTTCATCTTTCTTAATGGTCTCCCCAACGGATCCGTAGTAGGCTTCTAGAATCCTACATACACGAAATGCTGTAAGTGGCTCCATACACAAATTAGGGAAAATGATAGTCAAATCCTTTAAAATACTTGTTAGATCCATCCATGCATCATCAAAAGATCATAATATTTAGTGTGACTTGCCATTATCAATTTATTGGAGGGATTTTGGACAGTCTAGGCTCGAGAGGCCAGACTTCCCTGGCTAGAATGGTGTTTTAAAAGGGAAAATAGGGAAAGGCAACCCAGATGATTTTTCTCGGCTTCAAATTTGGAATTTGAAAATTTCATGGGGAAGAACGTCCAATTTCAATATGTGGGTCAAAGCCCATTTTTGGATTAGGAGGCATTTGGGTCATCATTGGGGCACCTGGAATTGTGAGGAGGGAAAGTTGTACAAAGTTTAATGTTTGGAACAACCATGGTGAAACAAAATTCTGGGGGCAGAGTTCAAGGGTTCAGGACCTAGGAGGCTGGCAACCGATGGACAGAAGGTGGATGAAAGGCAGATGGAAACACAACAATCCAGAAGCAAAGTTCCCGGATGGTGGTGGAAGGTTCAAGACTTGGAGGCCGAAATGATGTGAGCCAGTAGATGGAAGGCAAATGACTAGCGAAAAGATAGAAATCCAGAAGGAAATTTCCCAGATGATGATGGAAGGTCCAAAACCTAGAGGCTAGAAGGATGTGAGTCAGTACATGGAAAGGAAATGGTCAACGAAAAGACAAAAATCTGGAAGGAAAGTTCTTGGATGATGATGAAAGGTCTAGAACCTAGAGGCCGAAAGAATGACAACCAATGGACGATGGACAAAAAGACAACAATCTTTAAGAAAAGTTCCCAGTCGGTGGTAGAAGGTCTGAAACTCGGAGGCCGGAAGGACATGAGCTAGCGGATAGAAGGAAAACAACCAGTGGAAAGACAACAATCTGGAAGGAAAGTTCCTAGACGGCAATGGAAGGTCCGGAACCTAGAGGCTGAAAGGATGTGAGCTAGCAGACAGAAATAAAATGGCCAATGGAAAGACAACAATCTGAAAGAAAAGTTCTTGGACAATGACAAAAGGTCCGAAACCCAGAGGTCGAAAGGATGGAAACCAACAAACGATGGATGAAAGACAACAATCTGAAAGCAATGTTCCTAGATGGCGATGGAAGGTATAGAACCCAGAGGCTGGAAGGATGGAAGAAAGCGGATGACAAACATAAAGCAAACAACCAACCAAAAGATAGCAATCTAGAAGTGAAGTTCTTAGATGGCAATGAAAGGTCCAGAACTTGGAGGCCAGAAGGACGTGAGCCAATGAACGGAAGGAAAACAACTAGTAGAAAGATAGTAATCTAGAAGCAAAGTTCTTGGATGGTGGTAGAAGTTCTGAAACCTAAAGGCCAAAAGGGCATGAGCCAGTGGACGGAAGGCAAAAAGCCAACAGAAAGACATTAATCTAGAAGCAAAGTTCCTAAACGGCAGTAGAAGGTTCAGATCCTGGAGGTTGGAAGGACATGAGACACCAAACAAAATTCAAACAACCAGTGATAAGATAGCAATCTAAAAGAAAAGTTCCCAGACGATGATGAAAGGTCTGAAACCCGGAGAGGCACTTTTGCAAAAGCAAAAGACTTAGCGAAATTTAGTTAGGTGAATTTTCTCAGGGAAATTTGATCGTTTGACGACACATGACCAATCTAGGCTCCAAGAAAGGGGCACACAAAATGAGATGAGAGAAAAGTAGCTCACTGGGAGCAAAAATATTTGGTCTTTGCCCACGGTGGGGCGTGTGTTTAAAACATGCACAACACTTTTTTTCTTTTTTTAATTTTTTCTTTTTTAAAAATAAAAATTGTTTTAATTAGACTGTAGGAATCAGGTAGCATGACCCCCTATAAACTACAGTGCGATTGGTAAAATTTTTAATGTGACCGGCAACGCTGGGGTGACACGCCCTCCAGTACCATGGGGGTGGGGGATTCTAGACCTCATGACCAACCTGCTACAACAAGAAAGATTTAGCTAACCGAGCTAGGGCCCCAACCCCAAACATGCACAACACTTCACTTCACATATAATTAAATATTTAATTAGGCTTCTTATTCTGTTTTCACACATAATTAAATATTTTAAATATTTAATTATTGAAGCTTCTAAATTCACCTATCACATATAATTAAATAATTTAATTATTTAATTATGAAATTATCTTCAACTACCAACTAACTCCTCATAACTAAAAATGTCAAATGGCTATTTTCCTTCATTTTTGAATGGAGAAGGTTGTGTAGGAGGAAATTTTTGTGCACTTTTTTGCACACATGCCCCACTAGAGGCAGGGACCCTTTTTGTTTTTGCATTTCCTCGCCTTAACTTTGTCAATTTTCAGTTTTTCTCTTATTGGGAGGTTATTTTGCGACTAAATCCAGATTTGATTTGATAAGGGGAAATATTTTGAAGTGTTTTGGGGCCTTAGAATTTGGAAATGGGGATTTTTGAGGTGGATTTTCAATGCTATGTGTAAATATTTTTGCACCAATGGATGAATGGCACAAAATTAGGCCAAGTTGCTTTTTGAATTTTTTGAAAATTCCTTCTAGAAAAAACGTTATGAGGTTTAGGGGATTTTGACCCTACTTGGAAATCTGAGTATCTCTGTCCTTGATGGAAATCCTCAAAATTTCTTTTTTTGGAAATTTCCATGCCTCCCTCAAAATCCCAAAATTTACCAAAAATGGAAAATTTCAGCATCATATGAAAAAAAAATTTGCACCCATGGATAGAGGATGAAAATTTATGCAAGGTTGTTTTAACCTTGCTTGGAATTTTGGGATTTTTCTCCCTGGGCAGAATTCCTTGATTTCCATCCATGCCTTGGATACCTGACAAGGACTATTTTGTATTGTGCTTCAATAATTTTGGCTCTTTGCAAAATTCCATGTTCTCCAGAAATCCCTGAATTTCCTTCAGGCCCTCAAATCCCTGAAATTCCTTCAAGCCCTCAAATCCTCAAAATTTCCTTTATTCAGAAATTTCCATGCCCCACTCAAAATCCCAAATTTTTCCAAAATGGAAATTTCCAAGCCCTTTCAAAATCCCAAAATTTCCTTTTTCAGAAATTTCCAAGCCCCCCTCATTCCAAAATGAAATTTTTAATTTCGAATATGAAAAATTTCCAAAAATGGTAATTCTTCCTTGAAATTTTAAAATGTTCTCGAAAATGAGATTCTTGAGATGGAGAAAAAATTGAAAATAAAATTTTCCAAAAAATGGAAAATTTCTGAAAATGGATTTGTTTTTTAAATGGAAAGTTTTCTTAAAGGGCCAAAATTGTATTTAAATTTAATCTGGATTGGATTTTTTAACATGTGAGCTACTAATGATGATATATGTTTTTCAATATTAAATAAATTAAATAGGGGGACTTGCATATGGATTTATGCCAAGGGGGAAATTTTGGAAGAGTTCAACTCAAATACTAAAAGTGGAGCCTGCATAAGAATTCGTGCCCAAACTGTCTACAACTGGAAATAATTTTTGGAAGAGATGTGAAGCTGATTTCATCCTCCAATCATAATTCTCATTAATGTCAAGATGGCAGAATATTATTTTCTCATTGCTCAAGGATGTAACTGCTTTTATGCAATTGGATGATGATGTATTTAGATACCAAAACCCTAATGTAACTGATGGATGTTTCTAGATGGGAAATTTGTGCCATTAGATTGATTTAATCCTAGCCATTAAATCTGAATTTTAAAATCTATAAAAGGCCAATGCCTTCTCATTTGTAAGGGGTTAGAGAATAGCTGATTAGAGGTTACAAAGCCAGAATTGGCTGAGTTAGAAGTTAGATTCTACAAGTTAGTAGTTGTAGGAGAAGAGAGAGACTAGAAATTGTTATGTAATGTTGGAGAAGTAATGCAACTGATTTCTTGATTTGGAAAAATTTGTATTTAACTTTGACAATTTATGGTTTCTTGTTCTATATTTTCAGTGTTAGATATTAGTTTCAGTTCTTCATGCCAATGTTAAAATGTGAATGATGTTGATCGATTTTCGGTCCAACTTTTAGCAATTTGTTGATTGTAGATTTTTGTGTACATGTAGTTTGGGCCTCATATTGTGCTAAGTTCAACTCTGAACACTTTTCTAGATTGCTCCATTTACTTGGTATCTGGATGAATGTTCACAGGCTGAAAATCTTTAGTTCCCTTAGAATATTGCACCATTTTTGTGTAGTTGCAGGCTTATCCTTGATCAAGCAGAGATTGGTTTTGTTGGAGATCTGTCTATTTGCAGCATTCATCATTGTTGTAATTGATTTTAGGAGTAATTTTAATTTTAGGATCTCTCTTGAACCCTATTCTTTTGCTATTTCTTTGAATATAGGTTAAATTTAGGAAATTATGTATCAACACAATGCAAAATTTGATAGATTTGAAGATCCAGTATTTGTTTTGTAAGGTCCCTTTGTGATTACCAATATTTTCACATTTATCACTCAGTTGTTTTATTGCATTGTCAAGACCTGACATTAGAGACCTTGGGGTTATCTCTTTTTCTATAGAGATTTACTTTTCAAGAGAGATAGGATATCATATTATGTCTAAGTTGTTGTTGTGCAAAAAATGCCATCAATAGAAACATTTCCCATCTTTCTCTCTAGCTTTCATTTTTCTCTCCAACTTCTCGATCTTCCAACATTTATCTTACTAGGCTCAATTTCAATTGTTGATCTTTTCCAGCTAGGATTTTTCCTCCAAAAGTCTATAAATATAGCCTCTTTGCGCTTTGAAAAGGATCTAATAAAATTTAGTTGCATAGCATGAGAATTCTAGTTGCATTATTGAGCACTTAGCAATCTTAATATCTTAGATTTCTTGAGCATAGCATCTTAGTTTTAGCATAGACAATCATGGTAGAATAATATTGCATAATATGTTTTAGTTTCATATCTTACCATAGCTTTATCCTATATCATTTAGCATAGAAATGCATGTTACATATAGTCTCACTCTCTAGGTTGTCATTTTGTTGAGCTACTGCTTACACAATCTGAGAGGAAGTAGCTTAAAATGAATCCTTGGAGATAGAAGACAATGGGACTTCTTTTTAGAATATATTGAGTTTAGAGTTTGTTTATCTTTAAATTAGATTTCTTTGATACAATGTCGCATTGGTGTGTTTATTTAGCTTATTAATTTATTCCAAATATTCACACACATAGTAACAGTTCAATACAACAATCCTCCAATCTTAAATCTATATTTTCTCTAATCAGCCTTAGGTGAATCATCATCCTTACCCAATTTTTAGCCAGTCACCATAGGAGTGCATACCGGTTTGGAACCATCCATCCCAAAAGAATTCAACATTTATTTTACATACTTTGACTATGAAATAAAAATACCTTTTTTCTGTTTGATTTATTTGCATCCCAAGAAAGAAATTCATTTCAACAAACATAGACATATCAAACTTTTTTTTAATTTCTTCAGCAAACATTTTGCACATTGTTTCATTTCCTCCAAAGATAATATCATCAACCTATACAACCACTGTCAAGATTTTTCATTTTCAATTATAAAATATAGATTTCTATCTGCCGTACCTTTACTGAAACCTTGTTGAGTCAAGTCCAACCTTGCATACTAATCTCTAGGAGCTTATTTCAATCCATATAAATCCTTCTTTAATTTTTAGACCATATCTAGTTGTTCCATGTAGAATTCTTCTTCTACCTCACCATTTAGAAATGCAGACTTTACATCTATTTGATAGACTTTAAAATCCTTATGAGCAACAAATGCTTAAAATAAATTGATAGCTTCCATTCTAGCCACTAGAGAAAAATTCTCCTAAAAATCTATACCTTCTACTTGTGAGTAACCCTTACACATAATCCTTTATTTATTTCTGACCACTTCTCCATTCTCATTCAACTTGTTTCTGAATACCCATTTTGATCCAATTATGTTTTTTTTGCTGGTCTAGGAACCAATTCCCAGGTTTGATTTTTCTCAATTTTCATAAGTTCTTCTTTCATTGCTCTCATCTAATTCTCATCTTTACATGTTTCACTTACTATATTAGTTTCAACTGTAGAAAGTAAACACAAATTTATTTCACCAATAGTAGCAGCTTTGCTTCTTGTCAATACTCATTTTCTCTTGTCAACAATGATTTGTTCTTCAGAATGATTATTTTGCACATTTTTAGGTGTCTTTGGGGACACCACCAGAGGTTATTCTTCCTTATTCTTCTTTTCTTGTTCTTCAACAACTTCTACTTCTCTATAATCATGTTCATCTGATACATATCCATCAACTTCAATTGAATTCTTCAATGCTTCAACCTTGGCATTTTTAATTTCTACAATCTTTCTCAGACTTTTATTGTAGAATCTGTAAGCTTTACTTCTAATGGAGTATCTAAGGAAAATACTCTCATCACATCTTGTATGAAACTTTCTTAAATTTTCTTTCATCTCTTCTGATATATCTACTTCCAAAAACCTTGAAATACTTTACAGTAGGAATATTTCCATACCACAACTCATAGGGAGTCTTAGTGTTTTTAGCTCTTGCTTGAACTCGATTGAACACATAAACAATAGTGTGAATTGCTTCTCTCTAGTAGACCTGCCTCAATTATCATTGATCTAGCAACTTTTTGAATCATTATGTTCATTATTTCAACAACTCCATTTTGTTGAGGAGTTCTAGGAGCATAAAATTGTATTCTTATTCCATGAACTTCAAAAAACATATTAAACTCATTGGAGGTGAATTCTCCACCTCTTTCATACCTTAAGCATTTGATTTTCATGTCCATTTCATTTTCAGCCATATCTTTGAATGCTTTGAATTTGTCTAATGCATCAGATTTTTCTCTAAGAAAAGTAACCCATGTCATTCTAGAGTAATCATCAATCAAAAGAATAAAATACCTGTCACCTTGTAGACTTCTCACCCTTGTAGGACCACAAAGATCTGTATGAATAAAATCTAGTAGTAGGGTAGTAGATTGTTCCTTCGACCTAAATTTGTTTCTAGCTTTCTTTCCAAACTGAAAATCCTTACAAATAGCATTAACATGATTTGTAATCCTTGGTAAATCTCTCACAACTTATGTTGCACTGATTCACCCCATATTGTCAAAATTCATATGACACATCCTTCGGTGCCATAACCAGCTATCATTAATTTGAGACATAAAGCAATGCCCATCTGCACCCTTAAGTTGATAAATATTTCCTCTAGAATTCATTCCAGCAACAATCACGATTCTAGATCCTTTCCTTATTTCACATTTCTCATCCTTGAACACAATATTATATCCTTTACAACACATCTATCCAACACTCAAAAATATTATTCCTTAAACCCTTAACATAGTAGACATCATTACTATTATTTTTTCCATCAAAATTGACTGAACCTATCCCACAAATCTTAGCACCAGTATCATCTCCAAACTTAACTAAGCCTCCACATTTTTCAAGTTTAACAAACTTACTTTTGTTACTGGTTATGTGATGTGAACAACCACTATCAACAAGCTAATAGTTCTTTTCTTGTTTAGCATGAAGAGTAGAGACCACATTATCTTCAACTTTGTCCAGAGCACTTTACTTCACATATATTTCAGTATTAGCAGGAGTAGATTCATCTTTTATAGACAAGAACATGCATTCATTATCATCAAAATCTTCATAATCAGACTCATCATCAGAAATACCAGCATCTTCATTTACATAATATGCTCTCTTGATCATATTTCCTTTGTTTTCTTTGCCTTCTCTATATTTATTCTTCTCAGATATTTAAGGACATCTTGAAGCATAATTAACTATTCCTCCTGAACTAAATCATTTGAAAGGTAACTTACCTTGATACATATCAAAGCCCTTTTTTATTGTTCTAACAAAGTTTTCTTTCACTTCATCAAAGTTTTCTTCATCCGGATGTTCAAATTTTGTAGTCCTGAAAGTAGTTTATGTCTTCAATCCATTTCTCAAGCTAGGATTTCTCATTTCAAATGAGGCTAGAGTTACCAATAATTTATTTTTAGTATAGGTCTTATAATCTAAAAATTCCTCAATAGAAGATACATTTTCACTATATGCGTCAGGGAGAGTTCTGAGAATCTTCTTTACTATCCTTGATTCATCCACCATTGTACCAAGTCCTCACATTCTACCTACCAGCTCATCCACTGTCTATACATAGGATTTAATGTTCTCATCTTTGGTCGTTTGCAAGATCTTGAATTGTGCTTCCAAGTTCTACAACTTTTTTCTTTAACCTTTTCATATCCTTCATGGATATTTTCCAATGCATCCCAAACCTCTTTAGAAATCTTCAAATTTATGACTTTAATTAACTCATAATGTGAAAGACTATTCTTTAGAATATATTTTTCCTTATTGTTTGCTTCATGCACCTTGATCTCATCAATTGTACTTGGACCATTATTAGGAGCAGTGTATGGAGTCTTATAAGCTTTCTCAACTTCATATCCACAATATTCCAAATATCCTTCCAAAAAATCTTGTCGGTGCCATCAGACTTAGGGCACTCAATAACTATCTTGTTCACCATCTCATACCTTCCTTAAGTGGTTAATCTCTTCCAAAAAACTAAGCTCTAATACCAATTGTTGAACAAGAAAAATGAGAGGGGGGGTGAATTAGCTGTATAAATTTTTAACCTTTAAAACTTTCACTAAAAGATAGATCAATAAGCATTCACAAGACCTTTACTCTGTTAATATCTTTAATATTTGAAATGCAAAAACATAAACTAAAAGTAATGAAACCATGCACACAATAAAAAATTTACTTGGAAAACCTAATGAGTTAAAAACCATGATGAGGATTAGCTCACAATATAAAGAATTCTGAAACCGAATATAAAGGTTCACTTCCATAAAGGCGCACTGCCAAGACAAGACTTACTTGTCCAAAGAGGATGTATTTCCTAGACAGGACTTACTTGTCCAAGGAGGGATCACTACTCGAAATTAAAAAGAAGATAGAAGAGGATCGTCACAGAGAGAAAACTATCTTGATGCAGAAAAGATCCCACCATATTTTACTCACACACTTGCAGTCTCATATGAAATATGTTGGATTCCTTTAGCTCACTACCTTTGAATCCCTAACATGAAATTCAAATTGATCTAGTTAAACTAGCATCAAACACATTATCTCACATCTGTCTTTCATCTATCTTGTCTTTCATGACCATCTCAACTTGTATTTATACCTTCTTCAACCTTCAAACCCATCCAAGGTTGGCCATACATCACTTGTATTTACAAATTCAAATTAGGTCGATGCCAAACATTCTACAATGGACTTCAAATGAGGATGGCCCAAATATATACTTAATGAGGACCTAAATAAGTCCCAACATGCCTCAACACGCTTCCATAAACTTCATAAGTAGTTTTTAACACAAGTTCAACCAACACCATTGTAAAACACATAAAAAAATTAAGCACATGCATCACTAAAATGATTCTATCTTTCTAGACAAAAAAAATCACTTGAACACAACCTCATCAACTTACTCTCAAAACTGCAAGTCCTAAAACAAAAATATGAAGAAATTTGGACCAACTAAACTTCTCCTAAACCACAAACAGACACATAGAAATTCACAATTCACATACTAGTGAAGATATATCACACTGTACAATGATTCAGAGACCTAAATTTTGGATACAACAACTACCAAAAACTATGAACAATACCTCAAATTTGTACAATCATAGCAACAATTTGGAGCACATCCCGGAGCATACACTGAATACTTGTAGACCTTATTTATTACAATTTTCTCAATATCCTCAACATATACAATCCATAACCAAATTCTAAGGCATATTTTAAATTAATGACAACACCTTCATACTTGCAACACCAATGTCAAGGAGTACATAGTGGAGGAAAAAATCACTAAGAAGAGGGCCAATTAGATCACTAATATCTTGTAATATGGTGTCAAACACATACTAACCAAGGTGATCTGAGGAAGAGGACTTTGTGAATATTTGTCCCAATGTACAGATATCTTGATAGATGATCAAGATACACATAAAATAGTTTTAGTGAGCCAGTATGAAGTTGCTAAGTCATGGGTTGTTGATAGGATTCACTTTATGGAGACTAATCAATATTTGGATAGCCTCTCCTCATACGAGAGGACATTCTACAAGTTATAGAGGGCTAGTTATACACTAGTTTCAGGAGTCATTTTCAAAAGGAACTTTGATTAGATACTACTTAGGTGTGCTGACAACCACCAAGATAGAAAAATCCTACAAGATATGCATTTTACCCCCCAAGTGGACATTTCTCAATAAAAATGATAGAAATTAAGATCATATGTGTTGGATACTACTAGCTAACCTTATTTTCATATTACTATCAGCGGTGAATAAATTCTAATAATGCTATTTTTCATAGGCAAGTGGAAAAATTCAACCATGCCACTGAGCCCAATTGTGATTGAAGATCCTTTTGTGCAATGGGGCCTAGATTTAATTGGATGATTAATACCATGTATAGCATAGGCCATAAGTGAATACTCAGCCAAAAAATACTTCACCAGATGGATTGAAGTCACTCCTTTGAAGGAAGCAACTTAAAATTTGATACTCAACTTCTTGGAAGAGTTGGTAGAGAGGTTTGCACCCCCAAAGACAATAATATTTGACAATGTGAATGCCTTTCACAGTTCTTAAATTTCAAAATTTTGTCTTAGAGATGGAATCTTCCTTAATACCTCATCCAACTATTACCCATAATGTAATGAGTTGGCCAAATCAACAAACAAGAACCTCATAAGGTTAATTAATCATTGACAAAGAGAATGGCATAAGCATCTCAAAATAGCCCTATGGGACAATCAGGTCACTCCTAAATAGATTTTGAAATCATCCCCATATGAATTAGTGTGTGGTAAAGAAGTGTTCATTCTGATTTCAATAGAGATTCTCGCTTTACAATTGTTAAAATCTTTTTAAATTGTGGGGAATGGGGTAATGGAGGCTAGGTTAGTAGAGTTTATCACTCTCCAAGAAGAGGGAGAATAGAATATTTATTCCATCATAAGCTATCAACAAGTAGTAAAGAGGTGGTTTGATAAGAAGGCATCTGACCCTAGATTCAATTCAAGATATTTAGTTTTGAAGTATGAGGAAAGAACCACGAGGCCAACCCAACATGCAAAAATTGATTCTTTGTGGAGAGGCCCCTTTCACATTATTGGTAGTAGGTAGTGAAATGAATTTAAATTAGTGGATGAGGAATGAAATTATTTATATATTATGACTAACATGATCCACATAAAGCACTTTAACTAATTTATCGGCCTACCCGTGTACATAGCTAGTTAGATTCCCTTTTTTGTTGTTTCTTCTTTTTGCTAATAAGTGTAATTGGTACAAGTTGGTGGTCATACCTTGAATATTTCCAAGTGTTCATGCTTTATCTCTCCATATTTTTTAAATCCTCTCTAATAGATAGTTATCTACATCACACCCTCTACAATTAATGTTTAGGCACCCCTAATTACATGATCTCCCATGAAAATCTCCCCAAATATTTTGTGAGTGGCTCCTTAAAATTATGTGTCATCCTTTTCATTTATGAGTGTCGAACTAAAAAAATTGCATGATGATTACATTAGGAGTGTTTGATGATAAATACCCACTTCCTCATTAGACAAAACATTTAAAAACACTAAGTTTATGAGAGCACTAAGCTAGGAAAAGAAGATTTGGAGAAAATTTGTGTGTAGAATTACAAGTAAAATTCATTGATTTGGTGCTCTTTGAAGGAAAGTTAAGAATAATTTGAGAAAAATTATAAAATGGATCTTTCTAGGTCCTCATCTGGTAGTGACCATCCTAGAAAGTGAATTTCTTGAGGCTTAGATGTTTGTGGAGAGATTCCTCATTAGTTTGTGGGAATAAAATCATATGCTTCAGCCCTTGTACAACCTAAACCCATAATACCAAACATGAAAAATTTCACAAAGGAGCGCTACAAGGACCCCACACTAGTCTTGGACTTTGAAAATGAAATTCTTAATCTCAGGGTGGTAAAGAATATGAAGAATATAAGTGAGGCTGCTCACTCATGCATTCTCATAAAACTTTGAAACAATGACTATGATGCATTTAGCTTTAGATTATGGAGCTCTACCCTAGTACAGTATATGATGCCTCTTGTACACATGTGCCTAAAGCTTATTGCTCTTTGTGTATCAAAGTATGATTCTAATAATGGTATTATTATAGGTCATCACTTGAATGTGGAGATCAATGTAGTAGTAGTGAGGGAGATTATTTGGCTCCCTAACGACCCCAATATAGATATTTGCACCATTGATAGTTTATAGCATGTGTGGGATACCCACATATAGAAGTTGAAATTCCTCAACTCGACGCTCCACACTAACTACATGGAAGTGTCACCTTTTCCCATTCGGATCTTAAGTTTTGTGGCACATGATACATGAAGGATTCCCTCTCAATGTTTGCATTCATCTTTTTGTTGGATCCGAATGTCCAAGTCCATGATTTTCAACTGGGCATAGTCTTCCACCTAAAGATAGTGAGAAGGGAGAAGTCCTATAAAATGAACTTCACATATGCCATTATTGATGGCATTCATACATAGTTGGTGAATTTCTCAACCTATAATACCTTCAAGTATTCTTTTTACCTCCCACACATGATTCTCTACCAAGGAACTAAGATCCTCTCACCATACTTCACCATCAACTCCACTAAGATGACATCAATACCCATATATGGTGATCCCTATCTAAGCATGGAATCACATCCCATCGGTCACATTAAACTACCATGAGTTCATGGAGAACTTCATGTCTTTGGTCTTGATCAACCTTAGTCAAGAAGCCATCAATTTTTGTATGATTGATTGACAAAGAGAATGGATCACTGGCTGAAAAGTTCCATGTGACTGGTTTTAGAGCCCACTTCACCTTCATCAGGGTCCATGGTTTCAAGAAGTTATTCCAGCTCTTATGCATGCTTGCAAATAGGAGCTTGGCCTTGGATTTGGCCTACTAGCTAGGTGTTGTGGACTCAATGTATGGCATGATCGAAAGAAGAGGGCCCTATATGACATATCCTTTTTAAGAGGGGTTATTACAATTTTGAATAGGTCAAAAGAGCATCTTCTTGTGGTCAAAATAGCAAAGCTTGACCTAGATCAATTCAATTATCAATGAAGCTATGACCCAGTCGATCACATAACCGCTTTGAAGAGTGTTGTCACCTTCATTCATGAACCTTGACTATACTTTGAGGAGAAGTCACCAATGAAGGATGACATAAAATATTATGTCAATTTATCAAAGATCGCTTCAAACACCTACCAACTATTAGAGTCTGTCTACAAACTAGTCTAATATTTTGATCCTACAAGGCATATGACTAAAAATTTTAAAGCACAACTTGGTGAAAAGGGTTGGAGAAGAGAAAATATGGAAGCCTATTGGAAGTATAGGAAAGATATTAGCCAAAAAAATCCCCACTTCAACAATTTTGAAACTGACGAACAATTTGAAAAGATTTTGGATGAGTACCATGAAGAGGAAGCTCAAGTGAAAGAAGTATTAGTGGAAGAGGAAGAGGAGACCCCCTCAAGGAAGGAGGAGGAGGTCTATTAAATTTAGAGACCCTTAACATGGCCTCCTCCTCTCTATATGACAACCCAATAATAGTAGCAAGCCACTCTAGGGAAACTATGAGTAGGGGGCAACTAGCTCAATGCTGAGACACAACCTTCCATCTCCCCCTCCCAATCCAAAACTCATAAGAGGAGAGTATCTAAAAATGGGAGAGATGATGAAGTGGAAGAGTAGATAGAGGAAACAAAAGAAGGCTTCATGCAACTACCTCCTAGCTTCACATAATTACCTCTATTGTCACGTAGCCACCCTTGGTCATCGCTTAGAAATTAAGGTTTAATTCTCCTCTTCTTTCCTCTGCATCTTTATTATTTAATTCTTTTGTGCCCACCTCCATTTCTACCTCTATCACAATTCACCCATCCACCATGGTTGTGCCACTTTCCACCCCTCTACCTTCATCCACCATAAATACATCCATCATGGTTCAATCACCTTCCATCTATCTCCATAGTCTCCCACCCTTCTCACCTTCCACATTTCTCACTCACTCTCTCATCCCCAGAGGAATAATGTCCAATGCTTCACAATAGAAAGTGACCATTCCTTTCAATTTTCTATGAGGATCCCCTTTTTAGGGGAAATAATTCAGTCCCAAGATCAATTACATTAGTAGTTGGAGACTATCAAGAAAGCCCAAGAAGCCTAGGTAGAAAAAGATGAGGAAAATAAACAAAGGACCCTTTGGTACCACACATGTGATCTTTCTTCGACCCCATGCAATAGGATTTGATGATTAAACACATGATTCCAACAATAATAAAACCCCAAGAGAAGATACAGTCAATAGATTACTCAATATATTTCATCAACCTGAGTCTTATCTAGGAAAGGCCACACGATAAGGTCAAGTTGATGGAGGAGACCCAAAATTCTATCACAATACACTACCTTAAAGTAGGTTGATGGGCAAGGTCATTGGTGTCACTTCTTGAATCATTTAATCTTTCAATTATCAAACTAGGTCTGTCTTAGAGCTATATTTGATAAGGATGTGTCCATTGATTGGGGGGATTTTGTTGTGGTTCTGCTTTTTCAGAAGTAGTTCAGCTTTGTTCCTTTTTTATTAGAAGTGTTTCTACATTTAATCTCATAAGTTCTTATTTACTTAGACTTATTCTAAAACCTTGAAAGAAAATAGAATATTTAAAAAAATAAATGTGCATAGACAAGATGTGCTTCAAGCTGGATCGGATCATTAGAAATAGATTCTAAACTTAATCTATTTTCATTAAAGTGAAAATCTATTTTAACTTGAATTCATAATCTAGTTAATAAACATAATTGAAATCTATTCAATTCCATATACATATAATCTATCAAGTAACAAGTCTTTCTTTGTGCATGGTCTGATGGAGCCTCAAATTTCATTCTTTGAGTTCCATTAAAAAAAAATTTCAACATTACTGGTCTGTCATACTATTTGGGGGAAGCCTAGGGTTTGTATTTGATTTTTTCCTTCATGAAATCCTAATGTTCTATCTTAAACCCTGGATTGGATCTATTTCACCATTACCTTTTTGAGGGAGGTTTTAGAATGACTTATGTCCCATTGAATCGTCTAGGTCAGGCCCCTTTAATAAATTGTGTTAAATATTTTTCCTAACTTTATTATTTACTCATTGTAGGCCGGCCCGTGCCCTGTGCTTTAAGAACGACCTTAAGCCATCATTTGTTGGCGGCCTAGGCAATGTCCCCTTTCCCCCTTTTAATAATTATCTTATTTTGTAAGGAATTTTTTTTAATGACCGTCGATCGTCCTATGGTTGATCCTCACCATTCCCCATGATCTCGTGATGGCATCACCACTTGGTTTCAACTGATTTCAAAATTACAAGCGAGTGCCACATGTCTCAGCTGCCAATGTCGAAAAAGGATTAATAAGGTGTTTAATATTTGTGACAGACTTTAATATGTTATAAAGTGGGTTACTAAAAAATTTGTGAGATGCACGTGATTTAAATCAATGTTGGTGTTATAATATTGATGAAATTTTTCTCAACGGTTATGTTTGGTGTTTTTGACTGTCGTGAACATGATTGACAATGGTGGGAATCAACGATATCCCGCCATCGCATGATCCAAAGATGCGAGATGTTTAGTGATTGTGATATCATGGGCAGGCACCACATGTATTCCTTTGGCACTGCATATTGTGGTGGTCCCTCAATGCTAAGATGGAGGTTACATCAGACTTTTGAAGGTGTTCATTCGATGATCTGACAAAAACATAAGATCAACAACTGAAGTTTAAATTCACATCAAATGTGATTGGAGTCGTTGGCACAACATGAAAATGAAATTTAACAGTGGATGAGATGTCTACTAGCTAAATTCAATCGACATAAAGTATTTGATTTCATTCTATCTTCACCACAAAAAAATTCAAGCATTTTCGAAGTGGTTCAGAGCCAGAGATAAAAAAATTTGAGTGATCACAGTGAATTTTGGTTCTCTGCAAGGTGTGAAATCCCATGAGTTACTTTTTTTATTATTGGTTTATTTTACTATGATTTTTGGGAAACGTTGTAGTGTTCTGGTCAGAGAGGTTTTTGATAATTCTTGTAGGGAACTGGTTTGTTTGAATTGTTGGAAATTGCACAGTTGTGTTGTAATTTCATTTTTTGAGTAGCCCTAGTTTGTTCAAGAATTTGAATTTTAAGGAAGCCCTAGTTGTCTGAGATGGCACAACTGAAGAAGCACTCTGGCCATGTTGATTATTTGTAGAGGAATTTATATGATGATTTTTTGGATCAACTCCCATTATCAACAAATGATAGAAGGAGGGGTTTAGTTTTAATGAATGGAAAAACCCTAGGTGAGGGACTATTGTGCAAAAAATATAATATTGCAGATGCTAGGGTTCCGATGATGGGTCTCAAAATGTTTAGGTTGTGGTATGGACAACGGAACTTACCCCACCCCTTATCTAATGGTTGGAGATACGATATGGAAAAACTAGCAGTGCCGAATGTGTTTCCTGATGTGGACCTACTCAAAGTAGTGGCAACACGTTATGACCCAGTTACAAGGGTTATTAGGGATAATGATGGTGGGATTTTGCTAAGCATAAGTGCAAATGAAATTCAATAGTTTTTTTAATTGAGTGATTTTAGATCATTCTTGGTCCCAATTGATCTAGAGGAGATGAAGTAGGAATATGCGAGGTCAAAGCCTCTTTTCAGACTAAAGTTGCTTCCTCCTCACCTGGCCAGGGCAGGCAGTTCAACGATCCATATCAGCCCAAATGACTAGGAGCCTTTCAGGTGAAGTTGTTTTGCCAACCATTTTTTAGAAACTTTTTATTCATTATGCCAGATTTTGGGTGATTCCCATTGCATATATGTTCATGGGGGATCAAATTCAACATCCCAACTTCTCCATGGTGTATGACTATGCATCTTTTTTTGCAGAAAAGATACATGAGGGTTCACTGAAGTTGCTTGTGGGGATGTTGGCACTCCTTTCTTTTGGTACTTCCTATTAATCCATATGTTCTTGTACAATAATTTTTACTTCTTCTCAGAGAAGATGGAATTGAGGCAAGAGGTGAATGGAAAAAGGTTACTAGTACAGGTGTGGAGTGTAGATTTGTCCTAAAATAGGGGAGGTGCCAACTTTGTGTAGTTTGATAACTGCTTTGCTTCTAGACTCAGGGCTTGATTGGTGGTAAATGTGCCAAGATTCCCTAAATATTTGCATAAATTCCTTCGACCAAAGGTGAGGAAGCCTGATTTAAAGGTATGCCACAATTGGGGTGATATCATCTTGTACCCCATAAGCACTATCCTAAGGGTCTATGGTTTTCAGGGAACCCCACATATTCTCCCATATAATGTACCATCAATAATGGGGTTTATTAAGGTAATGTGGCAACTAGGTTGTATTCATGAGGACAACCTAATAGGGAGACGAAAAGGGACTTTGTTCCCTGATTATACTATTGTTTCAGATTTCTTCTTTTCCAAGGGAGGATGGGTCCACTTTGGAAGGTTTTTTGATGATTATCATTTGAAGAATGGATCTAGGTGGCAGCATGAACCTGAGGGATTATTTGCCTTGTTCAAACAATGAATTAAAGGTGGCACATTTATACATGAATTCAACTTTCCTAAAGACCTAATCAGAAATGGGTTTAATTTGAATAGGCAAGAATTGAATAAAGAGAAATAGATTTCCCATGAGAAGCTGGTGGACATGGTGCATAAAATGGATCCAAAATATGATCCATTAATGGAGTTTACTCCATTCCACAAGAGAGTTTCTTTCTTATTGGATAATTTTAAAGAGATCATGGGCACCTTGATGACCAAGAAGGTCAATTTGGAAATGGACTTTGGTTTTCAAAGACTAGAGGTGAGGCTTGAGGAAACAAGGCCAACTTATCAACCCCCAGTTGATAGGCCTCTATACAAGAGAAAGAGGAATGATTGCAGTGATGAAGATGAGGGCGATAAGAAGGGAAAACAAATAATGCAAGCATCATCACCATCAGGTCCAAGGATCAGAGAACTTGGAGGGACAATGATTGTGGATCTAGATTCACCACCAAGAAGTGATCCTATAGTGCTACCATCAGAGCTAAGCCCTAAGAGGAAAGAAGTTGAGAAAACACAAGAGGATTTGATGGATGAGACAATTGTAACTGATCAAGACATGCAGGTTGGTATCCCTACCCCTCCTATATCAATACAATTTTTGTTATATGATATGGATTTAAAGGGGAAATGTGTACAAGATGCCAGGATAGAGGCCTGCAAGGCATTCTTGGATGATGATGCCTTTGTGAAGACTCTTGTATTCTTGCAACTAATTTGGAGGATGAAACTAGAGGAATACCAGGATAAGTGCAAGAGAAGGAGAGAATCAAGACCTGATAGGTCTGATCAAGAGAATGATGATGAGGTCAAGGCCAAACTAATGGAGGAATTCAGGAACATCGCTCCTTAGGAAGGAAGGAGACATGTGACTTAGGCTAGTGTCCTAATTTTTTTGGAATGGAACATAGTTGATGTTGTAGCACTAAATTCTATCCTATAGTCCGAGAACCCCATACAAAATAGTGAAGAAGAGGTTAAGGCAGCTCTGCAACACTCTACCTTCAGTGAGGAGTATGAAACTCTAGCCATATGGGCATTGGCACCCTAGGAAAGAAAGCCAAATGTAACTGATATTAGCCCAAACTTCAGAGGAAGGATAATTATCAAGAGAGATTCTGAAACTTCAACAACATAAGTTACAAGCTTGGCAGTAAATGTGGTCAAATTTTCCCAAAAGACAGCTGAAATGGAAGCTGAAATTAAGAGTTTGATGGAGAAGTACAACATAATAATTGGAGAATATAGTAGGATGTAGCAAAGGAATTTTGAGCTGAAATCTGAAGTAGATACGTTGAAATATGGGCAGGTGGGAGAATCTTCTAGTGCTCTTGGTATTAGGGAATTACTTCCTATTCCAAGATCAGTCCCCCCTACTACTCCAATTGTTTCTACTCCAGGATCCCCCATGTAGACACATGCTCTCAGTCCTACACCAGAGCTAGTTGAAGAACAGGTTGAGTATTTTGTGGATCCCACCAAGAAGAAAATGCTAAGTAAGATCATAAAATTGTAGGTTGCCTTAAAGGCAAGTGAGGATGGTGCAATTTCCAAACAAAATGAGGTGGTTGAAATAGTTTTGAGGAATCTAAATGAGAAGGTTGGTGGTAGATTACCATTTGTATATTCCTTATATTCTTTATTTTTGGATGAAATAAAAAACATCAATAGGGATCGGGAGATAGTTTTTCCTTTGGCTGAGAAGTGGATCCCTAGGGCTAGTGATCTAGATATTATGTATAAGGCCTCTAGGTTTGATGCATACAATAGGCCTCAATCATTGAAGCCTACGCAAATATTTTTGAAATCATTGAAGGGATTACAGGCCCTACCTGATGATTTGATTAGAAGAATTAGGGAGTTGGTGAAGAGGTTTGATGACTGGAGTGATGCTTTTCTGCCATATATAATTGATGCAGAGGGAAAAATTAAAGTTGCAATAGTGGTAGGAAAGGGTAGAAGAAGTTATCAATGCACAAATAAAATTAATTTTTGATGACTCTGATTATGATTTGTTGGTAAGTAGCATGGAAAAAATAATTAACACTAGCACATTCTTAGTATTTTAAAAGAGAGGCCAATTAGGTTGCAATAAAATACACACCTTACAATACTAAGGTGAATGAGCTGGTGAAATTTTACTGGCCAATAGATGAAGAGTATCAGAAATGGGTGGACAAGTACTTAATCGAAGAAAAGTAAGATGGTGTTTACTACCAGAAACTAACAACTCAGCGGTTATACTTATAACTGATTATGGTTTTGTCTCCTGGTGGCTTTTTGGCGTATGTTTTGAGGTTTGGCCAAATGCAATGGCTACTCCCTAATCAGTGGAATTAGCAAAAAAATGCTCCGGGACTCAGTGTTTGTAATCATATTATTTAAATGTTACAGAGCAGTCCAATTGATCGATGACATGTGTATTTTATGGCCCGATGCTTGTTTGCTCCTTCATTCTCTATAAGAAGGATTTCAAGGCCAAAAATAAGGGTTGGCAAGTTGGATATTTTGAGGTTGAATCTAGGCATAGTTGTAGAGCAAGTTGTAAAGCCCGATTGTTTTAGTATAAATGCAATTTAGATTTTGTGTCATTCTATAGTTGGGTTTTTGGTTTATAAAGGTTTGATGTTTCATAAAAGTACTATCATTTGAGTTATAATGATTCATTTCAAGCTCATGTCACTCCTTTTTATAAGCATATCATAGTTTTGAATAATATAATCAAGGGTTATTGCGTTCATCTCACTCTTGTGGTGTGTATGACTTCCATTTTGGCTTTAATTCAAAGAATTAATTAAAATGATTGATTGGAGTTATAGATGGATATGTTTATAAAGGGATTTGGTAAGAAGTATGGGGTTAGGATATAAATTGATGATTTTGTAAGGAAATTTTTGTCAGAGATCTTATATGCTATGTGTTTGAACCTATCATGGAATTTTAAATGTTTGTGAATTTGACTTCCCAATGGTATATTGCACTAGTCTAAATTGTATGTGTTTGTGAGTTTTTGTGTCTATTTGTCTTTGCTTAGAGCTTGCTACCAAATTGAAAATTAAATGACTATCTTATGTTGTGAAATATTGTTGTAATCATCTCATGCTCCAAGTAGTTGATACTATTGATGAAAATCCAATTCAATTCAGTATTATCCTATTCTGTTGAGCTATTAAATGGGATTATCTGTTAATTGTTAATGGTTGTTTATAAGTTTGGTTTAGAGATTATAAACACATTATAGGGACCACACTCATGGGTTTTGCAGAGCCCGAAGTGTAGGAGGTTTATTATTAAAATCCTCATCAGCTGGTCTAGGTCCTTTGAGCTGCCCTTGATTAGAATTAGAAATTCTATTGGTATAATAGAAGATAAACCTAGTTATAGTAAAAACAACCAACAAAATGGCGACTCTACTAGGGAAACTAGATTGAATATTTCTTGTTAGTAGGCCGTTTATCCATTTTGCATAGAGTTATCATAGTATTTAAGTGATTTGAAGGTCGATCTTGTGGGTTTTCTTTTCTTTTATCTAATTCAATTTTTGTTCAAATTTTTTGAGTATCTCATGAAGAAAATTCATACATTGTTAGTACGAGAAAATTCTAAAGGTCTTTTAAATTCCACCAAGTGTTCCTGAATAGTTGGTTTTCCCAACATAATTGGGTGGCGAATCTAAAGTATTTGCACCAATGTGAATTTCATTTGAAGATTTAATACGAATTAAAATATTTTTGGACAAGCATGGAGACATGAAGAACACCAGGTCATTCATAAAGAATCACCTGGAGCAAAAATTGGAAGGTGAAATTCCTAAGATGAAGAAGATGGACTGGATAAAGAAGAAACAAAAAACAAGCAATGTTGCTCTCGCGTCACAAAATCATTTACACCAAGGTAAAAGTAAGCCTCTACATCTTATCCATGATACTTTTGAACATGCATATAGACATTCTGAGTTAGATAGCTATGGATTTTTTGATGCATTATTTAATACACCTATTCAAGAAGATGTAGCCTGCCATAATAAAGGGCTTTTTAGTGTCCAATATACTGAGAGAAGAAGTAGGAGTAGAATTCAAAGCCATCATAGAGAATGTACCAGTGATGTGCCTCCGCCTCCTACTGAAGATGATGGAACTCCTTTATTATTTAGGCATGAAGAAGAAAACCTAATAGACTTAAGTGAAACATCAAGTTCTAACATGACTTTGCCTGACACTGAAGATGTTTTTGGGGATATTAGTTATTTAAGATGAGAAATCCAAAAGAAAGTTGAACTTAGGATAAAAAAGGACAAGGAAAAGGAAACAAAACCGATGCATGTTGTCTTTGAGAGGGATAGATTAATTAGATAATTAGCAACCATGAAACTCCTGAACCAGAGTAGATCGGACCCATAAGAGGAGGGTCCTATTGTACAAAAAAAAAATTGATAAGGAGGTGAAGCCAATGTCTAAATTGAGTCATGTATGTCAAGCTAAGATCCAATCGAAGCCCAAAGACCCAAAACCCTTGAACCCTACTAAGCCACAATCAATTAATCCAGATCCTAAACCTATTTTGGACAAGGGAAAACAAAATGCTGAAGCGATCAAGATAAATGAGAGGGTGGTTTCTAACAATCCTAAGCAAGATCCCCTTTCACATGTGACGTCACAAATAGAGACTGCCTTGGAAAAGGTTAGGGGGGAAGGGGAAGCTCTAGCAGTAGAACTAGAGAGGACTGAAATTGAGGTTGCAAATGTAGAAAAGAGAAGGAAAATAAGTTTCCTAAGAATGTCAAGTGTGGATGAGGTTGCACAAGCTACAACTCAATCAAGTCACTAGGATCTTTTGAAGAATGATCCTAAACCTAGTCTTGGGAATACCACAAATAGCTCTGGCCCAAATATTCATGCAACCAATTTTATAAATCCACATCAAGATGGTCCAAAAATTCAGAATACACAGTCTAGTGAGGACTCTCAGAAAATTGATGGACTATTTCAAAGGAGACCTATACAATTGGAAAGGTATAGGAAACTATTTTTTGATGGTATTTTGGGTTTCCCAAATCCCATCCCCGATGAGTTGAGAGAAAATATGAATAAGTTCACTGGGAATAATGAATTTTCAGTTGAGGAACATTTTAAATCCTTCATGGATATGTTGAATGATTATGAAGTAGAACATGAGGATGTAGTGATGATTTTTTTTTTCCAATCTTTAACTGAAGATGCAAGGGATTGGTACAGGGGTCTACCAAATAATAGTATTGGTTCATGGGAAGAGTTTGAAAAATATTTTAAAGAACAATATGGTGATAAGACTAATGCTAGTTTCATGTTGAATGAATTCAACACCATCAAGAAGTCAATGAATGAGCTTGCGATAGATTTTAACCTTGGATTTCAAAAGGAAATGTATAAATTGTTTTAAGTGATGAGACTTGACGAAAGTTTTTCTTTAACTACTCATTTCAATGCTTCTGATGCTAAAATGGTATATCTCCTTAGAGATAAGGACCCTTGAACCATGAGGGATGATTTTAGAGAAGCTATTAATAATGAAAGCAATAGGAAAGCTTCTATAAAATATGGTAGGAGAGAAGAGCCTACTCTCTTGAAGAATCCCAGGGATAAAACTGAGAAAGTCTCTACTGCAGGCCCTAAGGTTGATGAGAAATGGGATAAGGTCCTTAGCAGTTTGAAGGATATAAAATATACTATTGCTAATTAAGAGAAGGGTCTTGGAAATGATAAGAAACAGTATAATAAAAATATCAGACCTCCTAGATTGCAAAATTATCCCTACAATACAAATTGGAAGGATGGAAAACCAATACTACCAGCCCAAAAGCCTAAAATTGACCAACAGACACCGGATCCTCTACAAAAACATTTTGTAGATCTGATACAAGACAAACCATGGTGTGAGGTGTGTAAAAATCCACATGATCATAATTATTGTGGTGTTTCCCAGTTGCTCTTTGTTGAAGTAAAAGAAGAGGATGCTCATGAAAAAAATCCCGATTTTGAGTCGAATGATGTTGATTTTTGTATGGACCAGTCATATATTGATGAAGTTGAGTGTTCTTCTGATGAGGAATTACAAGAATTTGATGTGAATAATCCATGAAAGAGAAGTGAAATCTATCATCAACAACTTTTTTTTGATGAGGAAGGTGAGTTTGACCATCATACCTGCAACATGGAGCAGGATGAAGACTCGATGTCTCTAAGGAGACCATCAAAAGATGATATTTCCTAGTTAACTAAAGAGATGGTTGCTCAGATGAGAAGTACATTGCAGCTATGAAATAGAACTATGGGTGGCGAGCAGGGTAAGCCTGCTGGCCTTTTCATTAAGGAACAAAAAGATAAAAACAAGGGTGTTAAAGAAGATAGCAAAAATGATGCTATCAAAATCAAGGAGGTCAAAAATGATAAGATATGGACAAAAAGGATTGAGATACCAAATCCTAGCGAAGATGTTACTCCCTTGTTGGTAAAGACCAAAGTGATCACCAAGTATGCTAAGTCTATTCCAAAAGCAAAGCAAAAGAAACTTGAAGGAAAGCAACAACTGGAAAATAAAGAAACTTGAAGGAAAGCAACAACTGGAAAATAAAGAAACTAGTGAAGGTATGACTCTTAACCTACCTAAATACACACCCTTAGACATATTTCAAGTATGGTCTCAAGTTAGAGTCATTGTACCTTGGCTTGAGATGATGAGAATAGATGAGAATAAAGAAGAAACAATAGCCTTGATTACTAGAATTTCTAGTAGTAAAATTGAACAAGGAAATTTTAAAGAAGCCAAGGAAAAGGAAGAAATAAAAGAGAAAGAAGTGGATGGAATTGTAACACAAATTCCCCTGTGTATCTAGGGAATTCTATCAATATGTGCCTTGAGAACATAAACCCCTTTTTCCTGAGTGTTGATATAAATGGGAAAACTCTAGGAAATTGTATGATAGACTCAAGGGCATCAAATAATGTTATGCCAGTCAAGATTATGGAAGCAATGAGCTTAATAGTAGACACTACGTAGGGAAAATGTTATGCATTAGATTCAAGAGAAGTGCCAGTTATTGGGAATATTAAATAATTTCCTTATAAACTAACCCAATGCCCTGATAAAGTTTTTGCCATGACTATTCTAGTTGTAGACATCCCTCCTCATTTTGGGATGCTCTTGTCTAAGAAATGGAGTGCATCAATGGGAGGTAACATGCAATGTGATTTTTCATTCACTACTTTTTACATTGATGGAAAAGAAGTCAAGATTGAAAGAGAGTCCAAAGTGACTCATATAATTGAGCATGATCCGACTGAGACTTTGACATGTTTTATTGACTGTGGCGTAAATGAGTTTAGGGTTGAGGAACCCCCTAGTGATTGTGATAAACCTATTGCACCAATTGATACAAAAGTTGAACATGTGTCAAAATCTAATGATTTGTGGACTATGTGTTTAAATAGTGCAAGTTCAAAGGAAGGATCTGTTGCAGATGTGTTGCTAATGTCTCTGAGTGGAAAGACATTTAGGTTCTCTTTCACTCTATTATTTGAGTGCACCAACAATTTGGCCAAGTATGAATCATTGTTATTGGGGCTTAGATTGGCTCAAAAACATGGGATCAAGAAGCTCAAGGTAATTGAAGATTCTGAGCTTGTGATTTCCCAAGTCAGGTCCATATATGTGTCAAAGAATAAAACATTGAAATAGTATAGAAATGTCATTTGGGATGAATTAGAGAACTTTGATGCTTTTGGTATGAATTGGATGGAGAGAGGCCACAATAATGTGGTAAATTTGCTAGCAAATATTGCATTGAGACCAAATGACATGACTTATGTTGGGATTTCAAAGGTTGAAGTGCAAACCAGACCATATGTTCTTGATAATATCAATAACTGGCAAGTTTTTGATAATGATGATGATATATTGAGATTCTTAAGTTGTGTGGATGACTATGAATGTCAAGAAATTGATTTTTGAGCTTTTGTTGAAAAAATTGATGGTAAGGATACTTTGGTTAGGTATGAAGTTATTCAGTTAAAAAATAATAGAATTCTTAAAGGTTTAGTTCTTCTTGAAAGAGTGTTTTACAACTAGGATATGATGAAGGCTAATTGTGTTGCTTCCCATCCTGATGACCTAGAGGAAATAAACCTTGGAACAGATGCGTCACCAAAAAAGGTTTATATTGGAAAGAAACTATCACCAAAGGTGAGAAAGATGTTGATTGATTTGTTAAGAAAATTCACAGGTGTTTGCTTGGTCTTATGATAATCTTAAGGCTTATAGGAGGGATTTGTTTCAACATGATATTCCTTTGAGTAGTGATGCTAAAACTTTTAGGCAAAATAAAAGACCTATTAATCCTATTATTGATTATGTTTTCTGCACAGCAACAACTCAGATAGAATATGATATCCTATCTCTCTTGAAAGGTAAATCTATATGGGAAAAGAGATAACCCCAAGGTCTCTAATGCCAAGTCTTGACAATGCAATAAAAAACCCAGAGATAATGTGAAAATGTTGGTAATCACAAAGGGACCTTACTACAAGAAAATACTGGACTTTGAATTTATCAGATCTAAAAACTGATTTGATACTTGAAATCCTCAATTGAACTCGGATAATAAATAAAATGACAAAAGATAAAAGGTTTTGGAGATAATTTTAAGACTAATTCTAACCCTAATATTGACAATGCCAAAAAATAAGATGCTCAAAATGGACCGATCCCTCATAAACTAGTTTCTGTTTGACCTAGATAAATCTGCAATCTCATAGGAATAGTGCAATCTTCTAAGGTATTAAAAGATTTTCAAATCATTAACATTCATTCAAAATAACTTGTTGCAACTAAAATGAAAAATCATTCATAATTGAACTAAGAACAATTTTAAGTCTAGGCTAACTTTGCAAAGTAGCTAACAATTAGCTAACTGCAAAAAGTATGGACTAGAGGTTGCTGCAAACATTCCAAATATGAAACCATAAGCATCACCAAACTACCTAACAATGAACTCAAGCAATTTTAAGGATAGAATAACAAGAACCATGCTAGATAAAACTCAACACAAGAGATATACCAAATCAAGATATCCTTTCTTATATTAGGTCATCCAAAATGGCAACAATTCCAGTCTTCTATTACAATACTTGCTTGAAGATAAACCCTAGTTTGCTGAAATATATATTCTATAACCTATATGTCTATTCTGTATCACTTATCTACCTATGTCTCTATATCCCAAATGAGGCAACATGCCCAATTTATAGATAATCCCCAATATGGGTCAGCCAAAATAATATTTTTACAATAAAAATCTCACACAAGAGGTCAGCCTCAAAAGATATTCGAATACAACATGAAATGTGTAATTTGGACCAATTCATCTAAGTCGGCCTGGGGTCTCAAAAAGTTGGCCCAATGCATGCGGATAGTGGGAAGCACAAACTTTTATGTAGCCATATACAACTACTTCCCATCCTTCTCTTTAGCTCGATCCACTTCACCATGCACTACCAACAACACTCTTTCCAATTCGGCAATAGGTGGCATAGGGAAAACCCTAACTCTTTTTTCAAGAGACTTAATGTCATCTCTTGCATGCCTTACAATGCCATCCCAATCAACCCTATTTGTTAAATACCTGTCAATAACTGCAATGGGGTTGCATCATCATCTAGCCAATGTTCAGTGACTAGACCATCAGTGACTAGAGAATAGACATCTCTCTACCATTTCCTAAGTTGTTCCAAATTGAAATGCCTTGGAGCGAACTTCTTCCTCCCTATCATAATTTCAAAGAATGAGATGCACTTATCATGAATGCCAGTCAAAGTGTCCTCAATTTTCCTCCCCTATTTGTGAATCTTCTTCAAGGTCCATTGCCTCATCTACAAGATCTCAAACCATTACCAAGGCTCAGAAACCCTTGAAAAATGAAGAATCCCACTCTTCACTAGTTTATCCTCAATGTACTCCATGATTGTTATTGTTTTATGTAATAGGAGATCAATTTCCTCTTTGTCTTAGGCTAACACAATTTTTATCCAATCCATTGACCTCATGGAATCCCTTGCAATTGACAAGATATCGTTGATGGAACCATCTCCTTTGGTCTAGACTCCTTGCAACCAACCAACTGTGGCATCTATAGTGCCTTTCATTATTTCAAGTTTGGAGATTGTTTCTTGGGGAAAGAAACCTATAATAGAGGAGGAAGATCCAATAGGCTGCAAGGGTTTTATCAACTCCTACGAGTACTTTTTCAATTTCTCATTCTCTCTTTCCAACTCATGCTTGGTTTGTACCTCTTTCTTTGATCTTCCCACAATTACAGCACTAGAGCCTTCATACTCCTCAATATCTTGCTCCATAGAAGCATGCCCTAAATCAATGGTTTGCACATGATAGTCCCTTGTAGTCACATTATCTCTATCTTTTTCTAGAGCAGGGGTAACAATATGATCCACCCCATTTCTTGATCCATCCCTCTCAATCCTAGATACAACCCTAGCCTTCTTCTTGGTTTTCCCCTTTTCAATGCTGGCAATTAGGTCATCCCAACTAGGAGGAGTGTCTTCCACTATTACCAATTTACTTTTTAACTCTCTATCCAACCAACCTAGAACAGTGGGTTTGGTTGGCACCTTATCTTTTTTATCTTGCTCCTAATGGACATTAGTTGCATCCTTCTCAAAACTAGGCACACTAGGGATTTCCTTAGCTGGATCCTCCTTTCCTAATGACTACTCCTCTACAACCTATATCGGTGAAGGAATCTTAGCTGGTATCTCCTCCTATTGAGGGGATTTGTTCAATTTCTCTTCTACAGGTGAATCCGCATAGGCTACCAAGGGAGACTAGATTACCTTATCAATTTTTGCTTTAGCATTGTAGAGGTCTCCTTCCTGGAATTCTTCTTCACCCAATTCCTTAGGATCCTCATCCTTCCTTGGCTTCTCTTGCACATTGCTAGTATCTTGAGGAGGGGGAATGTTCTCCTATTCAATGATAGGAGCAGCCACAGGAACATCCTCCTTTATTGTAGCATCCTTTGGGGAAGGATTTGTTGACCTCCTCATATATACCTATGTTCTTTCTCCTGAACTTTCTATCTCCATCATAGGTGTCTCAACCTCCTTTTCTGATTTGGAAGCTTCTTTTTCCTTTTGTGACATTTTCACAAGTCCTCTTTTTTTTAGCAAAGGAGTAACAACATCTTCCTTCTCTTCCATATCTTCTTTATCCTTCTCAGCCTCTTTTCTTGCAACATGCCTTCTCTTTTTGGCAATAGGCTTTCCTTGTTATATCCATATTAAAGGTGACCACATGTGACCTATCAAGTATATCAAAAGTACTAGCAATGGACATAGGATCAAAGCTCACCACAATCCTTCCCTGAGGGCCAACTATCCTTTGTGTTCCCTTGTCATAGTTTCTGGCACAATCAAGCACCAACTCATAGCATTTTACTGTGGAGGGGAAACCAGCTACATGTGCTAACCCGGATTCTATAGTTCTTCTAGCTATCAAAGAGAGGTTTTGCATTGCCATCTCAGCCTTGAACTCCTCATAGTCCCACATACCCACATTGGTATCAATGATCCCTGACCAAATGAAATTTAATCTTCTCTCAAGAATCTTACTCTTTATGTCTATTTTCACCTTTTCTGCATCGGAGATAGGAGAACTTTCAGCACTCGGATTTGTCGCCTTTCCGTTTCCATGCCCAACAACATCTTGTCCTGATCCTACCTGCAAACAAGTAAAATAACCACAATAAGATCCAAGACAAACAACAAGTGTCAACATCAATTATTTCAAATTTTGAGATTTAGCCTCCTCCGTGGAATCCATACTGGAGAGGAATTCTAGGGAAATCCAAACCAAGTGGAATCCAGTGAAACAAACATACAAACCCACACAATATCACTTCAATCAACCAATATAATAAAGGAATAACTTGAAACTACTTAGCATACGTTCATTTGATCATCTAAATGCATTATCAATAAGAAAAATCCTTTGTAATAATCGAATTCTTCATTCCCCAAAACTTTGAAAGAATCCACCAAAGACAGAAATCCCCGAGAATAGCAATAGTTTAAGTAATTTGGGAAAATGAAGGAAGCAAAAAACACCCCGAAAAATCCCAACAGCATGGATTTTAGCGAAAGACAAATTAATCAAGAAAGCAAAAGTATGAATTAATAGAAAATTATGAATAATGAAGGAGAAATAGGAAGACTTGAGAGGAAATCTAGCAAAGGCATAATTCCACGAAGGTAATAAAAACCCGAATGCCTACATTTTCCTCATCCTCACCTAAATAGACTGAATGGACACAGACCAAGAGCTTGCAACTCAAAAAATGACTTGACCTACACCTCCAATGGATCAACCATGAATTTTAAAAGTCTCCTCACAATAATTTGAAATGGATTAGCTATGCCCTAAGTCAAGAACCCTAAAAACCTCTGCCATGGAAGCACAAAAAATCTCAGGCACAACTAGCTAGTAGACAAGGAAAGGAAGTTCATGGTAAATGCAAGCAAGCCTTGAAAACAACAATGAAAGATTAGACCAAATCAAATATTCAAAAAAACACCTGAATGAATTGGCAAGACATGGAAACCACAAACGTCTAGACATAGCATGCACACTCAAGCAAGAACAAAGCCACGAATGACATGAAAGCGCATATAGTAAAACATCAAAACCAATAGAGGAAGATAGCATATATACATACCATGAGAATAGAAGGAACTAAAATCGGGAATGCCAACAAACAACCTTCAAGCACGAGCAGAATACAAGCAATGCTCAAGAAATCCAAATGGAACACTTGAAATCACTCCTAAATGAAAAATCTAGCAACACACCTTAAGATCCAACACTCCAAACTCAAATGGAAAATCACTTCCCAAAATTCAATATAACATTTCCCCAAAAGTTGCACAATCACCATTAATGTGATCGACAAGACGATCAAGACCAAAATTTGGAAATCCGACAAAGCAATGGACCTCAACAAAATCTGAATGCAATGGATTTCCCCAGACTTGAGCATAAATTCAACTATTACCGAGTACAGAAGGGAAACCAAGAAAGTTCGGCCAGGGAAGATTTTCCCGAACATAGTGAAAACCCCGAAATGCACCCAAAACTTAAGGTTGTTAATATAAATCATAAATGGCTCACTCCAATCAGGAGGGTGAACATCAAAGCACATGCCTAAAAAAGAAAAATTCCAAAATACAAAGGCCAACACACCAAAAGCAAAAAAATGAGGGTCCCAACTTTCAGTGGTGCGTGTGTGCAAAAACTGCAAAACACCTACCTTGGCTCAAAAAATTCAAGAAGAACTCATGAAGTTAAGAGATGTAGGGATCATCAAACCAATTAGAAACTCATCTTGGGTATCAAATTTGGTACCTATGAGAAAGAAAAATGGGGACATCTAGTTATGTGTGTATTTCACAAATTTTAAAGTGTCTTCATTGAAGGATAACTACCCATTACCAAATATGGAAGCCATGTTGCAGAGGGTAATAGGTTGTGAGTTAATGTCTATGATGGATGAGTTTTTTGGCTATAACCAAGTCATGGTTAAGGAGTCTAAAAAATTTAAGACAATTTTCACTACACCTTGGGGAACTTATGTATATGTGAGAATGCCTTTTGGTTTATCAAATGTAGGGGCTACTTTCTAGAGAGCCATGGATGTGGCATTCTCAGATTTTATAATTTCTTTTGGTGATTTATCAGGATGATCTAACAACATACTCCAAGAAAGAAGATGACCATTGTGAACATTTAGAGAAAGTGTTTGTAGGGCATTGGAATATGGTATTTCCTTAAATCCAAAGAAATGTTCTTTTGGAGTAAAGGGGGGAAATTTGTTGGGACATATTGTTTTTAAGGATGGGGTCAAAATTGATCCAGAAAGGGTAATTGCAATAGATAGGGTCCCACAACCCTGAAATGTCAAAAGAATACAATCTAAGATGCTTAAGAAAGGGGCCAAAGTTGAATGGGAAGAAGAGTCAATACAATCTTTCCAGATCATTAAGCAAGCTATAAAGGAAGCTTTTGTGTTAAGAACCCCTGATTTTTCCAAACCCTTGCAAATTTTCTCATTTGCTTCATTCCACACAATTGAAGTTGTATTATTACAAAATAATGTTGAGGATTTTGAACAACCTATAGCCTTTTTCAGAAAATCCTTGCAAGCCGCAGAACTTAGATATGACATAAATGGAAAATAGGCATATGCACTAGTAACAGTAGTAAAATCTTTCAGGACTTATTTGATGGGAGCTATTGTAATTGACTATGTACCTAGTGTTGTTGTGAAGGACATTTTTACACAACAGGAAGTGTTAGGAAGAAGATGTAGATGGATCAACAGGATCCGAGAATTCAACATTGAAATCCAGATTACCAAGATGGTGAGAGGACAAGGATTGGCCAAGCATATGGCCCAAAGTAATCTAGAAGCAAATCAGATAAATTTTCTTAAAGAAGAGGATAGATCACACATATGTGACATGGAACATTCTGATTGGTACAAAGGTGTCATCTATTATTTACAAAAGATGAAATGTCCTGATAATTTGAATGAAAATGAAAAGAGGACATTGAAGTTACATGCTAGCAAGTATGTTATCATAATAGGAAAGCTCTAGTGGAGAATTGGAGAAGGTGTTATGTTAAAATGTGTAGAGAAGGTGTTATGTTAAAACGTGTAGACCAAGATCAAGCAAAAGAACTCTTGAATGAAATGCATAGTGGAGTTTTTGGAGGGCATTATATGGCCAAAACAACTACACACAAACTAATTAGGGTTGGGTTTTGGTGACCTACTATTTTTAAGGATGCACACCAGTTAGTGAAGACATGTGATGCTTGTCAGCATTTCTCTGGTAAGTTTAAATTCTCTGGTAACTTACCTTTAAAAATAGTTGCAGTACAATCTCCATTCCAACAATGGGGTATTGATTTTGTAGGAGAGATAGCATGTAAATAAAGTGGGGGCCATTCATGGATATTGGTGGCCACATATTACTTTACCAAGTGGGTGGAAGCAATTCCAAAAAAGAAAGCAAATAGTAAAGTGGTGATTGGCTTCTTAATGAATAATATAGTGATTAGATTTAGATGTCTAGAGAAGATTGTGTCAGATAATGCAATGTGTTTCAAGTCTAGAGAATATATCGAATTTTGTGAGAAGCATGGCACCCAATTCTCTTACTCATCACCTTGCCACCCACAAGGAAATGGAAAAGAAGAATCAAGAAATAAAATCTTGATGAAGATTATCAAGAGAATCCTATATTAAAATAAGAAGGCCTGGGGTTCTAAATTGAAATTAGCAGTTTGGCTAGACAAGGTAACTGTGAAGAAGGCAATAGTTTGTGCCCCATTTGATTTAGTCTACGGGATAAATGCAAGGTTGCCCTATAATAACCTAATGAAAATGTATAAATTTGTCCAGATGTATGATAATGAGATAGAATATGAAATGAAATTGAGAGTGGAAGCTCTCATAGAGTTAGATGAGACTAGGAGGGAAGCTCTAATGAAAAATTCCAAATTGCAGTTATAGGTAAAGAATTTGTATGATAAGAAGACAAATACAAGGAGCTTCCAAAATGGAGATATGGTTTTGATGTTGAATTCCAAGTTTGAAGAGAAAGGAAAACATGGTAAATTTGATGCAATCTGGTTAGGTCCATTCTTGGTAAAACATAAGTGGGGGGAAGATTCATATTTACTCCAAAAAATTATAGGTGATATTCTTGAATTTCCAGTTCATGGACAATTCTTGAAGTTATACTTCAGCTGAAGTATTGTTTTCCATGAATAGTAGTTTAGGTTTGTATATATTGTAGTTGTAGGTTTCCTTTTGGTTGGATTGTCTTGTCTGGATAATCCTTTTTTGGTTGTCTTTGCAATTGGTCTGCTCTACTTGATATTCTATTATTCTCTCTTCATTCCAATGGAATGAACATCTCAAACTAGAGCTAATAATGGAGCCTCAAATTTCATTCTTTGAGTTCCATTAAAATTTTTTTTGCCACATTACTAGTTTATCATGCTATTTGAAGGAAGCCTACAGTTGGGATTTTATTTTTCCCTTCATGAAATCCTAATGTTCTATCTTAAACCCTAGATTGGATCAATTTTTCCATTACCCTTTTGAGGGAGGTTTTAGAGTGACTTATGTCCCATTGACTCGTCTAGGTCAGGCCCCTTTAATAAACTGTGTTAAATATTTTGCCTAACTTTATTATTTCCTAAGTCTAGGTTGGCTCATGCCTCGTGCTTTAAGAATGACCTTAAGCCATCATTTGTGATTGGCCTAGGCGATGTCCCCGTTCCCCCTTTTTATAATTATCTTATTTTGTAGGGATTTTTTTTTAATGACTAACGATCATCCTAGAGTTAATCCTAACTATTCCCCGCGATCTCGTGATGGCCTCACTGTTTGGTTTCAACTAATTGCAAAGTCACGGGCGAGCACCACATGTCTCAGCTGTCGATGCCGAAAAATGGATTAATAAGGTGTTTAATATTTGTGTCAAAATTTAATATGTTATAAAGTGGGTTACTAGAATAGTTGTGAGATGCATGTGCTCGAAATTGATGGTGGTGTTATAATCTTCATGGAAAGTTTCTAGATAGTTATGTTTGGTTTTGCAGACTATTGTGAGTGAACATGATTGTCGATGGTGGGAATCAATGGTTGTCCACCATCGCATGATCCAAACATGAAAGATGTTTAGTGATTGCAATATCATAGGAAAGTGCCATGTGTATTCCATTGGTGTTGCATATTGTGGTGGGCCCTTAGTGCTAAGATGGAGGTTACATCATCCTTTTGAAGTTGGTCATTCGATGATCTGACAAAAAAAAAGATCGATGACTGAAGTTGAAATTCACATCAAATGTGATTGGAGCCATTGGCGCGACATGCTAATGAGATTTAATGGTAGATGAGACATCTATTGGCTAAATTCAATCGACATAAAGTATTTGATTTCATTATATCTTCACCACGAAAGCATTCAAGCATTTTCAAAGAGGTTCAGAGCTACAGATAAAAAAATTTGAGCGATCACAGTGAAGTTTGGTTCTCTACAAGGTGTGAAATCCCGTGAGTTAATTTCTATATCACTAGTTTATTTGACTATGATTTTTGTGAAAGGTTGTAGTGTGCTGGTTAGGGGGGTTGTTGATTATTTTTGTAGGGTTGCTGGTTCATTTGAATTGTGGGAAATTGCATAGTTGTTTTTTTTTTTCATTTTTTGGGTAGCCCTAGTTTGTCTAAAAATTTGAATTTTAAGGAAGCCCTAGTTGTTTGAGATGGCACCACCGAAGAAACACTTTGGCCATGTTGATTATTTAAATAGGAATTTATATGATTATTTTTTGGATCAACTCCCATTATCAACAAATGATAGAAGGAGGGGTTTAGTTTTAATGAATGGAAAAACCTAGGTGAGGGACTAGTGTGCAAAAATAATAATATTGTAGATGTTAGGGTTCCAATGATGAGTCTCAAAATGTTTAGGTTGTGGTATGGACAACCAAACTTACCCCACTCCTTCTCTAATGGATGAAGATATGAAATGGGGAAACTAGTAGTTTTGAATGTGTTTCCTGACGTGGACCTACTCAGAGTAGTGGCAACACGTTATGACCCAGTTACAAGGGTAATTAGGGATAATGATGGTAGGATTCTGCTAAGCATAAGTGTAGATGAAATTCAATAGGTTTTTAATTTGATTGAGTCTATCTCATTCTTGGTCCCAATTGATCTAGAGGAGATGAAGCGGGAATATGCGAGGTGAAAGCCTCTTTTTAGACTAAATTTTCTTCCTCCTCACCTGGCCAAGGCAAGCATTTCAACGATCCATATCAGCCCAAATGACCAGGAGCCTTTCAGGCTAAGCTATTTTGCCAACCATTTTTTAGCAAGTTTTTATTGATTATGCCTGATTTTGGGATTCGGCCCAAATACAGTGATGCCCATTGCATATATGTTCATGGATGCTCAAATTCATCATTCCAACTTCTCCATGGTGTATGACTATGCATCTTTTATTGCAAAAAAGATACATGAGGGCTTGCCTAAAGTGCTTGTGGTGGATGTTGGAACTCCTTTCTTCTGGTACTCCCTATTAATGCATATGTTCTTGTACAATAATACCGACTTCTTCTCAAAGAAGATGGAATTGAGGCAAGAGGCGAATAGAGCAAGGTTACTAGTACAAGTGTGGAGTGTAGATTTGTCTTACAATAGGGGAGGTGCCAACTTTGTGAATTTTGATAACTGCTTTGCTTCTAGACTCAAGGCTCGGTTGGTGATGTGTGAAGAGTCCCTGAAGATTTGCATGAATTCCTTTGATCGAAGGTGAGGAAGCTTGATTTAAAGGTATGCCACAATTGGGGTGATATCATCTTGTACCCCATAAGCATTTTCCTAAGGGTGTATGGTTTCCAAGCAGCCCCACTTATTCTACCATATAATGTACCGTCAAGAATGGGGTTTGTTGAGTTCATGTGGAAAATAGGTTGTATTCATGAGGACAACCTGACAGGGAGAGGAAAAAGGACTTTGTTCCCTGATTATATTGTTGTTTCAAATTTTGTCTTTTCCAAAGGAGGATGGGTCCACTTTGGAAGTTTTTTTTATGATTATCATTTGAAGAATGGATCTAGGAGGTAGCATGACCCTAAGGGATTCTTTGCCTTGTTCAGGCAACAAATTAAAGGTGGTGGATTTATACATGAATTCAAATTTCCTAAAGACCTAATAAAAAATGAGTTTGATATGAATAGGCAAGAATTGAATAAAGAGAAATGGATTTCCTATGAGAAGCTACTGGACATGGTGCATAAAATGGATCCAAAATATGATCCATTAATGGAGTTTACTCCACTCCACAAGAGGATTTCTTTCTTGTTGGATAATTTTAAAGATATCATGGGCACCTTGATGACTAAGAAGTTCAATTTGGAAATTGACTTTGGAATTCAAATACTAGAGGTGAGGCCTGAGGAAACAAGGCCAACTTATCAACCCCCAGTTGACAAGCCTCTATACAAGAGAAAGAGGAATGATAGTAGAGATGAAGATGATGGGGATAAGAAGGGAAAATAAATAATCTAAGAATCATCATAGCTAGGTCCAAGGATCAGAGCACCTAGAGGGATAAGGATTGTGGATCTAGATTCACCACCAAGAAGTGATTCTGCAGTGCTATCATCAAAGTCAAGCCCTACGAGGAAAAAAGTTAAGGAAACACAAGAGGCTTTGATGGATGAGATAATTGTGACTGATTAAGACATGTAGGTTGGTATCCCTTCCCCTCCTAGATAAACACAATTAGTGTTATCTGATATAGATTTAAAGGGTCAATGTGTACAAGATGCCAAGATGGAGGCCTGTAAGACATTCTTGGATGATGATTTCTTTGTGAAGACACTTTTATTCTTGCAACTAATTTGGAGGATGAAACTGGACGAATTCTAGGATAAGTGCAAGAGAAGGAGTGAATCAAGACTTGAAAGGTTTGAGAAGGAGAATGATGATGAGCTCAAGGTCGACCTAATGGAGGAATTCAAGAACATCACTCCTGAGGAAGGAAGGAGACTTGTGACTTAGGCTGGTGTCCTAATTTTTCCTAAATGGGACATAGCTGATGTTGTAGAATTCAATGCTATCCTACAGTCCAAGCACCCTATACAAAATAGTGAAGAAAAGGTTAAGGAATCTCTGCAAGACTCTACCTTCAGTGAAGAGTATGAAACTCTTTCCATATGGGCATTGGCACCGTAGGGAAGAAAGCCAAATGTAACTAATATTATCCCAAAATTAAGGGGAGGGCTAATTATCAAGAGAGATTCTAAAACATTAGCAATAGAAGCTACAATCCTGATAATAAATGTAGTCAAATTGGCCCAAAAGACAGCTGAAAGGGAGGAGGCTAAAAAGCAGAGTCTGATGGAGAAGTACAAAATACTAATTGGAGAATATAGTAGGATGCAACAAAGGAATGTTGAGCTACAATCTGAAATAGATAGGTTGAAATATGGGCAAGTGGGAGAATCTTCTAGTTCTCTTGGTATCAGAGCATTACCTCCTACTCTAGGATTAGTCCCCCCTACTACTCCAATTATTTCTATTCCAGGATCCCCCATCTAAAAACCTACTCTCAGTTCTACACCAAGGTCAGTTGAAGAAGAGGTTGAGTATTCTATGGATCCCACCAAGAAGAAAATGTTAAGTAAGATCACATAATTGCAAGCTACCTTAAAGGTAAGTGAGGATGGTGCAATTTCTAGACAAAATGAGGTGGTTGACATAGTTTTGAGACATCTAAATGAGAAGGTTGATGGTATATTACCATTTGTGCATTCCTTATATTATTTATTTTTTGATGGAATAAAAAACATCAATAGGGATCAGGAAATATTTTTTCCTTTGGCTGAGAAGTGGATCCCTAGGGCTAGTGATTTGGATGTTATGTATAAGGCCTCTAGGTTTGATGTAGACAATAGGCCTCAATCATTAAAGCATACTCAAATCTTTGTGAAATCATTGAAGGGACTCCAGGTCCTACTTGATGATTTGAGTAGAAGAATTAGGGAGCTGGTGAAGAGCTTTGGTGACTGGAGTGATGCTTTTCTACTAGATATAATTGATGCAAAGGGAAAAAATAAAGTATTACAACTGTTGTAAGAAAGGGAAGAAGAAGTTATCAATGCATAAATCAAATTGATTTTTGATGATTTGAGTCCCTTCAATGATTTTTGATGATTGGAGTCCCCTCAATGATTTTTGATGTAGGAAATAGGCCTCAATCATTAAAGCATACTCAAATCTTTGTGAAATCATTAAAGGGACTCCAGGTCCTACTTGATTATTTGAGTAGAAGAATTAGGGAGCTGGTGAAGAGCTTTGGTGACTGGAGTGATGCTTTTCTGCCAGATATAATTGATGCAAAGGGAAAAATTAAAGTATTTCAACTATTGCAAGAAAGGGTAGAAGAAGTTATCAATGCATAAATCAAATTGATTTTTGATGACTCTAATTTTGATTTTTTTGTAAGGAGCATGGAAAAAATAATTAACACCAAAACATTCTTAGAGTCTTTTGATAGAGGCCAATCAAGTTGCAGTAAAATACACACCTTACAATACTAAGGTGAATGAGGTGGTGAAATTTTACTCGTCAAGAGATGAAAAGTATCATAAATGGGTGGACAAGTACTTAACCAAAGAGGATTAAGATGGTGTTTACTTCTGGAAACTAATAGCTCAATGGTTATGATTATAACTGATTATGGTTTTGTCTCCATGGAAAATTTTTGGTGCAGGTTTTGAAGTTTGGCCAAATGCAGCGGCTACTCCCTAACGAGTGGAATTAACAAGAAGATGCTCCGAGACTCGGTGTTTGTAATCATATTTTTGAAATGTCACAGAGCAATCCAATTGACCAGTGACATGTGTATTTTCTAGCCCAATTCTTGTTTTCTCCTTCATTCTCTATAAGAATGATTTCAAGGCCAGAAATAAGGATTGGCAAGTTCAATATTTTGAGGTTGAGTCCAGGCATAGTTGCAGAGCAAGTTGTAAATCATGATTGTTTCACTGTAAATACAATTTAGGTTTTGTGTCATTCTGTAGTCAGATTTTTGGTTTATGAAGGTTTGATGTTTCATAACAGTACTAGCATTTGATTTATAATGATTCATTTCAAGATCATGTCTCTCCTTTGTATAAGCATATCATAATTTTGAATAATATAATCAAGGGTTATTGTGTTCATCTCATTGTTGTGGTGTATATGACTTCCATTTTGGCTTTAATTCAAATAATTAATTAAAATTCTTGATTGGAGTTATAGATGGATATGTTTATAAAGGAATTTGGTAAGAAGTATTGGGTTAGGATATAAATTGATGATGTTGTGAAGAAATTGTTGTTAGAGATCTTATATGCTATGTGTTTGAACCTATCATGGAATTTTTAATGTTTGTGAATTTGACTCCCTAATGGTATATGGGACTAGTCTAAATCATATGTGTTTGTGAGGTTTTGTGTCTGTTTGTCTTTTCTTAGAGCTTGCTACCAAATTGAAAATTAAATGACTATCTTAAGTTATGAAATATTGTTGTAATCATCTCATGATCCAAGAAGTTGATACTATTGATGAAAAGCCAATTCAATTTAGTATTATCATATTTTGTTGAGCTATTAAATGGGATTATCTTTTAATTGTTAATGATTGTTTATAAGTTCGATGTAGAGATTATAAACACATTATAGGTACCACGCTCTTGGATTTCACAAAGCCTAAAGTGTAGGAGCCTTATTGTTAAAATCATCGTCAGTTGGTCCAGGTCCTTTGAGCTGCCCTCGATTAGAATTGGAAATTTTGTAGGTAGAATAAAAGATAAACCTGGTTAAAATAAAAAAAACCAACATGATCCATTAAGAATATTAAGAAAATTCTACTTATCCATGATGAATGAACTATTCATTTATCAATCTAATTAAATGAAATTTAACTAACTTAAACAAAAATGATTTTATTCTATCAACACAACAATGATTTAATATTACAATAATGTACTTCCAATCTTAAGATCTAGTCTAGCATTCATCTATGAAGGTCATCTAACTGAAAATGAGAACCAAGATGAACTGAATAAATAACAAGATCACCTTCCTTTGATAGAGCAGGTCCTGCTCTGCCTCAGGAGGGATCTTAACACAGGATATGATCAACTTTTCTTCTTTATTCCATCAAATTGTCCCAAGGAAGGGTGAAGTACAAATTGTTCAACTCAAAATTGAAAAAAGTTAGAAAAAAAAACTAATACAATCTACTGCTTCTACTGTTTAACTAATTTCGACTGTGGATACATATATCCTTCTCTTTATTTGAAAAACAAGAAAAATGTGATAAATTAATCTAACTCTAGATTATTAAGATATTTTTTTAGCACTTTGAATTACAATCATGAAGATCTACATGGTCATCTTTAGTTAAATTTGAATGAAATTGTAGAGGTGGATTGTGTGCGAGATATAATAGTTTTTTTATGACAAGTAATTTGATCAAGATTGTTGAGTCAAAAATTGTAGACCGCCAATTTCATTTTGAATGAAATAATGGTCAACATCACTTTTCTTCCATAATTACTTCTCCCAGTCATAAGTTATACATATATCCATGAAACATTCACACATTAATATCACAAAATTGAACATGATTACCGATGGTGGGAATCAATGGTTGTCCACCATCGTGTGATCCAAAGATGCAAGATGTTTAGTGATTGCAATATCACAGGCAAGCACTACATGTATTCCTTTGGTGCTGCAGATTGTGGTGGGCCCTCGGTGCTGAGATGGAGGTAACATTAGCCTTCTGAAGGTGGTCATTCGATGATCTGACAAAAAAAAAGATCGATGACTAAAGTTTAAATTTGCATCAAATGTGATTGGAGTCATTGGCACGACATGAAAATGAGATTTAATGGAGAATGATACATCTATTGGCTTAATTCAATCGACATAAAGTATTTCATTTTATTCTATCTTCAACACAAAAAAAATCAAGCATTTTCAAAGCGGTTCAGAGCCAAAGATAAATTTTTCGAGTGATCACAATGAAGTTTGGTTCTCTGCAAGGTGTGAAATCCCATGAGTTACTTTTTGTATCACTAGTTTATTTGACTATGATTTTTGTGAAAGGTTGTAGTGTGCTGGTCAGGGGGTTGTTGATTATTTTTGTAGGGTTACTGGTTCATTTGAATTGTTGGAAATTGCATAGTTTTGTTGTAATTTTTTTTTCTAGGTAGCCCTAGTTTATTCAAGAATTTGAATTTTAAGGAAGCACTAGTTGTTTGAGATGGCACCACCAAAGCAACATTTTGGCCATGTTGATTATTTGTAGAGGAATTTATATGATGATTTTTTGGATCAACTCCCATTATCAAAAAATGACAGAAGAATGTGTTTAGTTTTAATGAATTGAAAAACCCTAGGTGAGGGACTAGTGTGAAAAAATTATAATATTACAGAAGCTAGGGTTCCAATGATGGGTCTCAAAATTTTTAGGTTGCGGTATGGACAACAAAACTTACCCCACCCCTTCTCTAATGGCTAGAGATATGACACGGGGAAACTAGCAATGTCAAATGTGTTTCCTGACGTGGACCTACTCAGAGCAGTGGCAACATGTTATGACCTAGTTACAAGGGTAATTAGGGATAATGATGGTGGGCTTCTACTAAGCATAAGTGCAGATGAAATTCAACAGGTTTTTGAATTAAGTGAGTCTAGCTCATTCTTGGTCCCAACTGATCTAGAGGAGATGAAGCAGGAATATGCGAGGTCAAAGCCTCTTTTCATACTAAATTTTCTTCCTCCTCACCTAGCCAAGGTAGGCAGTTCAACGATCCATACCAACCCAAATGACCAAGAGCCTTTCAGGCTAAGCTATTTTTCCTACCACTTTTTAGAAATTTTTTATTGATTATGCCTAATTTTGGGATTTAGCCCAAATACAGTGACTCCCATTGCATATATGTTCATGGAGGCTCAAATTCAACATCGCAACTTCTCCATGGCATATGACTATGCATCTTTTCTTGCATAAAAGATACATGAGGGTTTGCTGAAGTTACTTGTAGGGGATGTTGGAACTCCTTTCTTCTGGTACTACCTATTAATGCGTATGTTCCTATACAAGAATACTAACTTCTTCTCAGAGAAAATGGAATTGAGGCAAGAGGTGAATGGAGAAAGGTTACCAGTATAGGTGTGAAGTGCAGATTTGTCTTACAACAGGGGAGGTGCTAGCTTTGTGTAGTTTTATAACTGATTTGCTTCTAGACTCAAGGCTCGATTGGTGGTAAATGTGCCAAGAGTACCTGAAAATTTTCATGAATTCCTCTGACCGAAGGTGAGGAAGCCTAATTTCAAGGTATGCCAAAATTGGGGTGATATCATCTTGTACCCCATAAGCACTATCCTAAGGGTGTATGGTTTTTAGGGAGCCCCACATATTCTCCCATACAATGTACCATCAAGAATGGGTTTTATTGAGGTCATGTGGCAACTAGGTTGTATTCATGAGGACAACTTGATAGGGAGAGGAGAAAGGACTTTGTTCTCTAATTATACTCTTGTTTCAGATTTTGTATTTTCAAAAGGAGGTTGGGTCCACTTTGGAAGGTTTTTTTATTGTTATCATTTGAAGAATGGATCTAGGAGGTTGGATGACCTTGAGGGATTCTTTGCCTTGTTCAGGCAATGAATTAAAGGTGATGGATTTATACATCAAATTCAACTTTCTTGAAGGCCTAATCAGAAATGAGTTTGATTTGAATAGGTAGGAATTGAATAAAGAAAAATGGATTTCCTATGAGAAGTTGTTGGCCATGGTGCATAAAATGGATCAAAAATATGATCCATGAATGGAGTTTACTCCATTCCACAAAAGAATTTATTTCTTGTTGGATAATTTTAAAGATATCATGGGCACCTTGATGACCAAGAAGGTCAATTTGGAAATGGAATTTGGAATTCAAAGACTAGAGGTGAGGCCTAAGGAAACAAGGCCAACTTATCAACCCCCAGTTGACAAGCCTTAGTACAAGAGAAAGAGGAATGATAGAAGTGATTAAGATGAGGGGGATAAGAAGTAAAACAAATAATGCAAGCATCATCACAACCAGGTCCAAGGATCAAAGAACCTAGAGGGATAAGGATTGTGGATCTAGATTCACCACCAAGAAGTGATCCTCTAGTGCTACCTATTGTGTAGTTTTTGAACACACGCCCCACTTGATGTGGGGACCCTCTTTTTTTTCTTTTCTGGTGTTTTGGCCCTTCTTTCTGGGGGTTTTTGTTTGCTTGGGTTTGTGTTGAAATGTCCAATTTTGGCAATTAAAGTGGCATTCTTATGAACCATGTTGAAAATCTAAAGTTTCAGCTTTATCTCGGGTTTTTCACTATTTTTGGGAAAATCTGCCTCGGCCGGATTCTCCCGAGTTCCCCTTAATGTCCAAAATTGCTACCTTTTACATTGTTTCGGGAAAATCCGCACATCCTGGATTTCCCTGAAAATCCTTCCCAGTGTCGAATCCTCAAAATCCTTTTTGGTGTCGAATCCCCGAAGGTCTTTGTGACTGTGGTTGTCTTGTCGAGTGTATTAATGGTGCTTGTGCGGGGGTCTTTGGGCTTTGATATATTGATTTTTTGAGAGGTTATTGATCATTTGAGTTGGTGAATTTATTTTCATTTGTGCTTATGCATTGAAGCTCTTGGTGTTTGTTGGATTCTGGTTTTTGAGGCCATTCGAGTTGTGCGTTGGCATTTCTTGTTCCCAGGCTGTATTTGGTTTGCATTCAGTAGTTGCATCTCAACTTCACCAATTTCAACCTTTGCATTTCCATGGTATGTAGACGTGCCCCCTTTCTTTATTGATTTTGATGGATTTTCTTTGTTTGCTTGAGGGGTCCTTTGTGGTTTTTCTAGTTTTTTGATGCGCGTCTTCATTGGGTGTTTTAGGGTTTTGTTTGGCACACGGGTCCACTTTTCTTGATCAGGCATGTGCATTTTGGTCTGGTATTGCTTCCTTTTTGAATTTTGGCTTGCTATGATTTCTTTTTTTCATTTTGGTATGTGAGCAAGTCATCTATGCTTTCATGGCAGACATTTAGGGTTTTCAACCTAGGGCATGGTCAGTCCTCTTCAAAATTCTGTGAGGAGTGCCTTTAGTTCATGTTTTATCCATCACGGTCTTAGGTTGAGTTGGCTTCAGAACTCTAGTGTAGACCCGGAGTGGTTTGAATTGGTTTGGTAAAAGTACTGAGGATTTAGATAGGTTTGGGTTTTTGAGGTCTTCGCGAAATTCCGCTTCCTTCGGATTTCCCCAAATTTTCTATCATTTCTTATTTTTTCACTTTCATCTGGATTTCATTTGACCTCACCAAAATCCGTTCCTTCCAGATTTTCCCGAAATCCACGGTCGGAGCATTTTACCAATTTTGAGCTTTGATATTGTTATATCTGAATTTCACCAAAATCCGTTCCATCCAAATTTTCCTGATAGTCCGTTCCCCTTCATTTTCCCTGAGATAGTTATAACTGTTGTTAATTTCGCCAGAATCTATCTCCGACGGATTCTTCCGAGTGTTTTGGGGAAATGTTGAATTTGATGGTTATAGGTTATGGGTTTCTTGGTAATAAATTTGATTAATTTAAGGAACTTATGCTAAGTGTTCTCAATACCTTTTCTTGATTGAGTTGATGATTTAAATGATGATATGGGATTTTTGTATGTTTGGTTCACTGGAATCCACTTGGTCTGGATTTTCCCAAAAATCCTTCCCAGTGTAGAATCCACGAGGGGAGCTAAATCCTGAAATTTGAGTAATGATATTTTACGATTATTGCCTTTTGTGGATCTAATTATGATTGCTTTTATGTGTCTGCAGGTAGGATCAGGACAAAATGTTGTTGGTAAAGGCAAGGGAAAGGCAACCAATCCTAGTGCAGAGGCTTCTACTATTTCGGATGCCCAGAAAGTGAAGTTGAATATCAAGAGTAGGATTCCTGATAGCAAGTTGACCTCAATTTGGTCAGGGATCATAGATACAAACATAGGAATGTGGGATTATGAAGAATTCAAGGCTGAGATGTTAGCACCAAATCCTCCCCTATTGGCAGTAGGGATTGTACAATCTGGATTGGCTCATGTGGCTGGTTTCCCTCCTGCAGTACATTGTTATGAGTTGGTGTTAGAGTGTGCAAGGAATTATGATAGAGGAACACAGAGGATAGTGGGTCCCCGAGGAAGAATTATTGTTGGTTTCAGTCCTGTGTCAATTGATACAACCTTTGACATGCTTGACAGGTCCCATGTGGTAGGTTTTGACATAAATGATGCCAAAAAATACTATGAAGAAAACATAGTCAAGTCACAACAGGTGATTAACTCTTGGTTAGACAAGCCTAAGTCTCACTTTTCTAAGTTTCCCATGCAATTATCCAGGCTCAAGTTCAAAAAGGAGTACTATAATGCTATCACTCTTCTCAGCAAGTTGGTGGGATTGAAGAGTGCAGGTGTGTTTGAGACATGGATGGAGTAGGGAATTGATTATCATTGGGTAGGTGTTATTAGTGCTGAAATCCATCATCAGTTGTGTAATGTCTTGCAGACCAAGACTTTCACCATGACCTCTTACCTAGTGTATTCATTGGCCAGACATTATCCATACAAGGGATTGAGCACTAGAGGTTTCTTTGGGTAGGATACTATTTATGAAGTGTATCCATAGTTGCACTTAACTGGTGGAAGCTATCGGAGGTCAAATGATGCCTTTACAATGTATATTACCAGATTGCTCCAGGGTGTAGAGCATGTGAGAATCTCGGATAAGGAAAAAGAATTGATAAGAAGGTATGGAGCGTGGTTTATCCAGTTCCCAACCTTCAAATATATTAGAATTGATGGGTTTCAGAGGGCTCCCTATAGACTCCCCAGGTATCCTACAGATCATCTTGTGTTGTTAGAGGTCATTAGGCAAATATATGATATTGACAATGTTGTGAAAGGAGAGATGCACAAGATAGGGTTTGGGAATGATTTCCCTCTAAAGATTGGAATGGGTGAGGTTTGTGCCTCCATTCAGTCTGCTCATGCTGCAGAGGAGGAGTTGGGTACTTTTGGACTTCCTTTCCACACTAAGAGAACAAGGTTTGATATAACAGGTGAAGCGCAAAAGAGGGCCAATAGGGATAATAGCCATAAGGCTCACATTGAGGACTATTGGGAAAACCTTGCCAATGAATTTGAGGTAAGAAAGAAGAAATTTTCTAGATTACCAGTAGATTTGGTGAGATTGTATAATGTGAAGGCCATCCTAGACCAAGTGGTAGAAGATGGGAATGTGATCCAAGGTCATGTGTATGAGGAAATGAAAGATAAACCAGTAGGAGAAGTTGACAAGTTAGAAGAGGAAAAGACTGACTTGGATCAAGTCATGGCCCCTATGATTAAATTTACCAAGATGTGGTTGAAGCACAAGATGCTTGAGTTGGAGAACGAAGGTGTTCCATGCACCTATGACTTGATGGGAGACTTAGAGTCTCATTCTGCTTCTGAGGTTTCTCTTGAACTAGATCAAAAGGGCAAGGAGAAGGTGGCCTCTCCTTTTAGAATTCAGGTAAGAGATGTTCAAGCTGAGAACGCTACAGAGATAGGTAAACAAATGAAGCCTATTGCTAAGAAGAGGAAGCATGCCTCTCGAAAAGAAGTTGAAAAGAATCAAGAAGAGGAGGAGGAAGTAGAGAGTGTTCATGCACTGATGAAGAAGAGAAGAACCACAAGGACATCACAAAAGTTGGAAGAAGCTCCTAAGGCTGAGAAGAAGGTTGAGCCACCAATGATAGAAGTGGAGAGTTTTGGGGAAAAGACAAGTCTATATGAGGAGATCGAGGACTCCTTCCCCAAGGGATAGTGTAGCCAAGGAGGGTGTTTCAGTAAGTATCCCCATTATTGAGCAGGTGGGCCCATCCATTCCCCAAGATGTTGGAAGTGTAAGGGGAGAGACAAAATAGGATGAGAATCCTAAGGATTTGGGTGAGGAAGAGTTCCAAGAAGGAGACCTCTTTAATGCAGAGGCAAAAATTGATAAGGTGGTTCAACCTTCCTTAGTGGCACATGTGGATTCTCCTGCAAGGGAACAAATGGACAAGTCTCCTAAGAAGGAAGAGGAAATACCATCTAAGGTTCCCTCACCCATGAAGGTTGTTGTGGAAGAATAGGTGCGGGGAGGAGAAAACCCTACGATGGATGTTCCTAAAAATCCAAGTGTTGAGAAGGATGTTACCACTGATTAGTAGGAGAAAGAACAGGATAAGCAAGACATAGTGCCTACTGAATCTATTGTTCCTGAATGGCTCGAGAAGGAATTAAGGAGTAAAGTGGTAATAGTGGAGGATGCTCCTCCTAATTGGGATTCCCACATGGTGAATGTAGAGAGGCAAAGGGTTAAAAAGAAAGCCTGGGTTGTATCCTGGATTGAGAGGGATGGTTTAGGTAATCGGGTGGCCCATATTGCTACCCCTGCTCCAAAAAAGGAAAGGGATAATGTAACTACCTAGTACTATAATGTGCAGACTGTCGATTTAGGACATGCTACTGTTGAGAAAGATATTGAGGAGTATGAGGGCTCTAGTGCAGTTATTGTGGGGAGATTGAAAAACCTAGTACAAACTAGGCATGAGCTAAAGAAGGAGAATGAAAATCTAAGGAAATACTTGCAGGATTTAATGAAACCCTTTTAGGCTATTGGCTCCTCCTCTTCTGTTGCAGGATTCCTTCCCCATGAGACAATTTCTGATTTAGAGAGGAGGAAATGTACTTGACATGCTATAGTTGTTTGGTTGAAAGGTGTCCAAGATAGGGGAGATGAGGCCACTAAGGACATATTATCCATTGGAGGGGATGCAATGAGATTGATTGATTGGTTAAAGACCACATTGGCCCAAGATGGTGTGGATAATAACCTCTTGCTACAAAAGATTACAACTATCATCGGGTTTACTGAGGACAAATTAGTAAAGTACAAGATTCTTCCTTTCCCAAGAGTTTCTAAACCATGGAAGTGGTTTGAAATCATGCAAATGAGGCAAAGAGCATTGAAAAAGATCCATAAGCAGGCAAGGAAAATTAAGGATGCTCTAACTAGTGTTCATGAGAGGTTCATTTCATTCTTTGAGGTCATGACTGGAAGAAAGAAGTTTGCTCCAAAGCATCTTAGTTTGGAGCAACTTAGGGAATGGTGGAGAGATGTATATTCTCTAGTCAACGAAGGACTAGTTATCGAACATCAGTTGGATGATGCTGCAACTTACATTGTAGTCATTGACAGGTATTTGACCAACAAGGCTGATTGGGATGGTTCAACTCAACAGGCAAGAGAAGATATTAAAACTCTTGAGAGAAAGTTTAGGGTTTTTCCTATGCCACATGCTGTTGAGTTGGATAGGGTCCTATTGGCCGTACATGGAGAGGAAGATAAAGCTAAAGATAAGGATGGGGAATGATTATATAGAGCTACTTTGATATTTGTGCTTCCCATTAAATGCATTGGGCTGACCTTTTGGTGTCTTGGCGGTCAAGGATGAAATTGGTGCCAATGGCACATTTCATGTGTTTGAATTTAATCTTTGGGCCTGACCTCCAAGGTCATGTTTTATTGTAAATTATCATCTGGGCTGACCTATCTTGGGTATTCTTTATAAAAGTGGGTATGTTGCCTCATTTGGATAGATAGGAGATTGAGATATAGAGATATAGGGATAAGTAGATCAAGTGGTATTAGAACAAGTTAGGGTTTATCCTCAAGAAAATGTTGTAACAAAGAACTAGAATTCCTGCTATTTTGGATGATTTAATATAAGAAGGATATTGTGTTTGGTATCAATCTTTTGGAATCTCATCTGGCATGGTTCTGTTTATTCTATTTTCAAATTGCTTATTGTTTATGGTTGAATGATTTGAAAATGCTTAGGGTTTCATACTTGGAATGTTTGCAGCGATCTCTAGTCCATACTTTTCGTAGTTAGCTGATTGTTAGCTGCTTTGCAAAGTTAGCCTAGACTTATACCTATTCTTGGCTCGATTGTGAAGGTTTATTCATTTCAATTGTTGTAGGATTGACTGAATGAATGTTTATGATTTGAAAATCTTTCAACACCTTAGAAGATTGCACTATTTTTGTGGAATTGCAGATTCATCTAGGTCAAGCAAAGAATAGTTTATGAGAGATCAGTCCATTTCAAGCATTTATCCTTTTGCATTTCCTATCTTAGGGTTAGAATTAGTTTTATGATTATCTCTGAAACCTTTATCTTTCGTTGTTTCTTTATTATCTGGGTTCCAATCAAGTTTTAAAGTATCATTTTAGTGTCTATATTTGATAAGATTTGAAATCCAGTGTTGCTCGTAGTAAGGTCCCATTGTGATTACCAGCATTTTCACATTTATCACTGAGTTTTTTGTTGTATTTTCAAGACCTAACATTAGAGACCTTGGGGTTATCTCTTTTCCATAGAGGTTTACCTTTCAAGAGAGATAGGATATCATATTTTGTCTGAGTTGTTGTTGTGTAGAAAACACCATCAACAGAATGGTGCTAGAAGGAGGGCCTTTGAACAAGCAATATGGAGCATTTCTTAAACACCATCTCTCCTGAGAGACTTAGAAGAAGAACTACATCCACTCCAGGAGAAGAAGAATTCCAAGAATTACAAGCCCCTACTAGGTCAAGAAGGACCAGAAGAGGGGAAGAATCATCATCAACCCATCCACTCCCATCATCTTCATCCTCTTCATCTTCATCTGACTTTGAGGAGATTCCCATTCCACAACCACAACCAATCATAAATTAGCCATTACCACCCACACCTTCACCAATGGCTTTTCTTGCTAGTAATCCATCCTCATTTATCTTCAATAATTACAATGTTATGCCCAAAAATCCTGAGCATTTCTTCTCTAAGTTTCATACTCATGATCCTAACAGAACTGCAGAAGAGCATATTAGGATTTTTTAGACTTGTCTGAGAGACAGAGGGATCAATCATGAGTATGTTGTGTGTAGGCTGTTTCCCTATTCTCTAGGAGAAGAAGCCTTTTATTGGTACAATCACTTGCCTGCTGCTTCTGTTCATAATTGGATTGACTTGGAAGCTGCATTCTTGCAGAAGTTCAAAATTCCCATTAGTGCTAATGAATTATACTTGCATTTTACTGGGGTAAAAAGAGAGATTAATGAGCCCATAGGATCATTTAATGATAGGTTCTATCAAGCATATACCAGACTCCAGGCACCTTATGCTGGAAATGAAAATACTACTTTGGAGATATATCTTGAGGCTCTGGATAGCCTTACAACCACCTTCCTAAAACAAAGAACTAATCCTCCAAATAATCTACTCACTGCATATGCAGAGGCAGTGAAGGTCAGCATGGACTTAAGACAATATTTGTCAGGACCTTTTCCATCCCTAGGACCTGTTGCTCACCCTGGACAAATCCAAGCCCTTAATCAGGCCTTGACAAGTCATGGTCCAATAATGAATCGTATACCATCACTACCTTTGGTTCCTCACCTAGGTCCACCTCTGAACCAAGCTCAACCTACAAATTCTTATCCCCAGCAGAGAGTTAATCAACCCATATAGCAGCAACAAGCTGGCTTCCCTAAATATTTGCAGAATTCAGAAGTCTTGAATCAGGCTGTTGGTTTTGGGAGTATACCTGGATATCCTTTGGGAGGTAATCCGATACCACCTAACAATCTGGATAAGGAGAGGTTGGATGAATTGTCCAAGAAAGTGAAGAGATTGAATGCAAAAGTAACTTACTTGAGAAATCAGAATAACTAGCTTCAGGTCGCTCAAAAGAATATACACTCCATCTATATCTGGGAAAACAGGAATTTTGAAAAAGGTCAATACTTTGATAGGAATCAAAATTATGATAGAGGGTAGGGTTCTGGTCAGAATTTTGATAAGAGACAGGGCTTTGGCAAGAATTTTGATAGAAACTAGCAAGGTGGACAAGGATTTGATAAGGGGCAACAACTTAGGTAGAATAGATTTTGGAATACTAGGCTTAATAATGGAGGGATTCCTACTCCTTTGGATCAACCTATCAATCAAAAGAAACCTCCAAATGGTGTATATCTAGCAGAAGAAGCTTTGTCTAGATGGTGCAGGCTCCACAAAACAAGTCAACACTTTGAGCTAGACTGTGTTGAATTTCAGACTGCAGCTTCTATCTTTCAGTATGAAGTGGAAAATAACTCTACTGGGCAGGAAATAGTTCCTTCCAACCCTTAAGATTCTCCAGTGTTGGTACTTAATCATGCTCCATTTCCAAAGGATGTGGAAAATGAACTAGAAGAAGTGTCTAATATAGAGGAAGAGGTGGAGCAGGTGTTGAATGAAGATGAAATTTCCCTGTTGTTTAATGAAGAAAATGAGAATGATAATGGCCCTTTAGATGAGGAAGAAGTTGGCATTGAAGAATTTCAGATGTTTCAATAGCCAGCGAAAAAGTATGATTTAACAAATAGGCCTAATAGGGGTCCACAGGCTGGAGGTCCTTTCACCACTTCCATTCCTCCCAACAATTTCAATACTCCACCGAATCCACAAGCTAATAACAATCCATCTTATCCTCAGGTACCAGCACAATACCTGTCAAAGGGGAACAATGCTAAAGCTTCTAGGGATAAGCAGACTGATGGTCACAAGGAATTTCAAACTGACTTCAATGTGGAGCAATTAGGTGAATATGTGACTGAGGAATTCAAGAAAGTGAAGGTAAGTCTTTTTGTTTTTGAATTATTAAGAGTTCCCACCATTAGAAATATAGTTTTGTGATCATTTGGTTCAAATACAATATCACCAGGGGTAGCCACGAGTGAAGCTACTACTAGGTCTTCTAATTCTCAAATGCCTAGAAGTCAGGCCTCACCTATGGATAAGAGGGCGAACAAAGATAAAGGTCAAGTTGCACAAGCTGATACTCATCTGAACTTATTTCAAGGTAAAATGGAAACTCCTCCTTTCCTAATTTTTGTTTGTATCTTCAAAAAGAACCTGCATAATTGTCTTTTAGATTCAGGAGCCTCTACAAATGTTATGCCTTTTGCCATTTGCAAAGCATTGGGTATTACTCCTATAGCTTCTCAAAAGAAGGTTACTCAGCTGGATAAAATGGAGGTGAGTGTGGTTGGAGAATTGAACATGATCCCTACACAGCTTGCATTAGTTCCTAGGGTGCAACAAGTGATCAATATCCAAGTTGTTGACATCCCTGACACTTATGGATTCATCCTAGTTAGGGATTTCACTAAAGCTTTGAATGGATACACATACACAGATCATTCCCACATGTGGTTACCATGGAAAGGAGTTCCAAATCAGATCTGAATTGAAAGAGAACCTAGAATGAAATATGTGATCATGGAACCAAAATATTTCAAACAATGTATTGGTGTCTAAAGTTGGCATTGAAAATTATGTGTTGGTTGCATTAGCTACGGAGAATGAAGAAGTTTTTATGTTGCAAGATTCTTTGAAATGAACACCTTTCGAGGAGTAGTAGTCTTGAGGGTTTAATTGAACTAGAGGATGAAATAAGTGATGAAGAAGACAGACAGCTTGGTTTATTGAGTAACTTTCAAGAATTCATCCAGAAGTGTATGGAAGACCAAGTTCAATAAAAATGAAGCATGACGTTTGAAGAATTATTGCTTCCAAATTGGTGTAGAGTACATGATGCCTCTCACTCTGAGTTAGAATGTGACTTGTGTCAATGTTGTTAGATAGATACATAAATACATTAATCTAGTTCTACCTACTAGACTCGATGCACAGGAGGAATCAAATAGAGATAAAGATAAAAGCTCATGCCCCCCTAAAGAACTTCTTATCTCTAGTAGAGAATAGGATAAGTTGAGACCAAAAGAACCTGACGGTTGTTGGACACTAAGGTTTGATGGATCTAAATCCAAGTAGGGCACTGGAGTAGCATTTGAATTGATTAGTCCCAAAGGAAAGAATTACTTTGCTACTAACAGACTCTAGTTTCAATGCACTAATAATGTTGTTGAATATGAGGCTTTGATCCACGACTTACTGTTGGCATCAAGAAAGAAGGTTAAAATATTACAAGTATTCAGAGATTCCGAATTAGTGGTCAAAAAAGTAAGGAAACAGTATTCATGACGAGATAGAAGGATGACCAACTACAGACATAGAGTATGGGATCTCATTGAGGAGTTTGACACCTTTAATATCCAATTGATTCCTCAGGACAAAAATCAGTTTGTTGATTCTTTAGCTCAAGCTACTAGCACTTTACAGCCCTTGTCACTTTCGAGATTGAAGAAATTTATGGTTGAGCTCACTCCAGTCCCTTTAGTGCCTGACAATGTTACCAACTTTCAGGTATTTGAAGATGATAAGCATATACTAGACTTTATCACAAGTTGCGATGTGTTTGCTTCCCAAGTTATTGATGAGGTTGAGCCTCAGGAAGTAGAAATTGACTTTGGGGGAATCATCAATCCAAAAACTAATACCATTCCTAGAGGTATGGTGCAACTTCAACGGATTTTTGACTTGGATAAAATAAGGGATCAAGAGCAACAGACAAAAAGAGAGTCCATTAGCGGCCAGTGTGAAACATATAATATGGGAACACCAGATGACTTGAAGAATGTTCTTATTGGAAAAGTATGTACTCTAGGGGAAAGGAAAGGGATTATAGATACCTTACATACATATCATGATGTAATAGCTTGGAGTTATGAGGATCTGAAAACATATGATACTTCAATCATCACACATACTATTCCTCTAAGATTAGATGTCAAACCTTTTCGACAAAGGCAAAGGCCAATTAATGCTCTATTAGAACCCATCATTCAGAAAGAGGTGCAGAAACTACTTTCAGCACGTATTATCTTTCCTGTAAGATACTCTACTTGGGTAGCAAATTTGGTTCTAGTAAGAAAAAAGAATGGAGAAATCAGACTATGTATGGATTTTAGAAATCTGAATAGAGCATCAGAAAAGGATAATTATCTAGTTCCTTCACTGGATGAAGTGCTTTAGATTGTCAATGGATCACAGATGATGTCCTTTTTGGATGGATATTCTAGATACAACCAATTCATGGTGAAAGATGAGGATAGACAGAAGACTGCCTTTACTACCAAATGGGGAATGTTCGCTTACAGAAGGATGCCATTTGGGTTGATCAATGCTGGAGCTACATTCCAAAGAGCCATGGATATTGATTTCAAGGATATAATTGGCAAATGCATCATTATTTATATGGATGATCTAACTATTTTTTCCAAGAAACGAGGTGACCATGTATCAGACTTATGTAAGGTATTCCAAAGATGCAGAGAAATTGGCATTTCACTTAACCCAAGGAAGTGCATTTTCAAAGTCACGGAAGGCAAGTTATTAGGACATATTATATCAGAGCAAGGTATTGTCATTGACCCTGAGAGAATTCAGGCCATCTTGAAGATTCAGCCTCCTACAAGTAAGAAAGAGATGAAGTCATTCTTTGGTAAGATTAATTTTGTTAGGAAATTTATCATAGGATTTGTAGAAATAGTCAAACCATTAAATGCTATGTTGAAGCAAGAAGCAAAGATAGAATGGAGCTCGGAAGCTAAGGAGGAATTTGCAAAAATCAAAAAGGCTATTGCTGAAGCTCCTGTATTGGTGAGTCCAGATTACGTGAAGCCTTTTTATATATATTCATTTGCTTCTGATCATTCTTGTGCTGCAATGTTAACTCAAAAGTCTGATCAAGGGGATGAATACCCTATAGCCTTTATGAGCACTCCTTTGAAAGATGCAGAATTGAAATACCACAATATGGAGAAACAAGCCCATGCCTTGGTTTGGGCAGTTAAGAAGTTTAGGCACTATATCTTAAGAAATAAAGTCTTTTCCATAGTGCTTGATCCTACAGTTAAGTTGTTATTGATGCAGAACAAGTTAGATGAACGTAGAGCCAAGTGGGTGACGATGCTACAAGAGTGTGATATGGAAATCCAGCCCATGAAATTGGTGAGGGGACAATGACTTACAAAGACAATGGCTGAGACCGGTCCTGATCTCGTAGCTCAACATTATTATCTTCAAGAGGTTTCTCTAGGCAACTGGTATGATGAGATTATTTTCTATTTTCTCAATCAGCAATGTCCTGATCATCTCAATACGGTTCAGAGGCGAGCCCTGCGCTTGAAGAGTTGAAGTTTTATGATGAAAGGAGCTATCTTATACAAAAGAAATCATGAGGGTGTTTACTTGAGGTGTTTAGGGAAGAATGAAGCTACTAGGGTGATGATTGAATTTCATGAGAAATATGGCACTAGCCATGGTTCTGCATTATCCACTGCACATCAAATCTTGAGGGTAGGCTATTACTGGCCTACTTTGTTCAAAGATGTACACCAAAATGTATGAACCTGTCACATATGTCAGACTACAACAAGTAAGAAAAAATGTGCAGCTCTTCCACTTCAGCCAGTCATAGAGGTAAAACCATTTTCTTAGTGGGGCATGGACTTCATAGGTCCAATTAATCCTCCATCTTCCATAGGCCATAGGTATATTCTTACCATAACTGATTATTTTACTAGATGGGCAGAGGCTATTGCTTGCAAACAATGTACTTCAGATGTGGTAATAAATTTTCTTGAATCGAGGGTTATTAATCATTTTGGTTGTCCACTGTCTTTGGTTTCTGATAATGGTCCTGCATTTGCATCACTGAATTTTTCTAATTGGGCATATGATCATGGAATTGTAATTAAATTTTCATCCAATTACTACCCCCAAGGTAATGGTCTAGCTAATTCCTCCAACAAAAACCTTCTGACACAAATCTGTAGGCTATTAGAACAAAATCCTAAGGATTGGCACACCCAGCTTCAATTTGCTCTCTGGGCTGACCGTACTAGACAGAAAGCATCCATAGGAACCTCCCCTTATCACTTGGTGTATGGTTTGGAACCTGTATTTCCTATTTAGTTGAAAATCCCTACCCTGCAGTTCATTAATGAGTACTATAATGAAGAAGATAAGCGTGAAGCCCGTTTGGCTGAATTATTGCATTTGGAAGAGCAAAGAGAGGAAGCCCTAGAGAACTTTGCTAAACATCAGGGTGTAGTTAAGAGATGGTTTGATAGGAGAGCTAAGGTAAAAGCCTTTAGAATTTCTGACTTAGTTCTTTATTGGGATAAAGCTCATGATCGTAAGGGAGAGCACGGTAAATTTGATAAACTTTGGCTTGGTCCTTACCAGATTTCATAAATTTTGGGAGACAATGCTTTTCATTTGAAAACCCTCACTGGTGAAGATATCCTATTGCTTATTAATGGGCAGTATCTAAAGCATTATTTTCAACCTTAAACTGCTTGTAGTTCATCCTATACATAGCTAGAGTAGGTTTTCTTTTGTTTGCTTTGGTCTGCTTTGGTTTGTTTTTCTTTTTGGGTTCCCCTTTTTTTCGTTGGGTTGCTGCACCTATGCAATAGGGCTATTTTGTTCGGGTTTATTCCAAAAATTTCTCTTATAAAATCTAATCAGTTTTTTAGAATCGGGTGGTGGAATTCTTTTCTTTGGCCTTCTTTTTACTAAGGATTAGAGCTACTCGTTTTAGATATACTTTGGAATATACTTGGGTCTTACATATCATATTGAATAAAGAAATTTTTGGAGGTGCATGAAATTCTTGGGTAGTTTGGCCGGGTGAAAAATCTTATATTCTGCTTCAGTGCCACTATGTTCCTCATTCTTGAGCGTAAGTTTCATTACTTACAAAGGTGGACAAGAAAGATTAAAAAAATAAAAAAGAGAAAAGAAGAAAACTTTGAAAATTTTGAATGAGCTTCACCTTATCAGGAGTATCCTAGTATCTCTACCGGGGCTATAGATGCCTGACTGGAAGTGAGGCTCTATCCAGGTTGCTTTTGAAGTTTGAATCCCATGTAGCTTGGTCAAAATTACTTTGGTTCCTTTTGCACTTACATGATAAGGATTAATGCATGATACACACACTTGGACCCTAGTATAGGAAAAGGTCTTCTTACTTGTGGTTTCTGAAACTTTGTTCTTAGGAGTCTTGATGAAAAGATTGAAACCAGAGATTTTGGGTTCTTGATTTTGGTTTATCTTTGAAATGCTATGGAGCATTTCCCTAGTGGAGTCACCATTTGTTGTGCAGTTTTTGCACACGTGCCACACTTGATGTGTGGACCCTCTTTTTTCGCTTTTCTAGTGTTTTGGCCCTTCTTTCTAGGGGATTTTGTTTGCTTGGGTTTGTGCTGAAATGTCCAATTTTTCCAATTAAAGTGGCATTCTTATGAACCATGCTGAAAATCTAAAGTTTCAGCTTTATCTCAGGTTTTTCCCTATTTTCGGGAAAATCCGCCTGGGTTGGATTCTCCCGGGTTACCCTTAATGTCCGAAATTGCTACCTTTTCCACTATTTCAGGAAAATCCGCACATCCCGGATTTCCCCAAAAATCCTTCTCGATGTTGAATCCCCGAAATCCTTTCCGGTGTCGAATCCCTAAAGGTCTTTGTGACCGTGGCTGTCTTGTCGAGTGTATTAATGGCGCTTGTGTGGGGGTCTTTGGGCTTTGATATATTGATTGTTTGAGAGGTTATTGATCATTTGAGTTGGTGAATTTATTTTCATTTGTGCTTATGCGTTGAAGCTCTTGGTTTTTGCTGGATTCTAGTTTTTGAGGCCATTTGAGTTGTGCGTTGGCATTTCTTGTTCCCAGGCTGTATTTGGTTTGCATTCAGTATTTGTATCTCAACTTCACCAATTTCAACCTTTGCATTTCCATGGTATGTAGACATGCCCCCTTTCTTTATCAATTTTGATGGCTTTTCTTTGTTTGCTCGAGGGGTCCTTCATGGTTTTTTTGGTGTTTCGATGTGTATCTTCATTGGGTGTTTTGGGGTTTTGTTTGGCACACTAGTCCGCTTTTATTGATCAGGCGTGTGCATTTAGTATTGCTTCCTTTTTGAATGTTGGCTTGCTATGATTTCTTTTTATCATTTTGGTATGTGAGCAAGTCGTCTGTGCTTTCATGGTGGACATTTAGGGTTTTTGACCTAGGGCATGGTCAGTCCTCTTCAAAATTCTACGAGGAGTGCCTTTAGTTCACATTTTATCCATCACGGTCTTAGGTTGAGTTGGCTTCGGAACTTTGGCATAGATCCAGAGTGGTTTGAATTGGTTTGGTAAAAGTATCGAGGATGTAGACAGGTTCGGTTTTTTGAGGTCTTCATGGAATTCCTCTTCCTCTAGATTTCCCTGAATTTTCTATCATTTCTTGTTTTTTCACTTTCTGTCGGATTTCGTTTGACCTTGCCAAAATCCATTCCTTCCGGATTTTCCTGAAATCTGTGGTTGGAGCATTTTACCAATTTCGAGCTTTGATATTGTTATATCTGAATTTCACCAAAATCCTTTCCATCCAAATTTTCGTGATAGTTCGTTCCCCTTCATTTTCCCTGAGATAGTTATAACTATTGTTAATTTCACCAGAATCCATCTCCGACAGATTCTTTTGAGTGTTTTGGGGAAATGTTGAATTTGATGGTTATAGGTTATGGGTTTTTTGATGATACATTTCATTAATTCAGGGAACTTATGCTATGTGTTCTCAATACCTTTTCTTGATTGAGTTGATGATTTAAATGATGATATGGGATTTTGGTATGTTGGGTTCGCTGGAATCTGCCTGGTCCGAATTTTTCCGAAAATCCTTCCTAGTGCAGAATCCTTGAGGGGAGCTAAATCCTAAACTTTGAAGTAATGATATTTTATGATTATTGATTTTTGTGGATCTAATTATGATTGCTTTTATGTGTCTATAGGTAGGATCAGGACAGAATGTTGCTGGTAAAGGCAAGGAAAAGGCAACCGATCCTGGTGTAGAGGCTTCTACTATTTTGGATGCAAAGAAAGTGAAGTTGGATATCAAGAGCAGGATTCCTAATAGCAAGTTGACCTCAATTTGGTCATGGATCATGGATACAAATGTAGGCATGTGGGATTATGTATAATTCAAGGTTGAGATATTAGCACCGAATCCTCCCCTATTGGCAGTAGGGATGGTACGATCTAGATTGGCCCATGTGGCTAGTTTCCCTCCTGCAATACAGTGTTATGAGTTGGTGTTAGAGTGTGCAAGGAATTATGATAGAGGAACACAGAGGATAGTGGGTCCCCAAGGAAGAATTCTTGCTAGGTTCATTCCTGTGTCAATTGCTGCAACCTTTGACATGCTTGACAGGTCCCATGTGGTAGGTTTTGACATAAATGATGCCAAAAAATACTATGAAGAAAATATAGTCAAGTCATAATAGGTGATTAACTCCTGGTTAGATCAGCTTAAGTCTCACTTTTCTAAGTTTCCCAAGCAATTATCTAGGCTCAAGTTCAAAAGGGAGTACTATAATGCTATCACTCTTCTCAGCAAGTTGGTGGGATTGAAGAGTGCGGGTGTGTTTGAGACATGGATGTTTAGTGTGATTGACAGGATGGAGCAGGGAATTGATTATCATTGGGCGGGTGTTATTAGTGCTGAAATCCATCATCAATTGTGTAATGTCTTGTAGACAAAGACCTTAACCATAGACTCTTACCTAGTGTATTCATTGGCCAAACTTTATCCATACAAGGGATTGAGCACTAGAGGTGTCTTTGGGCATGATGTTATTTATGAGGTGTATCCACAGTAACACTTAATTGGTGGAAGCTATCAGAGGTCAAATGATGCCTTTACAATGTATATTACCAGACTGCTCCAGGGTGTAGATCATGTGAGAATCTCGGATAAGGAAAAACAATTGATAAGAAGGTATGGAGCGTGGTTTATCCAGTTCCCAACCTTTTCATATATTAGAATTGATGGGTTTCAAAGGGCTCCCTACAGACTCCCCAGGTATCCTACAAATCATCTTGTGTTATTAGAGGTTGTTAGGAAAATTTGTGATTTTGGCAATTTTGTGAAAAGAGAGATGCACAACACAAGGTTTGGGAATGATTTCCCTCTAAATATTGGAATGGGTGAGGTTTGTGCCTCCATTCAATCTGCTCATGCTACAGAGGAGGAGTTGGGTACTTTTGGACTTCCTTTCCACACTAAGAGAACAAGGTTTGATATAACAGGTGAAGCACAGAAGAGGGCCAATAGGGATTATAGCAATAAGGCTCACATTGAGGACTATTGGGCAAACCTTGCCGATGAATTTGAGGTAAGAAAGAAGAAATTTTCCAGATTACCAGTAGATTTGGTGAGATTGTATAATGTGAAGGCCATCCTGGACCAAGTGGAAGAAGATGGGAATGTGATCCAAGGTCATGTGTATGAGGTAGTGAAAGATAAACTAGTAGGAGAAGTCAACTAGTTAGAAGAGGAAAAGACTGACTTGGATCAAGTCATGGCCCCTGTGGTTAAATTTACCAAGATGTGGTTGAAGCACAAGATGCTTGAGTTGGAGAGTGAAGGTGTTCCATGCACCTATGACTTGATGGGAGACTTAGAGTCTCATTCTGCTTCTGAGGCTTCTCTTGAACCGAATCAAAAGGGCAAGGAGAAGGTGGCCTCTCCTTTTAGAATTTAGGTAAGAGATGTTCAAGCTGAGAAAGCTGTAGAGCTAGGTAAATAGAGGAAGCATGTTCCTAATAAGAGTAAGCATGTTGCTAAGAAGAGGAAGCATGCCTCTTGGAAAGAAGTTGAAAAGAATCAAGAAGAGGAGGAGGAAGTAGAGAGTGTTCATACACTGATGAAGAAGAGAAGAACCACAAGGACATCACAAAATTTAGAAGAAGCTCCTAAGGCTGAAAAGAAGGTTGAGCCACCAATGATAGAAGTGGAGAGTTTCGGGGAAAAGACACAAGTCTATATGAGGAGATCGAGGACTCCTTCCCCAAGGGATATTGCAGCCAAGGAGGGTGTTTTAGTAAGTATCCCCATTGTTGAGTAGGTGGGCCCCTCCATTCCCCAAGATGCCGAAAGTGTAAGGCGAGAGCCAAAATAGGATGAGAATCCTAAGGATTTGGCTAAGGAAGAGTTCCAAGAAGGATACCTCTTTAATGCAGAGGCATAAATTGATAAGGTGGTTCAATCTTCCTTAGTGGCACATGCAGATTCTTCTGCAAGGGAAAAAATTGGACAAGTCTCCTCAGAAGGAAGAGGAAATACCAGTGAAGGTTTCCTCATCCATGAAGATTGTTGTGGAAGAGCAAGTGTGGCAAGGAGAAAAATCTACGATGGATGTTCCTAAAAATCCAAGTGTTGAGAAGGATGTTACCACTGATCAGCAGGAGAAAGAATAGGATAAGCAAGACACAGTACCTATTGAATCTGCTATTCCAGAATGGCTCGAGAAGGAATTAAGGAGTAAAGTGGTAATAGTGGAGGATGCTCCTCCTAATTGGGATGCCCTCATGGTGAATGTGGAGAGGAAAAGGGATAAAAAGAAAGCCAACGTTGTATCCCGGATTGAGAGGGATGGATCAGGTAACCGAGTGGCCCATATTGCTACCCCTGCTCCAAACAAGGAAAGGGATAATGTAATTGCCCAGGACTATAATGTGCAAACTTTCAATTTAGGACATGCTACTATTGAGCAAGATATTGAGGAGTATGAGGGCTCTAGTGCAGTTATTGTGGGGAGATTGAAAAAGGTAGTACAAACTAGGCATGAGCTAGAGAAGGAGAATGCAAATCTAAGGAAATACTTGTAGGCTATTGGCTCCTCCTCTTCTGCTGCAGGATACCTTCCCCATGAGATAATTTCTAAGTTAGAGAAGATGAAATGTACTTCACATGCTACGATTGCTTGCTTGAAAGGTGTCCAAGATAGGGGAGATGAGGCCATTAAGGACATATTATCCACTAGAGGGGATGCAATGAGATTGATTTATTGGTTAAAGACCACATTGTCCCAAGATGGTATGGATACTAACCTCTTGCTGCAAAAGATTACAACTATCATGGGGTTCATTGAGGATAGATTACTAAAGTGCAAGATTTTTCCTTTCCCAAGAGTTTCTAAACCTTGGGAGTCATTTGAAATCATGCAAATGAGTTAGAGAGCTTTGAAAAATATCCATAAGTAGGTATGGAAAATTGAGGATGCTCTAACTGGTGTTCATGAGAGGTGCATTTCATTCTTTGAGGTCATGACTGGAAGAAAGAAGTTTGCTCCAAAGCATCTCAGTTTGGAGCAACTTAGGGAATGGTGGAGAGATGTATATTCTCTAGTCAATGAAGGACTAGTTAGTGAACATCATTTGGATGATGCTGCAACTTACATTGTAGTCATTGACAGGTATTTGACCAACAAGGCTGATTGGGATGGTACAGTTTGACAGGTAAGAGAAGATATTAAAACTCTTGAGAGAAAGATTAGGGTTTTTCCTGTGTTGCCTTTTGCTGAGTTGGATAGGGTCCTGTTGGCCATACATGGAGAGGAAGATAAAGCTAAAGATAAGGATGTGGAATGATTATATAGAGCTACTTTGATATTTGTGCTTCCCATTAAATGCATTGGGCTGACCTTTTGGTGTCTTGGCGGTTTAGGATGAAATTGGTGCCAATGGCACATTTCATGTGTTCAAATTTAATCTTTAGGGCCGACCTCCAAGGTCATATTTTATTGTAAATTATCATTTGGGCCAACCTATCTTGGGTATTTTTTATAAAAGTGGGCATGTTGCCTCATTTGGATAGATAGGAGATTGAGATATAGAGATATAGGGATAAGTAGATCAAGTAGTATTAGAACAAGTTAGGGTTTATCCTCAAGCAAATGTTTTAACAAAGAACTAGAATTGTTGCTATTTTGGATGATTTAATATAAGAAGGATATTGTGTTTGGTATCAATCTTTTGGAATCTCATCTGGCATGGTTCTTGTTATTCTATCTTTCAAATTGCTTATTGATTATGGTTAAATGATTTGACAATGCTTAGGGTTTCATACTTGGAATGTTTGCAGTGATCTCTAGTCCATACTTTTCACAGTTAGTTGATTGTTAGGTGCTTTGCAAAGTTAGCCTGGACTTATACTTGTGCTTGGTTTGATTGTGAAGATTTATTCATTTCAATTGTTGTAGGATTGACTGAATGAATTTTTATGATTTGAAAATCTTTCAACACTTTAGAAGATTGCACTATTTCTATGGAATTGCAAATTCATCTGGGTCAAGCAGAGAATAGTTTATGAGAGATCTGTCTATTTCAAGCATTTTATCCTTTTATCATTTCCTATCTTAGGGTCAAAAGTAGTTTTATGATTATCTCTGAAACCTTTATCTTTTATTGTTTCTTTATTATCTAGGTTCCAATCAAGTTTCAAAGTATCATTTTAGTGTCTATATTTGATAAGATTCAAAATCTAGTGTTGCTCATAGTAAGGTCCCATTGTGATTACCAGCATTTTCACATTTATCACTGAGTTGTTTTCTGCATTTTCAAGACCTGACATTAGAGACGTTGGGGTTATCTGTTTTCCATTGAGGTTTACCTTTCAAGAGAGGTAGGATATCATATTCTTTCTAAGTTGTTGTTGTGCAGAAAACACCATCAACACTACCATCAGATCCAAGCCCTAAGAGGCAAAAGTTTGTGGAAACATAAGAGGCTCAGATGGATGAGATAATTGTGACTTATCAATAAATGTAGGTTGATATCCCTTACCCTCCTAGATCAACACAATTGGTGTTATCTTATATGGATTTAAAGGGGAAAAATGTACAAGATGCCAGGATGGAGGCCTGCAAGGCATTCTTTGATGATGATGCCTTTGTGAAGAATATTGTATTCTTGCAACTAATTTGGAGGATGAAACTGGAGGAATACCAGGATAAGTGAAATATAAGGAGAGAATCAAGACCTGATAGGTCTGAGCAGGAGAATGATGATGAGGTCAAGGTTAAAATAATGGAGGAATTCCAAAACATCACTACTAAGGAAGGAAGGAAGGAGACTTGTGACTCAAGTTGGTTTCCTAATTTTTCCTAAATGCTACAAAACTGATGTTGTAGCATTCAATGCTATCCTACAGTCCAAGAAACCTATACAAAATAGTGAAGAAGAGGTTAAGGCAGCTATGCAAGACTCTACCTTTAGTGAGGAGTATGAAACTCTGGCCATATGGGCATTGGTACCCCAGGGTAGAAAGCCAAATGTAATTGATATTGGACCAAACTTAAGGGGAGGGATAATTATCAAGAGAGCTTCTAAAAATTCAGCAACAAAAGCTTCTATCTTGACAGTAAATGTGGCCAAATTGGCCCAAAAGACAGCTAAAAGGGAGGAGGCTGAAAAGAAGACATTGATAGAGAAGTACAACATAATAATTGGAGAATATAGTAGGATGTAGCAAAGGAATGTTGATTTGTAATATGGAGTAGATAGGTTGAAATATGGGTAGATGGGAGAATCTTCCAATTCTCCTGGTATCAAGGCATTACCTCCTATTCCAAGATTAGTCCCCCCTACTACTCCAATTGTTTCTACTCTAGGATCCCCCATCCAGAAACCTACTCTTAGTCCTACACTAGGGTCAGTTGAAGAAGATTTTGATTATCCTGTGGATCCCACCAAGAAGCAAATATTAAGTAAGATCACAAAATTTCAAGCTTCCTTAAAGGAAAGTGAGGATGGTACAATTTCCAAACAAAATGAGGTGGTTGACACAGTTTTGAGGCATCTAAATGAGAAGGTTGATGGTATATTACCATATGTACATTCCTTATATTCTTTATTTTTTGATGGAATAAAAACCATCAATAGGGATCAATAAATATTTTTCATTTGGCTGAGAAGTGGATTCATAGGGCTAGTGATTTGGATATTATGTATAAGGCCTCTAGTTTTGATGCAGACAATAGGCCTCAATCATTGAAGCCTACTCAAATATTTGTGAAATCATTGAAGGATGATTTGAGTAGAAGAATTAGAGAGCTAGTGAAGATATTCGATGACTAGAGTGATACTTTTCTGCCAAATATAATTGATGCATAGGGAAAAATTAAAGCACTACAACAGTGGTAGGAAAGGGTAGAAGAAGTAATCGATGTACAAATCAAATTGATTTTTGATGACTCTGATTATGATTTATTGTTAAAGAGCATGGACAAAATAATTAATACTAGCACATTCTTAGAGTCTTTTGAAAGAGAGGCCAATCAGGTTGCAGTAAAATACACACCTTACAATACTAAGGTGAATGAGGTGGTGAACTTTGACTGGCCAACATATGAAGAGTATCAGAAATGGGTGGACAAGTACTTAACCAAAGAGCATTAAGATGTTGTTTACTATCAAAAACTAACATCTCAATGGTTATAGTTATAATTGATTATGGTTTTGTCTCCATCGTGGGTTTTTGGTGTAGGTTTTGAGGTTTGACCAAATGCAGTGGCTACTCCCTAATGAGTGGAATTAACAAGCAGATGCTTCAGGACTCGGTGTTTGTAATCATATTTTTTAAATTTCACAGAGCGGTCCAATTGATTGGTGACATGTGTATTTTCTGGCCCGATGCTTGTTTTCTCCTTCATTCTCTATAAGAAGGATTTCAAGGCCAGAAATAAGGGTTGGCAAGTTAGATATTTTGAGGTCGAGTCTAGGCATAGTTGTAGAGCAAGTTGTCAAGCCTGCTTGTTTCAGTGTAAATGCAATTTAGGTTTTGTGTCATTCTGTAGTCGAGTTTTGGGTTTATGAAGGTTTGATGTTTTATAACAGTACTAGCATTTGAGTTATAATGATTCATTTCAAGTTCATATCTCTCCTTTGTATAAGCATATCATAATTTTGAATAATATAATCAAGGGTTATTGCATTCATCTCACTCTTGTGGTTTGTATGACTTCCATTTTGGCTTTAATTCAAAGAATTAATTAAAATTCTTGATTGGAGTTATAGATGGATATGTTGATAAAGGGATTTGGTAAGAAGTATTAGGTTAGGATATAAATTGATGATGTTGTAAGGCAATTGTTGTCAGAGATCTTATATGCTATGTGTTTGAACCTATCATAGAATTTTAAATGTTTGTGAATTTTGACTCCCCAATGGTATATGGCACTGGTCTAAATTGTATGTGTTTGTGAGGTTCTGTGTCTATTTGTCTTTTCTTAGAGCTTGCTACCAAATTCCAAATTAAATGACTATCTTAAGTTATGAAATATTGTTGTAATCATCTCATGCTCCAAGTAGTTGATACTATTGATGAAAATCCAATTCAATTTTGTATTATCCTATTCTATTGAGCTATTAAATGGGATTATTTGTTAATTATTAATGATTGTTTATAATTTTGATGCAGAGATTATAAACACATTATAGGGACCACCCTCCTAGGTTTTATAGAGCCCTAAGTGTAGGAGTTTTGTTGTTAAAATCCTCATCAGGTTGTCTAGGTCCTTCGAGCTGCCCTCGATTAGAATTGGAAATTCTATAGGTACAATAGAAGATAAACCTAGTTATAGTAAAAACAACCAACATGATCCATTAAGAATATTAAGAAAATACTACTTATCCATGATGAATGAACTAGTCATTCATCAATCTAACTAAATGAAATTTAACTAACTTAAACAAAAAGGATTTTATTCTATCAACACAACAATGATTTAATATTATAATAATATACTTCCAATCTTAAGATCTAGTCTAGCATTCATCTATGAAGGTCATCTAACTAAAAATGAGAACCAAGATGAACTGAATAAATAAAAAGATCACCTTCGTTTAATAGAGTGGGCCATGCTCTACCTCTAGAGGGATCTTAACATAGGATATGATCAAATTTTCTTCTTTATTCCATCAAATTGTCCCAAGGAAGGGTGAATTACAAATTGCTCAACTCGAAATTGAAAAACATCTGAAAAAAAAACTAATACAATCTACTCCTTCTAGTGTCTAACTAATTTCAATTGTGGATACATATATCCTTCTCTTTATTTGAAAAACAAGAAAGATTTGATAAATTAAACTAACTCGGAATTATTAAGATATTTTTTGAGCATTTTGAATTACAATTATGAGGATCTACGTGGTCATCTTTAGTTAACATTGAATGAAATTGTAGAGGTGGATTGTGTGCAAGATAGAATACTTTTTTGATGACAAGTAAGTTGATCAAGACTGTTGAGTCAAAAATTGTAGACTGCCAATTTATTTTGAATGAAAAAATGGTCAACATCACTTCTAATCCATAATTACTTCTCCTAGTCATAAGTTAGACATATATCCATGAAACATTCACACATTAGTATCACAAAATCATACATTCAAATGGAAATAATAATTTATATAAATTATTCATATTCTAAGTGCAAATTCCTAATTAAGTCCATAAATGAAGCATATAAAAGATAATACCATTAGTTTTAAAGACAAAATATAAAGTATTAAGTGTGAAATTGAAAAAATATATGAGGTCGTAATGAGGCCTCATCATTCTCCCCCTTCTATTCATAACCATGTCCTCATGGTATTCCTTTTTCACATCTAGGATGTCTTTGTTCATCTACTTCTAATGGAAAAACCCTAATTCTACTCCAGCTTGTCATACCATGACTTCAAAACTTCAGCAGGAATCATCTCTAAGGCATTAATCTTTGGAGTTGGCATAATAATGATGGGAAGTCAAAATCTCATACCAATCCACAATTCTTGTTGTTTCTCTATTAAATTGATAACATGTTTGATCCTTGTTAAGCTCCATCTAATGTTGTTTGGACTGATTGGTTCCCTCATTTTCAATGGATCAGAAATAGAAATAAACCTTTCCTTACATGCATTATGAGCCAATGGTGGCAGTTTTACTTCCACATGTTGATAACATGCAATACTTTTAAACATATTAGAAACATAAATGGGATTAATATCATTTAATCTAGCCACAGATCTGAATTTCTTTATATAGTCAATTGCATCAGAAATATCTCCTCTCATTGGTAACCCATATCTCTTTTGTACTTCCCTATAATCTCCCATTCTTTTTGCAATTTGACTTGATAATGCAACAAATATACAAATGACCTTATTTGAAGTTCTCCAACATAAATGTCTAAAAGTGAATCATCTATGTCTCCCATGAGGAAGGCATGATGGTAGAACTCACACATATGGTTTTGAATACTTGGATAATTGTTGAAATATTCTTTGAGAAACTCATTATCAGTCCAAAAATTAGTAGGTCTTTTTAGCACTAGTTGATTCAATTTCCATTTTAAAAATAATTCTCTTAAAAATAAACCATACATTGTTGAAGGTTTACTTGTTGCTACAAGTGAAAATGTTATACCTATTGCTTCAACTAATCTCTTCTCTGATGAATCCTTCTCTTTAGTAATTTCTTCCACCTTATTTTGAAGTTGTATATTAATTTTCTTGTACTTAATTGCAGCAAGATAAAGATATCTTGGTTCTATAGTCTTTTTCTTTTCCTCAGGTGGAGGCAGACAAAGTAATCCAACAATTGAAGGTGTAGTTTTTTTTGGTTCTTCCTCTTTAGGAGTATCCTGCTACTTCCTTTCTATTTCCTCCTTCAATCTATGAATCTCATTATATGTCTATTCACACTACATAGTTATTCTCCCTAATGTTTCATTTATTTCCTCCAGTTGTGTTAACAAACTATTTTGTTTGTTGCTGCAGCTATGATTTCATCTCTTTTGCTTGTGTTTCAGACGTAAGAACTTCTTCATCCTTTTGTTTTAACTTCTTCTCCAGTATTATGTTCTACATTTTATACTCTTTTATTTCCTTTTCCAATTTAGAGAACCTGAGTGCAAATTGAATCTTTTTTTCTTCTTCCTCGCTTAGATTCACATTATCCTCATGCTCTTCATGTTGCTCTAGGGGTTGCTGCCCTTCCCTATGAAAAAATACTTCCTCTACTTGTTAAAATGACTGGTTTAGAGATTTAGAGGTAATATTAGGAATCTTGTTTTCCTCAAACACATAAAATTCTTGAATTTCAACATTTTGTTCAAAAAGTGTTGACAATGGTTTAGGAATTTCATCTTCAACAATTCCTTCTTGATAGGTAGAGATTGGAGCAGAAGTTTCCTTAGCAGGGGAATATGAAAACAACTTTGGGGAACCATGTCTTGGAGATTGAGAATATTTTTCCCCTTCTTCAGTTTTTTCACTATCTGATTCTTCAACTTGAATAACAGGAGTAGATGTTTGAATTTTCTTTTTCCTTCCTCTTTTTGATTTCTTCTTCTCCTCATTTTTTTCAAGCTCCTCAATTTGTCCCCTTTTCTTTAATTTCCATGTTTTCAACCTTCTTCTTTTTAATGCATTCTTCTTTAGAATTTGATTCCTATTGAATTTCTATTTGTTTTACTTTCCTTTTCCTAGAATGTTCAGCTTCCTTAGAATCTTGTTTCTTAGGTCTCCCTAGAGGTTTCACCCTAATTTTCTTCAAACCCTTTTCCTTTTCTACCTTTATTGTTCTTCTTATGGGGGTTTTATAATTTCCATACCCTTCTCCCTCAATATGCATTAATAAATCCCTCCATTTTTCCTCACCATTCTCTTTTTTAATGAAATGATGCTTAATAATTAAGTGCATTAAACCATGATGAGTGATTCTACTTTCTTTATCTTTGCATCTCATAGCTATATCACTTATCTGAGAAAATAGAAATGGGGGTAAATTTACCCTTACCTCTACTTTTTCTTCACCATGGTGAATGTGAATCAACATTTGAAGAGTTGGCCCTAAAAATGTAGCGTATTTTCTCTCACATGTGAAATATTTCATCAAACAATGAACAATTGATGCCCAAGGATCTTGGAGAGTCCCTTGGTCAATTCATTTGTTTTTCCCTTTGTGAATCTAAAATTTAGGTACTGGTTCTAAGTCTACATGAAAAATTTCAAGAAGCTCCTTTAAGTCATATTGGCATCTCTTTACAATCTCTCCCTCAATTGGTATTCTAGAGAGTGCACTTATAACTATTGTGGAGACTTCAATGGCCTCACCCCTCATCACTATAAAATTGATATGAAAATCTCTTATAAATTCCTATATAACATCCCATTCATATCCTTCATATTTAAGGATGAGGTCTAGCCAACCTTCTCTTTGTAACCATCTTCTTGTTTCTTCGTCAATAATGGCTTCTTTAGGTTCAACCATTTTCTTGTAACCCATCTTCACAGACGTAGAATTCAAAAAAATTGAAACAATTAGGAAATATGCAAAATGGAAATATTGCAAAGATAAAAACAAGTTTCTTTTCTTGAAAAATGATGATGAAATGGATCATGATTGTTTCTATACCCAAACATTAAATGCATTCAATTCACCATAATTTTTAGTTTTTTCAGAGTGTACTTTGCATGCATGAAACCTCCCATCAACCAAATTTTTCAATCTACTAACGATATGTGGCGACAACTCATTCATTGATTTTGAGTATAGGTTGCTTCATTTTTAAAACTATCACTTCACAATTATTACTTTGGAAACAATAAGTAATTTCACCTCATCTTTTACCACTTATTAAATCACATTCGGCTTTCAAACATAATGATATGAACCTTTAAGCAATTTTATGAAAAATAATTAATGCATTCAACTTAAAAAAAAAAAACACAGCATTTAAATGCCTACCTTGTGTGAACTGGTGTTTGATTTTGACAAATAGTGTACTTCGATGGAAAAATCAGTTGGGATAATCTTTGTATGACCTATATTTCTGCTTGGAGATTAAATGCTAATTAGCTACATAGATTACAATGATTAATTCTAAACTAACAAACAATGTAAATCAAAAACAACAAAGAATGAATAAGTAAACATAATGAATAACTAAACAAATGAATTGAAAAGATCTCACCAAATATGCGTTCACTCCTTCCAATTATCTCGATTGCTCTTCTCCATTTTGTTGTTTTAGTATTCTTGCCCTCAGATTTTCAGTATTGATGCAAGCATAACTTCGTCGAGTGTCTAAGAAAAATATCGAAGATAAGTTTCTTCTCAAAAGTATATGATTTTGGGAGAAAGAATAATGATAATGACATGCCATTTTATAGATATAAGGTTTTTGAATGATCGGCTCAGATTCAAAGAGAGATTGACAAACAAGATTGATGAATGTCATGCGATGTGAGCTTTGGGTCAGATAGAACGTGAGTTAGAACATGAGTCAGAAAAAACTACAAGATAAAGATTAAGTTAGGACATGAGTTAGAACACGAGTTCAAGATCTTAATCTTTAGTTGAGAGTCTTTGAAAATAGAAGAAAAATACTTTGAATGTCAAAGACAAAGTTAGAAGTTGAAGAATAATGCATTTGAATGGAAACATGAGTTAATTAATTAAATAAAGATATTTAATTAATAAACACATCATGCATATGAGTTGGAACTAGTTAAGTGACTAGTTGTGACAAAGAGTCCTCTAACAGAGATAATCAGATGTTGAATCTGGAGATAACTAGAGAACTAAAAATAGATCTTGAGTATGAAGGTGAGTAAATGATTAGTCAATTGATTGATAGAAGAATGTGACATAAATAAATAAATATGAATTAAATGTTAATTTAATTCAACATTTGAAAATAAAAGATTTAATTAAATAAATAAAGATCATTTATTTAATTTGACTATTGTAAAGGTGAAATTGAATAAATTAAATAATAACTATTTAATTATAGATAAAGGGGGTTAAATGAATAAATAAATAATAAATATTTAATTATAGTTGAAATATGACAAAGGGATAATTAAATAATAAATTATTTAAATAATTAAGAAGGAAGAATTAATTAGTTAGCAACATAATTAAATAATTATGATTTATTTAATTAATCAAGGTTGAATAAAGGTTATTTATAAATTAATGAAAATGGGGTATTTAATTAATAGAGGAAGTATGTGTTAGAAAGGGTAGTTAAATAATAAACATTATTTAATCATGACCATGGACAATAGAAAATTATGTCGAAAGTGGTGTTCGCAGGCCTAGACCAATTTTCGGTGTCTACAATTTGCCCCTCTTTGATACAATGTTGTGTCAAAGAAAATATGCCCCGATCGTGCCCCAACATGAAACAGGTTAGCGTATGCCCCCTCAAGAAAATTGAGAATTTTTTGAAAAATTCAAAAAAATCAGGAAATATTCCCGACAAGTCAATTTGATAGTCAAAAATGCTATGGAGTTGACGGAATTGAAATTCGATGTGATACGGACATGTACAGGTCATTTGAAGTTGAAAGGTTAAGCGGCCAATAAACAAGGGCAGAAGAAATGCCACCCAAACCCTAGCTATAAATAGGAATCAGGTTGAAAAAAAATTCATTTGCACCTGAAAGAGTTTGGAAAACTAAGAATTTGCTCTGACTAGCGGATGAAGATGGCACCCATTCCCTATGCCACGCATCGAGGATATCGGATCCGAACCTTTAGATGGCCAGCCGATGCAAGACCACTAGTATGTACCAAAAAATAAACTCTTGAGATTTATTTTTGCACATATTTCTAGGCCTTTAAAAATTAATTAGCATATGCATTCTTTTGGGATCAACACATATGTCATCATATTCGTCGCATTTAACTACGAAACGACGCATGTGCTAAAACACGATTAGGCTAGGTTAGGCATTTTTAGGAATCAATGCATTTGATTGAAAATGCACCACATATGTAGTTATAGAATGCATCTGCATTAGGGATAAACACATGTAGGGTAGTGAACTGCATGTGCATTAGTGAAACACATTTGCCTAAAGTAGACAGGCTTATAAAATGCACCGCATTTGTTTTTCTTGCACCGCATTTGCAATAGGTAGAAACGGTTTGGATAATGTGCAATGCATATGTAATATGTGATCCAAATGAGTTGTCATGCATTTTTTAATAATGCACTGCATCTATTAAAGTGAGCTGCATTTGGCTGGTAAAATTTTCTAAAAAAAATTCTAAGGAAAATGTTTGAAAATCTTGACATCGTGGTTGAAATGTAGGTTGTATTGGATCCTATGTATATGTAGGAGACATGTCCTAACACATTCGATTTGAGAGATCATCTGAGTATTGTAGAGATATGGATCTTGTGGAGAATTGGTCTACGTTGTTTTCTTTCAATGCCCACCATTCGGGCGAACAAGGGGATGCTTATCGCATTGTGTGAGCGATGGCATTCCAAGACATCTTCATTTCACTTGCTGACTAGGGAGGCAATTGTCACATTGGAGGATGTGTACAAGATACTTAGACTACTGATTAGAGGAGGGCGGGTGATGTATGATACCCAACGCGGATTGACCAAGCTAGCTAAATTTTATCAAGTGGACGATAATAGTAGGCTTGACATTGAGCATTTGAGATCAGATGGTCGGTTTTGGCAGATATATATTAGAGGATTGACTGCATATTATGTACACTGATAGGTGGGATAGTATTACCAGATTGATGGGGTCATGGTTTTCCTATTGGATGGGGTGAGATGTTGGTGGGTATGCTAGAGAAAGAGACCATGTATGCTTGGGGTTTGTGTCTATTAGGGATGTTATATTTCCATTTACATGATATTGCATACAGAGACACATAGTCAATGAGTTGTGGGACCACCTTGTTGATGGTTTGGGCATGGGAGAGGATAGCTATTTTTTCATCCTCTGGTTATTGCAGAGCAATGGGAGAGAGCTTTGTATGTTTTTGGGTACACGGGAAACATCACTCAGAGTCATGTGGGAGATACGGGATATTGGAGACATGCACTCGATATCTTAGATTAGTTCACTTGGAGACCATACCTGGACTGTGAGGAGTGGTCAAATGAGGATATACATTTGTAATTTTACAGACAAACACAAACTTGATTGGGAGGACTGTTTCTAGTGTGCACATTATAGAGAGACACTTACTAGATAGATTTTTGAGACAGTTCAATGAGGTGCAGGAAGAGCCTCAGAGTAGAGCAGAGTTTGGTCATTCGTCTAGGTAGGTTACATATTGGGGGCCCATGATTCCTATTGCTACCATAGTGGTAGAGATACAGGCCTTACAACCAGTACAGTGGGGATGGAGAGACAGACCAACAGATCCAAGGATGACAGTTGCATATGATGTATGGTGGGTGAAGCATCATGTTAGGTCTCAAAAATGTAGGTTTGAACCACGAGAGGTTGCCAAGCTCTCACAATGCTTTTGGCCCATGAACAAGGCTAGTTAATGCAACTGAACCTTCTACTCTTCAGGCTCTGCTAAACCCAGGTGGGTGTACCTATGAAAGTGATGCAAACTTTATATGATTCTTGCCTATGTGATCTATCCCTAAGGGAAAATTGTGAGGGATAAATGAAAGCTCAATAATTATTTCTACCCTAATAATTCTTGAAATATGAATGTATGGATAAGATTTTATAAGATCCTAAAATGGAATTGGTATGACCAGTGCCTACTTTTGTTGGGTAAATGGAGTCAAGATATAAATGATATGTTAATCCTATTTTTGGATACAATTCTAATTTTTTAGCACTTTTATGAGTTTATGTCTCGCATAAACATGCAAGGATGTAATTATCAAGTTCTTCTTATTGATCCAAATGTCCTTTTCCAAATTATTGTGATTAATTAAATGGTTTTAATCCTTCCTTGCAGGAGTCAATTAATTGAACCACACAAGAGCAACAAGTCTGCTTTGATAAACTGAAGATATCCTTGATATATCAATTTAAATAATAAAGAAATGACAACCTTGGAGACAACTAGATAATATTTTTGATAAATTCAATAAACAACTGACACCATAAATGGATCACAAAATTTATGCATTCTTCTCCATTATATAATTTGAAAATATTTTACAATGTATATCATGACATTTTGTTTCATCAATTGCTCACCCTATCCAACTACCTAAAAGTTATTCTAATTTCCCTTTCAATTTTGACTTCATCTAACATATATACATTACATATTCTAGGGTTATGACCCTTCGTATCTATCTGGTGTAATTCTTCTTTTCAGTGCACCTCTTTGTTTAGTTATTTTCCAAAAAATAAAATATTTAATTAATTGCCTTTGGCAAATTAAATATTTTAATTGTTATTGTCTTCAGCTTCATAATAATCCTTTTGCTGAGAAACTTCATATCCACCTTTTCACCCACTAAATATATAATTTAGGTAAAAATAATTATCCCTGTTAATTTCCTCTATATTTTTCTCCTTGTGAAACTTATCTCTGATTTATTATCATTTGTTACATCTCTTTTACCCATGAAAATAATATTTCTCCCTTTGCATTTGTATTTTCACCAAAAAAACTATCTCCTTGGGATAATTACCCATTGTCGGCTCATAACTCCTTTGGTGAAAAAATATTCCATCTCCCAATGTAAATATTTCATAAATTTTACTTCTTAGGCTCTCTTGAGTAAAATAGTTATTCATCTCGTAATTCCCTTAAAAATGTATAGTTTAATACTTTCAACTAATATTATCTCCCGCTACAATAATTCTTTATTTTTTATTCATATGTTGACATATGCATTTATCGGGGTGACTTTAAGCATCGCCGAAACTTATTTTATTTCCCCCAATACTGATTCTCTTGATGATATCAGTGTGACTTGCTTAGTCGGTGAGACATGAGTAGCTTGATCCAATTGTGTATGTCACTCTAATGGAATTATTTTAGGGTTTTTGCCTTGGCCTGTGCAATATGGATAGAAAATATTTTTCTACTATACAATTCAAATGAGTTTCAAGAAAACACTTGTGCCATCACCATTTGATTTCTCTAGAATCTGCTTTGGGATTTTTTATAGTTCAGTTTTAAAACTATATTCTTATTCGCCATTAACTCAACTAGAGAATATACAGAGAGAATCACCAAATAGAGCTTGACTGTCATGATTTTATATATCTATCTACTACATAGAAGGTGGGAATTAGGTGTATCTCCTATCTCTTTTGCCTAGCATTTGTGATGAATGTATCATGATACAATAAAAAGCTTTCTTGTTAGCAATTCCTTAGATTTTGGCGTATTATCTTCAAAATTTGATTTGTGCTCTTTAATCTCATTTTCAAAGTGATTTTCTTCATCAATCATCAATGTTTTACCCCTGATACATATCATGATTTATTTGGAATTTATGACTTATTTTCTTTCGAACGAGAGGATGATTCTGAGCCAAATGCATTAAAATTTCCAATACATGACATGATGCTAGAGGTGGAACTCCATAGATTATTTTCCTACTATTTGTAAAGTTGGAGTACCATCGTCTGCAACTTGTGAAACATTAGCTTCACTTCTTCCATGTGATATAGTAGTAAAATTTATTTGAACTGTTAGACCACCTTCTACTGGTGATTTATTTTCATCAACTTGAAAACATGATACAATTCTAAATCCACATATTTTCCAAGCACTAGGGGAACCGAGTGGAAGGGGCATCACATGTGAATTCCCTTCAAAGTATCCAATTAGAGTTTCATATGCTCAGAGAAGCTTAAATAGTTTTAATAATTGCACTTTCAAGACCATGAAACAATTGGCGTATCTAGTTCATGCCTACATATCTTGCTTTTATGTTTTCAAGGTACTTGCAATTACAATTTTGATAATAATCTTCCTTCAATTATGATTTGATGGATATCCACATGTTGTTACAAATTTATTTTAAAACATATCAAATGTTTTAAAAATCATGTTATTTAAACTTCAGATTTGAAGGAAAAAATTTCAATTTTGGCTGGAGAGTAAACAAAGTAATTTCACCGCAGCAACATAGAGCATCCTGGAGTTATGAAAATTTGCAAGGGACTCTGATCAATTATTTTGGAGGTGGGTTTCTGATGGATTTTGAACAGCTTGCCAAATCAAGGTACTTCCTTTGTAAACTGGCCTTGTCGAAGCGTATAGTGAGGAAAATGATTTTTTAAATTAATGCACCAGATGACCTTGGAATTCAATGAAATTGAAATTGGAGACATTTGAGGCCACAACCCCAACTAGGTCATCCTTATAATTTCAATTTTTTTGGGGTGCCAAATCTAGCCCAGGAGTAGTCGCAAAACAATTTAAAAGCATATGAGAACTCCTCAGATGACCATAAAACTGCACAAAAGTATAGATATATGATCCAAGAATTTATTGCAAAAAATGACATGTAGAAACTCATCTTGAGGTGTGAAATATTAATGTTCAAAGTAGCCCACTTGGCAGATTTCATTGTGTCCAGACAACAAATCTTCACAGAACCCTTTAGTTTGGATTTTTGAAACCCAGTCAAAATAGATTGTATGAAGCTGAAAATTGATAGAGATACTCGCATATGCTGGATGAACACATCTGCAAAGTGATTATGTGTGAAATCGAAGAGGCTTTAGATTATGATTTTTCAAAGTGGCCCTTCTGAGTAGATTTTACAACTGTGTTTTTTGAATGTTGTGTTAAAATTTTGACATGGCACCTTAAAATTTTTCCAAAATTTGAAGGTTCCAATACATCATCTGATTCCATACATAGATTTGGATTAGTCGACACCAATTGAGAGATGAGGCAAAGGACTGAGAGGATGGCAGAGAGGTGGAGGTGGCAGAGTTGGAGGGAGGGGTGATGACAGAAGAGGTGGTAGGCGAGGACGGAGAGGGTGGAGAGGGGGTCGGGTAGGTGGACTTTCACCTATCCGATAGGAAATGGTAGAGGATGTATCGATGTTGGACATCAGAGGTGGAGCTGATGTATAGGGTGGAGATGACCATGTTGCAGAGGAGGCGGTTGTAGAGGATTCCACAAAGGATGTGGATATGGATATGGATATAGAACCTCTAGGTATTCTGGCAAGATATTGGGAGGATAATGTTGAGGAGGAGGCACTGATGGAGGAGTAGGAGAGAGAGCTTAGGGATCGGATTGTGGAGGGGAGATGGGAGGATGATGCCCCTAGGGATGGTGATATGGAGGCCATGGAGGAGAGACTGAGACTAATGACAACAAAGCTTCTATGCGGATAGAGAGAGATAGTGCCTATGCAAAGAGAGATAGTGTTCGTGTAGAGAGAGACAGTGCACTCATGGAGAGGGATTAGGCCATAGCTCAGAAACAAGAGACCGAGTAGCAATTTACAGAGGTCAGACACCTGGTCAGTGGGTCTTCATCTGATGGCATGGTATGGGAGTTAGTCAGAGATGTGGAGAGAGCGTCATATTACAGGGACTTATATGTGTCTATGGTACCACTAGAGAGACGATCTCCTAGCTTCTTATAGGTTTGCAGCCATAGGTCACAAAGCAGGAGCCATACTAGGACACAGAGTACAGAGGGTGTGGTAGGACCCCTGAGGATAGGTCCATATGATAGGCCTTCCACCTCACAGTGAGAACCTTTGAGGCATTTTCCACCACCTTTGCCATGGGATAGTAGTGGAAATGGGACACTATGATATGTTTTTATATATGTAGACACTGTATTTTGATCAGAGAGCCTACGAGCTCATTTTATTCATGGAGCATTGTACTGTGACACGTTATTTTGAGCGATATATATATACGATTTTGGCAGCTTCTATATGATATGCAGTTCTATTTTATGATGATGCATTTTCTTCTATATGATTATGTTTCCTAGATGATGTATTTATATGTGTTATGAATGAATGTTTCTACATTCGATGAGTTTATACAGTTTATGATGTTATGGATGTCTTTATTTACCTATGATAATGGATGTAATGCATGTATATGATGCTATGTATATGTGATGGTGAAATGCATGTGTGTAATGTTTCCATTATGTACCTTATGATGATGAAATTCCTTTTATCCAATGATTTCATAAATATGTTCCTATATGTTTGAAATACAATGTAACTATATGAAATATTTATAGAATGTATGAAAATGCAGATTATCTAATGTTGTTGTGTCAAATGACTTTATCATTATGTCAGAAAATAAATGTTAGCATGAATGAATTTAGAATGTTAGTAACAAGTAATGAAGTTTGATTGATTGAAAAACATATGATCTTCAATATTGTGCCAAGTATGCTATTCTTGCTTGTTATCATCATTGGGTGGGACATGACACAAATGGATAGTACACACCATAATATGAGATAGACCATAGTGTACAAAGTCATCCATCTGTGAAAAATAGACAATCGTAGACAAGGAGTTTCTTAACTCATACTAAGGACAAGATTGCCCCAGTCATGTTGTCTTAACAAACCATAGATAGAAAACAAATAAAAGATGGGTCATGAGACGTCATTACTCCTCTAAATCCTTGATAGGACATCCTTGAGAAAACTAGTAACATGACTCAAAACCAATGCTAAAAAGACTGTTGACAGACAACAGCCAAAGAAAAAGAGTCCAGAGACATCCTTGAGAAAGCTAGTAACCGAACTAAATTCACAAATCGATAAAAATATAAGACAAAATAAGATAGAAATTCATAAAGACAAATAAAATTATTCACCAAAACTTGATCTTATAGGATTGTGTGATTGTTTGATGTTTGACATAGCATAATGTGATGGATGACACATATTGAAATAAGACATTGAGTCTGGTTTTGACTTGGTGACTATTTGTATAAGGCATGAGAAAGCCTGGTTTCAGAATGACACACATCGTATAAGACATTGGAGCCTGATGATGTTGATGCGACAAGATACATGAGGCTATGACAATTTCACGATGTCTATTGACAAGAAAGACATATCTTTCTAAGACATAAATTGATCACTTTGACAATGTGTTTGATATTGAGTTGATGAATGTTTGAGATGTTTCCTTGTTGGTTCATTACTTGTTTTGATCCGTTGACTGATTAAAAGTGTGTGTGTATTGACAATGTATGACATGAGATGATACCCTAAAGTATTGACCTAATGTGGTTAAAGACATGCATCTAAGTGAATGAAATGCAATGTGTGTGATAGTGAATTGAATGTGAATGAACCTTATTGGACTGACCTAGTGTGGTCTTGGGAGCTCATCAATTGATTAGCCTTACCTAAATTGTACACGTAGAGACCTCATAGTTCGACAGAACCAATGACTTTGAATGTACAAAGATTCATGATTTTAATGTGTGTGATACATGACAAACCTAGACAAATAGACCTAATGCCTCAGGGGCACATCGATTGATGGCCATGCCTATGTCCCAGTCGTAGAGGCAATGTATTTTGACAATGTCTACGACTAACTTAACATGACTGACTTGACATGACTAACTCGACATGACTGACGCTATTTTTGGGATTTTCTGACATGTTTTGATGATTTTTTTTTTTTTTCTAATGTTTTTGGATTTTTTTTGGACATTTTTTGATGGTGTAATGCTATTACAAGATCTTCATGGAACAAAACAAGGATTTTCCCCTAGTTGAGAATAAGACATGTGAGATGGAGTGGAGAGTGTGATAGAATGGATGTTAGATGTCAATCGTTCCAAGAAATGGATAGGACAACCATTTATTATGAGGGATGGTGAAAAGTATGATTGGAATGATGGTAGACAAAAGAGTGAGTTTGACTACACATGGTGCCTATTTTCCAGGTTTTCACCATGGTACTTATCCATAGCACCAGCGAAGCGGTTTTCACTATTGGAAGGATTATTTCTCTTTACTTTTTTATTGTTTTTGGTGTTACAAAGATGCTTTTTTGCCAAGTTTTCATCAAGGTAACTATTTTTTTGTATATTTCTGGTTAAGACAAGAAACTCTCAGAAGCTACTCATACAACCATTTCAAATGGAGGTTATTGATTGGTGACAAAAGTGGTTCTCCTTCATGAGTAGAGAGTTGGTACGCTCTTGATCCAAAAGATTTTGTGACAATATAAGGCCCTAACTAGTTAGGTTCAAACTTTCTTGGCTTTTCCCATTCAACTTGATTCTTGGGATTCTCCATTAAAACCAGATCACCAATGCCAAAGTTTCTATTTAGAACTTTCCTATTATAGCTTCGACGAAGAAGATTCTAATATGCTTGCAAATGGTCTAGTGCTTTCTATCTTCGTTCATCCAGTAATTCTAGCTCTTGTAATCTGGATATATGGTATTCTTCATCGTTAATGTGACCTTTCAAGGATACCCTCAGGGAAGGAATTTCAACCTCAATAGGTAAGATAGCTTCGGATCTAAATACTAGGGAATATGGAGTGGTGCCAGTGGGAGTATAGATGCTTGTATAGTAAGCCCATAAGACAAGATTTAGCTATAGGTGCCAGTCACGACCAATGGCATTGATAGCCTTCTTTAGAATTATAACAATGGTTTTATTACATATCTCAACTTGGCCATTACCTTGTGGGTAATATGGGGTGGAAAAATGATGTTTGATATGAAACTCTTCACATAGATGGCATACTTCTTAGTTTTTGAATGGGTGGCCATTGTCTATGATTATGGATTGGGGTACACCATACTAACAAATGATATAGTTTAAGATAAACTTGGATATTTGTGTGTCAGTGATGTAGGTCATGGGAATAGCTTCGATCCATTTAGTGAAGTATTCGGTGGCAGTTATGATGAATTTATGGCCATTAGATGATGGAGGGTGTATCTTACCTATGAGTTCAAGTCCCCATTGGGAAAAAGGCCATGGTGATGTAATCAAACGAAGCTCCTATGTTGGTGCTCTTATCAAATATCCATGTATCTGACACTATCTATGTTTCTTCACAAAGATATATGAGTCTTTCTCCATTGTAGGCCAATAATAACCTAGTCTCATAAAATTATGGGCTAAAGTAGGACCACTTGAATGGGATCTGCATATACCCTAGTGCACCGCTCACAAATTTGTTTATGCTTCTTCAGCATTGAGACATCTCATTAGGGTGTTATCTAAGGTACGTCTATACAGGGTATCTCTGATGATGGTGTATTTAGCTGGCTTATAAATAAAGGTTTGATGTTGGTTATTTGATAGGTCTGGAGGTAAGGTTTGGTCAGTTAGATAGTCAAATATGTCTTTATACCAAGGGGAAGTAGGACCAAAAATTGTACACACCATGGCAAAATCGAGGACATCATAGGCGGGGACCGGTAACTATTCAACCATAAACTCAAACTTAGGCATGTTACTCGGAATATCAAATAAGGAACCCACGGTTGCCATAGCATCTACAACCCTATTCTAAATACGTGGTATTTGTTGAAAGGAAATATGTTTGAAGTACTACTTGAAACTATCAACCATACGCTTGTAGGGGGCAAGTTTCTCATCCTTAGTCTCATAATCATCATTTACTTGCCGGACTACTAGCTGAGAATCGCCAAAAACATGTAGACTCTTAATCTTCCACTATGCTTGCATTTTTAATCCTGTCACTAAGGCTTCATACTCTACTATGTTTTTGGTGCAAGGGAAAGCAATCTTGAATGATTTAGGAATGGTGTTTCCTTGAGGTGTAATAATTAGAATACCTTCTCCTAAACCACGTTGTGTATGTGACCTGTCAAAGTATAATTTCTAGTATGTTCTAGTGTCAATGTTAAAGATAAATTCATCCAAAAAAATCTGCCAGTAAAGGATGGTCTGCCTTCATGGGTGCATCTGCTAACTAATCTGCAATCACTTGTCCTTTTATATCCTTCCTCTCCACATATTACATGTCATACTCACTAAGTATCATAACCCATTTAGCTAATTGGCCTACTAATGTTGCCTTACTTAGGAGATATTTGAGGGGATCAATCTTTACGACCAACATTGTTTGGTGATTGAGTATATAGTTATGTAGTTTTTGAGTAGCAAAGACTACTGCAAGATAGACATGTTCTATGTTGCTATAGTTTAATTCATATCCTACCAAGGTACGACTGATGTAGTAGACTTCTCTCTCATGACCTTGATCATCATTTTGTGTGAGAAGAGCTCCTAATGTTGACTGAGTTGCTGAAATGTATAGTATCAATGGTTTTCCATCTGTAGGTGGCCTGAGAATAGGTGGAGTGAGCAAGTAGTCCTTGATTTGTTGGAAATATTCTTGAAATTTAGGTGTCCACACAAATGGTACTCCTTTCTTGAGTAAATGTTGAAATGAGTGTATTTTATCTACCATTTTTACAATGAAATATCTGATGGACTGTAATCTGCCCTATAGTGTTCTTAGTTGACCAATGCTGATAGGAGGAGGAATTTCTATGATAGCTCTTACCTTCTCTGGATCTACTTCAATTTCTCTTCGGGAAATGATATACCCTAACAGTTTCCCTTATTTCACTCCAAAGACACACTTCTTTGGATTTAGCCTGATGTTGTAATTCTCTAGCCTCTAGAATATCTTGTCTAGAGCCTTCAAATGGTCTACCCTCATTTCTGATTTAGCTATAATCTCATCTACATAATCTTCCATGAAAGTGTGTACAAAGTCATGGAAAATTGTATTCATTGCCCGTTGATAGATAGCTCCTGCGTTCTTAATCCCAAATGGCATAACATTCCAATAGTACATGCCCCATGGACACATGAAAGTTGTCTTGTGTTGGTCTTCAGCTGCAATTTTGATTTGGTTATATCTAGAGAAACCATCCATGAGGGATAGCATCTCATATCCTATTGTAAGATCTATTATCATGTATATGTCTGGAAAAGGGAAGTCATCCTTAGGACATGCCTTTTTGATATCTCTAAAGTCTATGCAAATGTGGATGCCCCCAGTTGGTTTAGTCACTAGTACAAGATTCAAAATCTAGTCTGCATAGTCTATAGTTCTTATAAATCCAACATCCAAGAGTTTCTTAAGTTCTTCCTTGACTAGTAGAGAAATTTGTGGATGCAGTTTCCTTAACTTCTATTTGACCATCTTAATAGCTGGTTGTAATGGTAGATGATGCAATATAAGGTCTGGATCCAACCTAGGCTTGTCATAGTATGACCATGTAAAGTTTATCTATCTTTTTGCGAAGAATTCCTTAAACTCAGGTTGTTCTACATTTGCCAATGATGCTGCAAAGTATATGTGTCAAGGGTTTTCTTTTGTATTTATGTTGACTGCAATAGACTCTTCTACTAGCATTGGTGACTTTTCTTGTTCAACAGAGAGAATATTTAAACCTCTATCCTTGGATGCCTTAGAGAGGTTTTCACCCTTGGATACGTCCTTTATTTTGACTGTTTCTTCATCTTAAGGTGCCTTTCGATTTTCACCTAGGGACTCATCATTTTCATCATTTTTCTTTTTATTTTCATTTTTGTGACTAGAGGTGTAAATAGACTCCCCAAAATATTCTTTGTCATCCAAGTATATGGTAAAACCAGATTTATGATCCCCTCTTGGTATGCCTTCTCAAAGTCCCATGAACTTAGCAATTTCTTCGTCGTTAGTGAATGTATCTATGATGAGTGTACCTTATTGATCCCAATCGATAAGTTTGGGATATATGAGAGGCATGTCATCATCAAAGTTATTAAGGGTAGAGGTTGAAAAGGTGAATATAGAGTGGTTGACATGATCACAAAAAATTTGGACTAACTCCTTCTTGTTCTTCTTCCTATAGGTAGGTATACTCTATTATGGGACTATTCTAAGGGTTGAGTCTTCAAAAGATAGTTTGGCAAGTGCCTAAGATGCATGATCAAGGGTTTCCCAATAATAGTGTTTATGCCATTCTTCTTTAGACAAGTGCTTCCTATGATGGGGACTAGATGGTTTCGGTATAGGTTTTACCTTCAGGTCCAATTCTTGAAAGAGATCATCTGCGTTCATGGTACTGGTAGAGGAAAAAGAATCCCATTTACAATTGCTTGAGTTGGGAGATTCATCATAAACTGGGGGAAGTGATTCATGAGACTCGTCATAGACTGGGGGAAGTTTTTCATGAGACTCATCATAGATTGGGGGAAGTGGTTCATGATATGTCTCGATGCCTGCATAAGCACACTCTTCCTCTTGAAATGGTGACAAATTAATAGGAAACCCAATTCTAAATAGCTGAAACCCTAGCCCTAGGTATCTTGGTTGTGGTGAGAAAGTGATCGGTTCCATCCTTCCATTTTGATGTAGTCCTAACCCACTATGTCTATCATAGCCTCCATTTTGCATAATCTTAAAGCCTTTTCCATATTAGTCCTTAGCAATTTGAATAGATGATAGGGGGTATTCATTGTCTTCTTGACACAACCAAGAGGTAATATCACCTTGATCCACAATTTATTCACTTAACTCTCCACATTTGGTCAGTGTTATTGTAGGGGGAACATAGAATGTGACTACTGATTTCCTTCTATCTGCCATGGGTAAGCCCTATGCCTTAGGTGGAATCAGTTGATTGACACAGTATGATTCCTTTATGTAATATTCACCACAACCCTTGTCTTGGATCTTGACCTTAGGAATGTTTGATGGTGGTTTGAATGAAATGGACTTGGTAAGATGTGATGGGTCAATGTATAGGGATAAAGTGGATGATGAAGCTTCTTGGTTAACTGGTAATTGTCGCTATGGAATTTCCCTTAGGCTTGTGCAATATTGAAAAGGATCTGGATCACCATCAATCATGATCTTGGTGCCATTATAAGGGAATTTAAGACATTGGTGATATGTTGAAGGTAAATCTTTCATTGCGTGTATCCAAGGTCTACCTAAGAACAAGGTGTATGAAATGGTGAGATCCAAGACTAGGAAGTTGGTGTTCATAATTGTTGGGCCAATTCTAATAGGGAGTGTGACAACTCCTTTGGATGATCTTTCCTCATCATCGTAAGCCTTGATGACTATACTCTTAGAGGTGTCTATGCAGTCTTCTGAGAATCCTAATGCCTTAACCAATTTTAGGGTACACAAGTTCAAACCTGCTCCTCCATCTACCAAGACTCATCTGACTTTGGTTTGATGGACTAGCACTTCAAGATGTAATGGGTCATTATGATCAAACTTTTTGGTTGAGTAATCTTGATGGGAAAATGTGGCATGATGCAATTTGGTCAAATATCCCACCATTTCTTTGAAAAGATTGACATCTAATTCTATAGGAATAGTCGTGTTCTACAAATCTTTGTCAAGAATGGCTCGATGCTTAGGTGAAAAATTCAATAGTTCCAAAATGGATATCTGTGTGGGTGCCTTGCTCAATTGATCAAGGAGATTGTATCTAAACTTGGAAGTCTACGTAGGTAGCTCAGAAGAAGGACATAGAATAGTTGTCTTAGTTCTGCATGTGTTTACAACATATTCTGGGTGCTTCTTAATGATGATGGTGTTGACATTTTCATTTGCAGATCAGAGGTGATTTACGATCGATCCTTTACCATAGTCATACTTGGTATTGGTATAATTGGCTGATGGATTGTTCTTGGTTCTCAAACTAGAGGATTTTCCTTTTGTGTGGTCATGTAATGGGTCTATGAAGACCTTATGATCAATATTCTTAGTATTTTTCTACCCATTGACCTCTATGGTTCCATTTTCAACAAAGTCTTTTATAATATTCTTTAACTATCAACATTGTTGTAGGTTGTGTCCTTTTGTGTGATGATAGTCACAATAGGCATTGTCATCCCACCATGAAGGTTTAAACTATCCAGGATCATATTCTTGTGGTTCCAAAGGTTTAATGAGATTATGTTTAATCAATTCTTTGAAAACCATCTTGATTGGTTTCCCTAAAGGTGTAAATTCACGTCTAGGAAATCTCCTTTGTGGTCTTTGTTGTTGTGAATTTTGGACATAATTGGTTGTTTGATCTAGATTGTTCATCATGTATGCATTTTGGTTGTATCCTCTAAAAGTGACAATTGGTCCCGTATGTATGTTTTTAGCATCAACAATGCCGCTATTCGTAACATTTTTATTTCTAGACTAGAATTTATTTCTATTGTTTGGTGCGTTTTGATGTTGGACAATTGGGTTTCTTCTTGGTACTTTTATTTCTCCTTTGTCAATAAGGCCTTTTTCAAGGATTATGCCCTTTTGTACTAGGTCTAGGAATGAAGTACAAAAATGTACCCATAAGTCACCTCTCAGTTTTGGATTGATGTTTTCAAGGAATATCGTGACCTTCTATTTTTTGGGTATTTCAACTAGACATCTGCTACCTAGACTTCTCCATCTCTGGAAGAAAATGGTGAAATTTTCGCCATCTTCTTGTGTCATATGGCACAACTTTGCTATTGTTACCTCATTGTCTATGTTAAAAGAAAAGTGTTTGACAAACTTCTCAGCTAATTCACCCCAAGATCGTATGCCATACGGTAATTTAGAAAACCATTCTAGTGTTATCCCTATAAGGGTTTGTGGAAATAGTCGCATCAAGTATGTGGGGTCATATGATATTTCCATGCATGTCATTGAGAATTCTCTAATGTGTTCCAAACGATTCATCCTCCCATTATACTTTGAAAAATTTGGTAAAATGTATCCATGGGGGAAAGGTGTCATATAGAGCACTTTGTTGAATGGACATGGACATAGATCTTGCATTGAGATAGTTTGTTTACCTGACATAGACATGTTGTCCATCTGTTGTTGAAGATTTTGCATTTGGTTTTGGAGGACATCTACTTGTGTCAAGGACATGTTGTTGGGGTTGTTTGGATCAATGCAGATATTTTGAAATGCCATGTTCTATGACGGGTTGTGATTTGGCGAGGGAATATATCTCATTAGAATGTTCTGATTCAGACTGTTTGAATATTCTGATTTGGATTGGGAATATATCCTATCTGTGTGTTCTAATTTGGTATAGGAATATATCCTGTCTATGTGTTTTGATTTGTTATAGGAATATATCCTGTCTGCATGTTCTGATTTGGTATAGGAATATTTCCAATTTGTGTGTTCTGATTTGGTATAGGTATATTCATGCCAACTTTAGATCTCTTACTAGTCGTGTTGGTGCCAAAGGGGTTTGATGGAGTTGCTCCCGCAGTAAATTGTAAATAATAACAGGGAAGGGAGCTTTGGCACAGCTCAACATTGAGACAGGAGTCCCAATAACAGAAATAGAACCTTTGGTTCTTTTTAATGTTGTCTTCTTCTTTATTGCTGCCTTGAATCCAGGGATAGGAAAATTTCTCACAGATATGGAAGAGGAAGAGTAATCACAATACACTTTTGTATGTTGAAAGGGGTTGTGTTTACAATTGATGATTTTTGAGTTGGTATTGTTGCGGTGATTTGGGGAATTGAAACACTTGATGTCACAGTTTGTGTTGGTTGAATAAGTGGTGTTTTCAAAGTATGAATGTCAAATCTTGGTGGTAGTGTGGCACCTTCTACTAGAAACTTTGCTATATTGTGTTGGGGATCATTTTCCGAACACTCATCCATGAAGGATGCAAATTAAGGATCTTGTACTACTACGTCTATGTCTTCAATGTAATTTTTTCCATGTGTGTCCCTAGTGACGTGTTTTTCAAGCAAAGGTCTGTGTGGTCTTTCTTTCCCTGATGGTTGATTTTCGAAAGGATTGAAAAAATCGCTAGGATCCGACATTGCTTTTGTTTCTTTTGAGACCTTGTTTCAACCATGAAAAGTTGCTCAAAATGGGGGAATGTAGACTATGTCTAAAAAGTGATATGTCCTATGTCTATGTTTTGTGATTTTTTGACAATAAAGGATGTTGCTAAAATAATTTCTAAAATGATGTATACTAAGATGACATATGGTAGGACAAACAATATGCAAAATTTCGAGTAGACTATGATTGTAAATGATTTTAAAATGGGTATAACCTACCACTTGTGGAATAAATGCATCTAAGGATTTGAATTTGACCAAGGAACCTGATTGTAGGAAAAAGACAGTGACAAGATGAATTTCTCAAACTAGATTGTTGAGCTGGAAAGATTCACAAATAGGACTAAAGTGACTAGGTTCAATGACTTGTGACAAATCGAGACATGAACATATCCAATGACGAGGAAAGTTACCTATTCAATGATATGCAATTTCCTAGGAAGTATCTATATGCATGCAACTTAGGATGAATATGACTTAAGAGGTTTGACCATGACTAAGACATATATGACACCTAATAATGCAAGGTTTTTGAGAAAAAATTTTCTAGTTTCTGTCCAAGGTTGATCTTAAGAAACAAAAGAAAAAATGACTGTTATGTTTCAGACTCGATTTGTAGGTTACTAAGTTTTTTGTTGACAGTCAAATGTGGTTCACCTATCAGATGTGGTTTACCAATGTGCATACAGTGATTTGACTAAAACCTATTTTTGAATGTTGACAGGTAGTTTTGACTTTTGACATATGCGGCTCATAGTAACAATTGTGATTCGGAATAACGATCCTGTGAATTTAACCCAGTTGACAGACACATGCAGTTTTTTTACTTTGATAGATGTGGCTTGTATATACACATGTAACTCATAGTTTGACAGTTGTGGCTCGTAATACTTGGACTATAACAAAGGACTTTTGTGATAGGAACATGCGGTGTTTTCTATGACAGATACAATTTTCATGCACACATGCTACTCACTGTTTTACAATTGCAACTTGTAATACCTGATTGTGTAAAAGAGGAATTTTTGACAGACACATGCGGTGTTTCCCCTAACAGTTATGACTCGCTAGGATAGATGCGGTGTTAAAACTGATAGTTGCGACTTACAATGATAGTTGCATTTTTCTAAAGTTTGTTTTTCCGATTGACTCTGTTTTGTTGATCAAGTGTTTTGATGAATACAACAAAAAACAAGAATTGAAATCAATGTATTTTCAGTTTGTGATGATAAGGCTGTTAAGACCAAAAAAATTTACAACCTAGGATTTGTGGACAATACTTGTTGAGTTCTTACTTGGATTTCTCTAGCTATGCATATTTATGGTGGATGACTAGTAGCTTGACCCCATTGGCTCCCCTCCATGACACTCACTTATATCGGGCAGCCAAGCTACTATACCCATGAAACTCCCATGGCATACATCTCATCTCCACACATAAATCGTAATAATGTAAGATTGCTTCACAAGGCCGACCCTATTGCACCAGCAAATAGGTAGTATTTTGGCAAATCTACAACAAGGTGTTTAGTAAGGGAATTTCGTTCATGGGGCACTATTCAACTTCAGCGAGAGACCATTTCTACACGTCTCATTGGAATAGTGAGCATGATTTTTGGGCTTTCTCTAGAAATCCATTTTTATATATCGGGTGTAAGTCGTTGGCTAAAGCGTGTTACCGGTCTGAGTCATCTTGGGGTGAGTAGTTTTTCCCACCAAAACAAGCCAAAATTCTAGAGTCAGTAACTATTTCTCTTACACCCAGGATTGCATGATTGTCCAAGGGGAGAGGATGCTTTGATATACCGAATCGTAAAGGGTGGAAAATATGTGCTCTCGCACCAGACAAAGAAAACACTGATTCTTTTTATTCCAAATGACAGTTATTTATCTACCAAATAGAAAGCTTGCTAAATAAATAAAAACAAAGGCATTAGGTCCTGCATGCAAACTGATTAGTAGTTCATTTTTGGTCTTTGGCTTTTGTCCTGTAGAAAACATATGGTTTTGGTTTTTATTGTATTCTATGCTTTGTCCCGCAAAAACTAAGTTAATCCACCTTAACACAATTGTAAACAAACATTAGCGAAAATAAAAATAACCTAAATAGCAAGAAAGAAACTATGAATGTATGAAAATGACTAAAAAAGTGAGAAAAAAATGATTACCAAGCAGATGCGATGTTTTGAGCCACAGATGTGGCTCAACCTTTGACAGGTGGATGCGGTTCATGAATTGTTGACAGGCGAATGTGGTGCATAGGTTAATAGATGTGGTGCAAGATCGCAGATGCGTCGTGGAATATGGAAGATGCAGTGTGTGAGGACAAATGCGTCATTTTTCTAAATAGATGTGGTATGTCGTACAATAACTTGCAAAAAATGGAAAACGAAAAAATGAAAAGACGAAAAGATGTGCGAATTTGAAGCATGTTCATGTTGGGTTCACCAAATGTATGACCTAGATTTCTACTTGGAGATTAAATTCTAATGAGTTGCACAAATTACAATGATTAATTCTAAACTAACAAAAAATCTAAATCAAAAACAAGAAAGAACGAATAAGTAAACATAATGAATAACTAAACAAATGAATTGAAAAGATCTCACCAAATATGCATTCACTCCTTCAAATTATATCGATTGCTCTTCTCCATTTTGTTGTTTTAGTATTTTTTCCCTCAGATTTTCAGTATTGATGCAAGCATAACTTTGTCGAGCATCTAAGAAAAATATCAAAGATAATTTTCTTCTCAAAAGTGTGATTTCGGGAGAAAGAATAATGATAATGACAAGCCATTTTATAGATTTTGGGTTTCCAAACAATCGGCTCAAATTCAAAGAGAGATCAACAGATGAGATTGATGAATTCCATGTGATGTGAGTTATGTGTTAGATAGAACATGAGTCATAAAAGACTGCAGGATAAATATTAAGTTAGAACATGAGCTAGAAAATGAGTTCAAGATCTTAATCTTCAGTTGAGTCTTTGAAAATAGAACAAACAGACTTTGAATGTTAACGACAAAGTTAGAAGTTGAAGAATAATGCATTTGAATGGAAACATGAGTTAATTAATTAAATAAAGATATTTAATTAATAAACACATCATGCATATGAGTTGGAACTAGTTAATTGACTATTTGTGACAGAGAGTCCTCTCGCAGAGATAATCAGATGTTGAATCTGGAGATAACTGGAGAACTAAAAATAGATCTTGAGTCTGAAGGTGGGTGAATGATTAGTCAACTTATTGACAGAAGAATGTGACATAAATAGATAAATATGAATTAGATGTTAATTTAATTCAACATTCAAAAATAAAATATTTCATTAAATAAATAAAGATCATTTATTTAATTTGACTATTGTAAAGGTGGAATTGAATAAATTAAATAATAAATATTTAATTATAGATAAAGGGGGTTAAATGAATAATTAAATAATAAATATTTAATTATAGTTGAAATATGACAAAGGGATAATTAAATAATAAATTATTTAATTAAGGAAGAATTAATTAGTTAGCAACATAATTAAATAATTATGATTTATTTAATTAATCAAGGTTGAATAAAGGTTATTTATGAAATAATGAATTAATGAAAAAGGGGTATTTAATTAATAGAGGAAATATGTGTTAGAAAGGGTAATTAAATAATAAACATTATTTAATCATGACCATGGATAATAGAAAATTATGTCGAAAGTGGTGTTTGCAGGCCTAGACCAATTTTCGATGTTTACAATCTCCATGATTTCAATGATGATCAAACTCTTTGAAATATTCCAAGATGGTACAAAAATGCTTCCCACTCAATTCCTTCTCAGAATAAGAAAGTAGCATGTTGGACTCAACCCTTGTGGGAGCCAACTTTTCTCCACATGCTATCTCAAACCACGAAAACTTGTAATAAATGAACCTATACATGCACAAGCAACAAACAAGTTAGCAAAACAATGAAGCTGAAGGCTTCAAATGGTGCATTAATTCCTCTATTCCAATTAATCATCAGTTTTTCAGAGCTATCAAAATCCTTCCTTCCATAATCTTCTTCAAATATTAAGAACAATTGATCAAAAGTGATCAGGATCCATCAAAAACTAATCAGGTATTTTTATTTTTGAAAGATAAATCACCATTTCTAGTTTACAATTTATCTCCTTTATTCAAAAGGTAAACCACCATTTCTGGTTTTCAATCTACCTTCTTTATTCATACTTTTCTCCAAAATATTATTCAGAAGCACATTCTCTTAGGGAATAAATATCTTCCACCAGAAAATGATCAATTCTATATTGTAAATCTGATAAAAATTCCTCTCTTAATGCAAGTTTGTGATATATCTCTAGATGATTACCATTAACCAACATAATCCTTATTTCTCCATTTATTGATACTAGTTGAACAACTCCATTTTTAAAAGCTTGATCAATTTCATAGGTTCCTAGCCATCTTGTATGGAATTTCCCTTTAAACTCTTGGAATCTAGAATAAAATAGTAGTTCCCAATCTCCTTTCTTGAATTTTTTGGTCATGGTGTTCTTATCATGCCATTCTTTCCTCTTCTTCTAGATTATTTTTGTGTGTTGAAGAGATTCCATTTTCATTTCATCCAATCGGTTCAGCTATAGAATCCTATTTCTCTTTTCTTTAGACAAATCAATACCAACATTTAATGTTGTTTTTATATTCTGCAACTCAAACTCAATAGGCATGACTAGATTTTTTCCATACACTAGCTCATATGGAGAGAATCCTATAGTATTTTTCCAGGTTGAATTGTAAGCCAAGATTTCTTCATCTAACCTTTCTACCCAATTTTTTCTCCTCAATGAAATAGTCTTTGTCAAAATATTTTCTAATTCTTAGCTAGTAACTTCTACTTTCCCATTCACCTGAGGATGATATGGTGTGGATTTCATGTGTATCATCTGATACCTTTTCATAAAATCTTCCATCATAGAAAACACAAACTATGGTCCTTGGTCTGACACTATCTCCCTTGGTGCACTGAATATCTGAAGAATATGTTTATATAGAAAATCAGCTACTTTATCTTACCTTGCTACTAGCAAATATTTCACTTTGGCCCACTTTGTGACATACTCTATGCAAACTAGAATATAATGTTTTCCTCTAGAAGGTGGATCAATAAGTCCCACGAAATCAATTCCCCATTTTTCAAATGGTTCCAAAGCTATCTACAGTTGTAACGAAATCTCTATTGTTGGTGTAGGTCTTCCCATCCACTGACATTCATCATAATGCTTAACAAATAATGGGACATCCTTTGCCATAGATGGCCAAAAATAACTAGCTCCTAAAATATTATGTACCGTTCTAATCACTGAATAATGTCCTCCTTCTGGCTCATGATGGAAAGCATTTATAACATCATAAACATCTATTTCAGAAACACACCTTTGAAGAACATGATCAAGACACATTTTAAACAAAAGTCCATTTATCCATTGGAATCCAGAACTTTAACGAATTAATCTCCTTCTCTACTTAGGATTAAAATGATTTGGATACTTCCTTGTTACAAGATAATTTTCAAGATCAACAAATCACAGAGGATGAATTGATATTACAAACAAGTGCTCATCAGGAAATGTGTCATCTAATGGTTCTTGATCACCCTGTAAAATAATTCTTCAAAGAAAATTAGCAACATTATTTGTACTAGGCTTATCTATTATGGTCACATCAAATTATTGCAATAATAATAGCCATATTATAATTTTTCCACCCACTATAGTCTTGTTCATCAAATATCTAATAACAGTATGGTCTGTGTGAATGAATATTTTGTAACCAGTAATATGGTGCCTAAATTTATTAATTTCATATATTACAGCTAAAAACTCATTTTTAGTTGTTGTGTAATTCCTTTATGCAAGATTTGGATTTTTAATAACATATTAGATAGCATGCATTTCTTCATTCTAATATTTTTGTCCCAAAACTGCACCAATAGCAAAGTTGGGCACATCAGTATGTATATGAAATGGAACTCCCCAAATAGGTCCTTTAATAATTAGAGAAGTAGTTAAGGCATGTTTATTTTTTTCAAAATATTTTTGACAATCACTTTTCCATAAAACCTTCTCATCCTTCTTGATCAATGTGAACAAAGGTTCAACAATTTTACTAAATCCCTCAATAAATCTTATATAATACCCAACATGCCCAAGAAAACCAGTTTTATTTTTAGGGATTTCAATCTGTTGAATGATTTCAAATTTCTTGGGATCAACTTTGATTCCATGTTTAGAAATGTGGTGTCCTAGAAAAATCCCTTTTGTCATCATAAGGGAACACTTTTCATGATTCGAAGATAGCCTATGATCCTTACATATTTGAAAAACCTTGTTCAAACTTTCAAGTGCCTCTTCAAATGTTTGTGTATGAACTATAAAGTCATCCATATATACTTCCACACATGAGGTAGTTATATTTACAAAAATAGCCAAGACAACTCTCTGAAAAGTGGTCGGTGCATTATAGGGTCCAAATCATAGAATTGTATAAGCATGCATACCCCAAGGAAATTTCAAGGTAGTCTTATCTTGGTCCTCAAGAGTCACTTGGATTTGATTTTACCCACTAAAACCATCTAAGAAAGAGAAATAACTACTGCCAACTAAGTTATCAAATACTTGATCAATAAATGGAAAAGGAAAATGATCCATTTTAGTAGCTTCATTTAATTCTTGTTAATCCACACATAGATGCTAGTTTCCATTTTTCTTAGCAACAATAACCAATTGGGAAACCCATTGACTATCAGATATTGGATAAATAAACCCTACTTTTAGTAGTTTTTATGCTTAACAAGGTCTCGAAGAACGGGATTGATCCTTCTTTGACCTTGCCTTATTGGCCTAACATATTCGATATAAATATGATGATTACAAATAGAAGGGTGAATTCCTCTCATGTATTTATATTCCCAATAAAATGCTTTAGTATCATTTTCCAAGATTTTCTTTAATTCCTTTTCTTGGGAGGAGGATGAGGATGAATTAATCAAGAGAGTTTTATCCCTTCCTACTGTAATTTCTTTGGTCTCATTTTTAGAATCAAGTGGGTCCCCTACAATTGTACTCAAAGGACATGGATGTGAATTTTTCTGATGTAACATTACATGGCAGTCCATCTTCTTCTTTACTTAATCAATCTCTTTAGAACTAATATCTTGTTCCTCACATTCCTTGGCATGTTCTACTAAAGTAACCATGGCCAATTCTATAATGCCATCTCCTTCTAACTTCATACCTTCATCAAACCAAAATTGAGTAATAGGCTGAATTTATGGTTGGGATGGAGGATAAAGTGACAATTCCTTTTGTTTCTAACCATTAGAAATTATCATACTTCCCGATCTGTAATCTACCAATGTTGTTGTAGTGGATAACCATGGTCTACCTAAGATAATTGGATATCCATAATCCTTCTTTCTAGCTTTAAGGACTATAAATTCAACTAGATAATCCCATGTATCAATGGTAACCATGATGTACTCAAGAACACCTTCAGGTTTGGTGGTAGATTGATCTACCAATTATAAAATAGTTATTGTGGGTTGTACACTTGTCATACCCAACATTTCAATAGTGTCTGATGTGATAACATTGATATTTTCTCCCAAATAAATTAAAACATTGGTTATCTCAATTACTCCAATACTCAAAGTTATCATAGGACTACCAAGATCATTATATTTTTGAGGGATTAATCTTCCTGACAAAACATCAGTGAGTTTGGTCCCAATTTGTATTGTAGGAGGTAATTTCTTCTTCCTACCTGGCATTTTTATACAAAGAGACTTGACCAACTAATTTATTTTTTATGTCTTTAAAGGCCTATAATAATAGTATCTCAATATTAATATTTTTCAATTCATGGAGAAGTTTAGAATCTACCACATTCATATAATTTGGCTAGGATTTGTCAGGAGCTACTTGTTATGTTTTCAAATGCTCTAGGTAAGGTGTCTGATTAACTTTTTGTTCATCATCAGAGTTCTAGTTTTCCTTTGAATACTCTTTTTCTCTTTCTCACCCTCCTAATTTTTAACATTTGGTATGGATGGGACATTATGGTTCCTTAATTGAATATCATTGGCATCAATGGAATTCAAAGTAGGAGGATTTCAATTAGTATGATTATTTTTTGGGTTTGGAATAGGTTGTGTTGGCATCTGAGGCTAGTTTACTTGTTCGTTAATAATATTAGAACCATGGATTAATGTAGGTGATTGTGCCCAAGGATGCCTCAGCCCTTGATTTTCCATGGTTGAAATTAAGTTTGATTTTTCTACCACTGTGGCTAATTCGGTTACCACTGTGGCTGATTTGATTTCCATTGTGGTTGATTCCACTAAGGATTCATCCATTCATGTTGACCCCAAAATGTAGGTGGTGGTTGTGTTTGGTAGGGAGGAATCTATTTGTTTTCATTTGACCAAGGGTTCTGGTTCCAATTAGCACTAGGAAAAAATATTGCCCTTGATTAGCATTATATCTAGTATTTTTAGATCTCTTCTCAACATAATTAAGCTCTTCCTCCACTACAAGTGGCTTCTTCAGATGATTCTTAATTCCAGGTAAGAGGTTACAAGAACTTGTTGTATGATTTTTCTCATAGATTTCACAAAGATCAATTTTATTTAATGGACACTCTCTCAAAAAGATGTTTCCCTCTACATTTGGAACAATAAATGGCTAAAGGCACAGTAGTCTTCTTATCTCCTTGCATGTTGATATGGAGTAAATCAGTTTTCAAATTTGCAATTTCCTCCATTACTTGAGACACATCAGGAGTGAGAGCTTTTTTTCTTTAGGAGCCTCTAGTCCCTACACTGGTCCTAGAATAGTTTCTACATATTTCAATAATATTTTCTAAAGAAAACTTATTTATATCTCTTTTCCCCATAAGATTCAAAGACTCTCTAGATTCATCATCAATTCCTTTCAAAAAAATTGTCATACTAATCTCATTATCCAACCCACTACCACACCTTTTACGCACAAACTGAAATCTATCAACATAATATTCCAGACTTTCATCTTCCATTTGTCTCATTCGAAAACAATCCTCTTTTCTATCTCTTACTCAATAGTAGTCTTGGTATTTATCCAAAAACTCAGTTTCCATTTCATGCCAAGTTGAGATTGTCCCTGCACCTAATCCCATGAACCAACATAAGGTTGACTCCTTTAAGGTGGAAGGAAATAGTTCCAACTTTTAGTTATTAGTTGTATAATCATAGGTCTGGCATAAAACCTTAAATTCAAAGAGAAATTGATCAAGATCCTCAAAAAAATTTCCCCTAAATGTAGGTAAAACTAAGGGTGAAATATTCTTCATAGGAGGCTCATCAAGTTCTTTGTTTAGATTAATAGGATAGGAAAAGGTCCTATTTGGTGGGGGATCATTCCCTGGTTGGTCACCCATTTCTTCTTATTGAAAATTCTCTTGATTCTCTTCTTGATTTTCAATCTGATGTTGTGGAGCTTGTTGTTCTTGATCAAAATCAATATTTTGTGCAAGAAACATTCATAGGTGGTCTCTAGCTCGTCTCATCCACAAACTAAATTTTATTCCTTATCAACACTAAGGCTTCAAACTTAATAGCTACATCTTTTAATTTTCCCTAGCAACGGCCCCAAAAATTATGGGAAAGTATGTTTGTGTCATTTCTTGCATCATTTAATATTTCAATTATCAAACTAAGTGTGTCTTAGAGTTATATGCTATAAGGATGTCTCCATTGATTGGGGGGATTTTGCTATGGTTCGTCTTTGTCAGGAGAGGTTTGTATTTTTTCCTTGTTTATCTAAATTTTTTCTATGCTTAATCTCCTAAGTTCTTCTTTACTTAGACTTATTCTAAAACTTTGAAATGAAGGATAATATTTCAAAACAAAAAATGTCCAGAGACAAGATGTGCTCCAAGCTAGATCAGATCATTCGGAATGGATTCTAAACTTAATTTATCTGCATTAAAATGAAAATCTATTTTAACTTGAATTTAGAATCTAGTTAAGCAACATTATTGAAATCTATCTAATTCAAAAGCAATCTATTTCATTCCATATACATCCAATTTATCAAGTAACAAGTCTTTCTTTGTGCATGATACATTAATAATATTAAGAACATACTACTTATCCATGAAGAATGAACTATTTTGTCATCAATATAACTAAATTAAAAAAAAAGGATTCTATTCTATCAACACAACAGTGATTTAAGATTACAATAATTTACTTCCAATCTTAAGATCTAGTCTAATATTCATCTACGAAGGTAATCTGATTAAAAATGAGAATCAGGATGAACTGAATAAATAATAGGATCACCTTCCTTCAGTAGAGTGGGACCTACTTTTCCTTTAGAGGTATCTTAACATACGATATCATCAAATTTTCTTCTTTACTCCATAAAATTATCCCAAGGAAGGGTGAAGTACAAATTTTTCAACTAGAAATCGAAAAATGACTAAAAATAGAAAAGTAATATGATCTACTCCTTATAGTATCTAACTAATTTTGAGTGTGGATACATATATCCTTCTCTTTATTTGAAAAATAAGAAAAATGTTAGAAATTAAACTAACTCTAGATTATTAAGATACGTTTGGAGCACTTTGAATTACAATCATGAAGATCTATGTGGTTATCTTCAGTTAACTTCAAATGAAACTGCAAAGGTAGATTGTGTGCAAGATAGAAAAGTTGTTTGACCAACAAGTAAGTTGATCAAGGATGGTGAGTAAAAAATAGTAGACCGCCAATTTTATTTTGAATGAAAAATGATTAGCATCACTTCTGATCCATAATTACTTCTCCCAATCATAAGTTAGAAATATATCCATGAATTATTCACACATTAATATCATAAAATCATGCATTCAAAGGGAAATAAGAATTTATATAAAGTATTCATATTCTAAGTAAAAATGCATAATTAAGTCCATAAATGAAGCATATAAAATATAATACCATAAGTTAAAAGCCAAAATATAAAGTATGAAGTGTGAAATTCAGAAAATATGTGAGGTCTTAATGAGGCCTCATCATAGGCTATTGATTGGAGAAGAAAGAGTAGGAACTTGCAAGGGTAAAAGCCACCATAGACCACCTAAATACAAAGGATAAATTCAAAGACATGGAGCTCAAAAAAATGAGATTTGATCTATAGAGCCGCATCATTGCTAAGAGCTTCAAACTAGAATCTAATCAAAGGGAAAAAATTTAGATCAAAGTGGTGGAGCTTAAGGTGAGGTATACGGCCTTAAAAGGGAAAAATAAGCCATAGAAAATAAGTTGTAGAAAAAGGATATAGAGCTTGTGTAGGCCCAAAAGTGTCTCTCAAAATCTATGAGCATATAATAATAGATGCAACAGAAAATGTAGCAAGAATCCCAGGCTAGGTATGAAGAGGTCCAATAATTAAAGAGTGACCTTATCACCCGCTACCAGACCACAAACAGTTGCAAGTATGAATGAGTATGGTGGTGTTGTCATTATTGTTTTCATTGATGTCAACATAGTAAAAAAATTTGTAGTGAGGGAATTAAGTGATTGCAGGTGGTACATGTATGGTTGAGATATTGTAGAGATGTTGTGAGTACATGGAGCTATCTTTATGGTGTTGCGGGTGTGCTGATATAATGATTTATCAAGTTCTTTTGAGAAAATTAATAAATAGTGAAGACAGAATTGTGTGTGTGTTCTAAATGTGCTTTGATAATGTGCTATGAATTTCTTCTATGTTGATCATATGCTTGTGCGGATTAGTATTGTTGTTTATGGGCATCCTTGGGTGATATATCCTGAGTTATAGCTTATGGGTTGATGAAGAGTGAAAGTTGTGTTCACCGGTTTGTGAATTGGGAGAAATGTTTCTCCTCTATAGTCCTCTAGTGGTTTGTCTCAGATCTTGAGGATCTAGAGGAAGGCTTGTAATAGTGTTATCTATGTTCTAGAAAAAGTGCTTATGGATTGGTGCTTTGGAAGACTATTTCTAGAGTTACTATGTGTGTCTATATAGTCTAGGTGGACTAATGTAAAGTGTTCTTTGTATGAAGAGTGTTGCAATTGTTGTGGATGAATTTGAAGGTATCTAAGAGGTTTTCGGATGTTTCGTGAAGCATGTTATGTGATTTTCATGCTATCTTCTTGTTGCAAATGTGTGTACTTCAATTTTCATTGGTGTTTTCATTAGGTTTGGATGACCTCGTGTATACACGTTACACGAAGGATAAGTATCAATTAAGGAAGTGTGTGATTGATCCAAGATGTTGTTTTAGGTCCTATTTAAGTATTGCTTTGTTACACTCTTATTCTTATCAATCGCGGGAGTGTTGAGTCACCGACCTAATTTGAATTTGTAAAATGAAGAATGTGTAGCCGACCTTGGAGAAAGTTTTAAGATCAAATATGGTATAAATACAAGGCAAGATGTTAATTTCTCTAAGCTACAAGTGTGAGAAATGAGATAGAAGGGAAATATTATGCAAAAGTGAATTAAGGCAGAAAAAATTCAATGTGTTAAGACTCCTGAAAGCAGTGAGCTGATGGTGTTTGCAATTCTCTGATCAAGGTTATGAATGTATGGAAGCTATTGTGGTGGATATTTTGTTGCATTGAGATAATTCTCCTTGTATAACATTCTTCTTTACATGTTTTTGTATCTGTAGGCAGCGAGCCTCCTATCTGGATAGTGAGTCCTATCTAGATAGTGAGTCATATCTAGATAGTGAGTCCTATCTTGGGAAGTGAGCCCTCTAGTAGTGACCCTCATTGTAAAATTTTGCAATATTATATTGTGAGTTAATCCTCATCGTGGTTTTTCCCTTATTGGATTTTCCATGTAAATCTGGTGTTTCTTGTGTTGATATTACTTTCTATTATTTGCACTTCATGCTCATACTTAATAACAAATTAAATTGGATGTGGATTTAATAATTGTTTGATATTTGTGAATGTGATTGGTGAAAACTACCCCCGCCCCCCCTCTTAGTTGTCTTGTGCCTTTCAACAATTGGTATCAGAGATTTGGATCCTCAGAGAAGAGCTTAACCACTTGAGGTAGATTCGATGGCACACAGATTGTTAGTCCATTTGTTTGATGGATCTGACTACTATGACTAGAAAGTGCATATGAGATGTTACATGATCTCCCTTGGCTTCAAGGCTTCAAAATTTGTTGAGATAAAATATTTTGAGCCGACAAGTGGTCCTTCTTCTACAGATGAGATTTCTTCCTATGAGGAAAATGAAAAAGAAAGGTATGCAATCTATAGTTCTTTATCTAAGACTAAGTGAAAAAAAGTTATTTCATTAGTGTTATGCCTTACATAACCACCCCATATTTTTCCTTGGTCAAAATGGGTCCCCATTTATGTTTTTGTCCTTGGTTATTTTTTGAACAAATTTTGGAGTCTTTATTTTCCAACACTTTGTTTTTATTTTGTCGAAACCGGATCCGGAACCGAATCGGGCTTTAAAAATTCTTTCAAAACTCATTTTGATTCCCATCCCAACAGTATTCTTTTAAATTTTTTGTTTTGTCTTTGTCGGATTTGGAGCCAGAGTGGAAGTTAAGTCTAGATTTATTTAAAGATCAGTTTCCATTATGCTTCCACCTCCGCTTTTTGGACTTTTTGTTTAGACTTAGGTTTTGTTTTAAGTTTTTCTTGTTTCGGTTTGTATGTTTTTATTTTTTTGTTGGTTTTTCTTTCTTCTTTATCAATGGAATTGGAATCGAAATGAGAATCGAGTTGGAAAATTACCCAATTTTCTACATTATTTTTCACTCTGATTTCGCTCTCGTCGTGGTCATTGACTTTACTAAAGTTGCCAATAGTCATGTGGTAGTTCCCTCAGCAGCTTCGACTCTGCTCTACCACATTTATGGCATTAATTATAGGATCTTTGCACATATGATAACTACAAATTTTTACCTTAAATAGGGATTAACTAGTAGTTATCATTATTGTTAAAATATCAAAGAGTGAACCGGAGTTGCAGTGGAGCATTTTTGCATGTGAATCGATCGAAAGGGAGACAATTGCGCATGGATCGCTTCAGGGAACTAACCTACTTATTTGTGTTTGGGGTAGGGGGTTTTCTGTTCTTCTCTTTCATTTGGTTTCACGTTTTCCATTTTTATTCAATTGTTGGTTTCTTGCGAATTCGTGATTCTCTGTGAGTTTGGGTGTTTCATTTTCTTTCTCTTTTGTTTAGTTTTCTTGTTTTCATTTTTTATTTTTCTACTTTTGTTTCTTGTTTGTTTGTTTTTGACACGATCATTTTCACATTTTAATCATGACTGCATCGTGGTGCCCTAGTGTTTAAATGCATAGATTAGTTACTATTTTACATTGGTAGGGTTTGGTAAATGACGGTTTTTACTTGGGAGTCTTGTTTTAGTTTAGATCTGGTTAATTTAAATGGGGTTAAATCTGTGACCTAGTTACTTGAAATCGAGGGTTTTTAGTTTAGGGTTTTGATGCATTCTTATTTTAAAAAAATGATGCCCTAATTATTTTGGTTCGCTATCGGTTATATGGGGATAGTATTATTAGGTTATTTTTAAGCCCCTTTCATTTTGGTATGACCTAGTCCTTAAATCATGAAGCTATTTATCGGCCTATTAAAATCTCTTATGATGTCATGTTTATTTTAGGCGAAAGTGTGATCAGAATCGATTTAGACTTTGAACCATGTTTTGTAATAAGTATCGATTCCATTTCCATCTCGTCTCTAAATCTACTTACAATAAGAAGTAGGCCTTCAAAATAATGGTAACCTAGTCGGAAGTGAAATTGGAATTGAATGTAAAATTAGAAAATCTTCATGAAGCCAAATCAGTTTTCGATCCGATTCCGATTTTGGTTACCATTCCAATTCCGGCTTTGGTCCCGCTTGTTATTACTATAATCTAAATAATGGTTTTGGCTCCGATCTCGACAATGTTTTTAAAAAGAGACTATTTAGAGTGTTTTATGTCTGGTTCCACCTTCGGTGTATATATGAAGGGTAATATTTTAAAGCATATGTTGTTATGTTTACTCAAGGATCTAATTTAAGGTTATATTGCAAGAAGCTAAAAAGAATGTTAAGATTATTAGGAGAAGCTTCCCAAAGGAATTAGCCTACAGAAACTTCAAAGGCATCAACTATGCCTAAGAATATTAAGTCGGAGCAGTTTCCTTATACCTTGAGGTATAACCATAGAGGTCCTATCGTCACTATCAAAAAAGTGGAATCTGATTGGTCTGATGTAACTGGCACCAATCTAGGCCCATTCAATTTTGAGGAGTTATATTCAGAAAAATTCACTGAGGATGTAACAGGGAGAACTAGAAGAATAGTTGAGTCTGGCTTGGCTCACATCACTATATTTCCTCTATCCATCCAATTCCCGAAATCGATAATGATAGCAGCAAGAGCATACAATACGACCACTAGGTAATGTACGGATTCATAGGATAATGTGATTATAGATCTAACTCCTCAAATGTTTCAGCACATGTTTAGTGTACATGATCCAAAGAACCTAGTACAATTAAATGAGGCAGATGATTTAGGGACATATACCAAACACAAGGAGACAAACAAGGCTCACTTGAACAAGAAGTGGTTCAGAAGAGAGAAGAAAATGAAGGATTTTCTTTCTTTGGTCTTTGAAAAACATTTCAATATATTAAAAGGCTTCTGGAGTGATCTTCAGGATGAGTATGACCTCAGGAAGAGGAATTATGAGAGGTTTCCTATTTCACTCATGGTAGAATTTGGGATCAAAGATGATATTCCTGATACATTAGTAGATGATGGAGTTGTGTTGGATCCATCATATGAAGCATTGAATATTGGTACCAAAATTTTGGATCCGGTAGATTGGGATGGTGAGGAGACCATCAATATCAAGAAAATAGGGAGACCAGTCTTGGATAGGAGTATCCACTGAGTTGTTCTAAGAACCAAAACTCCTGGGGGTCCAGCTCCTAAGAAAGGGAAGGGATATAAGAGAATCAAGAGGAAATTTCCTTCCAAGGAGCCTTTGGAGTTCTTCCCTTCTGATATTGAAGAGATCGAGCTTGAATCCCCTGCTCAAGATTTACCTGGAGTACAAGAGGAGGATGCCCAAATAGGATTTGTGGTTTCAACACCATCAATAGGTGAATCATTTGCTCAAGTCACTCTTACAAAGCAACCAGGAGAAGGAATTCCTGAAGGAACTCTTCATGGTATAGCTAAAGCATTAAAGGGAAAAGGAGCAGAGCTGGAGATCCATGATGTTGAAATAGACTCTAATGAGACCTTATCAGAGAAGGATGCACAAGAAAATATGCCTCTAGAGGAGGAAATTGAACATATTTTAATAGAGGAAGATTAATGGGAACTGTTTGAGGAAGCAAAGAAAGCTTCAGATGCTCAAGCACATGCAAAAGCAATGGAAAAATAGAATGAAATAGATGCTAAGGCACAAGCTGATTCCTTACTTCAACAACAACAAATGGAATCCAAGCGAAGAGCTGATGAAGTATAAAAACAACAAAGGCAAAAGGAGTAGGAGCTCAGGACCAAGGAAGAGAATGATAAGATAGAACTGGTACAAAAAATTAATGATCCAGAGGAGGAAAAGGCAAAGCAACGAAGGGAGAGAGAAGCCCTTGTGGCCAAGTTGAAGCTTGTTGAAGAAGCTTATAAGAAGAAGGAGGAAGCAGAATGTATGCAAAAAGAGAAAGATGTCGAGGAGCTGACCAAGAAGCTACAAAAGGAAAAGGAAGATGCAAATAGACTTAAGGAATTGGAAGAAGAGAGAAACCGTTTACTTAAGGAGAAGAGATTAGAAGAATAAAAATTGAAAAAGGAAGAAGAATACAAGAGGATACAGGAACAAAAGGATAGGGAAGAAGTTGAAAATCTTGCACAGATAAATGTAGAGCAAGAACAACAAGAGGTACAAGAGGTTGATTCTCAACCTAAGTTTAATGTGCAACAACTTTCTACTACTATTGCTTCTTCTTCAACTATAATGACCACTACTCCAAGTGCTCCCACTTGGTTGAAACTAGATCTTCAAAAGAGATCAGTGACACCCTCATAGCCTCTCAATTGGGATGATATTATGAAGGAGATTGAAAAAGAAAGGCCCAAGAAGAAGGCCAAAATCCTACATTCCACTAGACTCACCGAAGGAGGAGAAATTGTTGTTTAATGTGCAATACCAATGGTGGACAAGGATATGGGTGACATGCAACTAACTGATTACCAGTTGGGCATGGTTAACTTGGGGAGACCCACAAAAGATCAACAAATTAATTTGATAGATGTGGTAGCATCATCTACTAAATCAAGAATGATGAAGTATAAGCAGAGAAAGGATGAGCTTAAGGCTCAATTAGATCAATTGCATACTTTCTTCAAGAGTTTTTTTGCTCTGAGGTCACAACAAATTGCCACCATTGAGACACTAATTTTTCTTAGTAAGAAAGAGGTGGATGATTTGGTGCAGGTAAGGAGTAAGGTGGAGATATTGGATAGATGGACTGATAGACTAAATCAGGAAATAGGTGAGGTGTTGGGCAACAGTTTTGAGGTTCACAACATGATAGAGGAGTTAATAGAAGAGATGAATTAGTATGCCAAAGTATTGGGAGAACAAGAGGAGGATTACAGAGGATATAGCCAGAAGCTGAAAGAGGTTAATAAATTGTTGAAGTCCACTCTTCTAGAATAGTCAATACTTAAAGAGAACAACAAATATTTCTTAGAAAAGACCTCCAGCATAGTCTGGTTTAGATCTAAATTTTTGTACAAGCATAAAAAGGAAGTTCAAGATTCTAGCAAGGATCAAAATGAATAGATTGTGGAGTTAGAAGCGGTTATTGCTATTATAGTAAATGTTGATATACCGGTAAATGAGGGCCTAACTTTGAGCCAATTAAAAGAGAAATGGGATGATAGGCTTAAAGAGGTCATGCAAAAGGGAGATGATGGAGAGGATCTATTGTTAGATTGATTGATGGATATTAAAGAAGAAGTAAGGGAAACTAAAAGGGAGATGATAAAGCTAAAAGGCATGAGAGGATTTGTTGTTGTGGAACTAGAGATGATCAAGTTCGAAGACATTTGGGTTGATGGGCCAGATTTGGATATGCTTCAACAAGTATTCTCCAGTTATGATAAGTACACTTCAGAGCAAACTCTGCATGTATAACTAATAGTCTCATACATGCATGGTTTTCTTTTCTCCCCCGCATGCATGACTGGCAGTTTTTTAGGTGCATGTCTTTCTTTTCTCCTCTATCTTCTTCTCTCCAGTTTAACTAGATGATCAAAGGGGGAACTAGAGATCAAATTGATCTGAGTTTCCAAGAAAATTTAAGTTCTTGAAAAAGGTGGATCTTGACTTAAGATAGAAAGGACTTCAGATTTTTGTACATCTATAAATATCTTTCGGGTATCATATTGTAAAGGTCGGTTGATGAAAATAAGATTAGCCACTTGATAGTAGGAGATAGAATTTTTCATAGTTTTTATAGAGATAATTGTTATTTTATTTACAATTGAATATAATTACAATTTTTTCTATGCAATATGGTGTTGGAATTGAGTTTATTGGATAAGGTTGATGAATTATAGTCTATATGTATGCCAGTGATTGTGTTGAAGCATAAGTGTTTCTTTTGTGATGAAAATCCTTAGAAGAAACCAGATTTTAGGATTATTTCATTAGATTATCTATGAATTGAATTTTTTGAAAGTATGTTGATCAATGATCTTGGCAATGAATGAGAGTGTGTTCTTTTGGAATCTTTGAAATATTTATGATGTGTGATTGTGATGTTAAATTAAGCACATTAGATGCATGCAATAGTATGGATTATTCTATAAATTGCATCATGTTATGGTTTTCTTGATCTGTTGGAAGAACATTAATTGTTGAAGATATATGTCTGGATATTAGAAAAAATTTATTCATGTTTCACTAATGTATGCCCTGATCTATCTTTTTGTTTTATTTAAAATCCCCTTCTCGTTAAAAACAGTTCGATCAATCGGTCATTGCTTGAATTCCTTATTACCAGAAAACTCTCTTTGAATATTATAGTTTCATGGACCACTTGAGTGACACTAGATAGTTGAGAACCAACTACCAGGACCTTGGGAGTTAGGCTACTATATGTTGTCTTTCTTTTTCAGGAGAAATAGAGTAGAAATATTCTGTTTAAATGTTGTTTGTGTCATTTTCACCATCAAAAATTAGGAACTGCTTATGAAGTGTGGGAAAAGTTGAAATATATCTATGAAGGAAATGATAGAGTTAAATTATCAAAGAAGCTAACAGCAAAGCACAAATATAAGAACTTGAAAAATGGAAGAAGGTGAATACGTTGCAAGTTACTTTCAGAGGGTTGATATTGCAGAAAATGAAGTCAAAAATCAAGGTGGCACTCTAACAAATGAAGATGTAATAAAGAATATTTTGATGACCCTACCAGATATTTATAGTGACAAGGTCACAACAATTGAGGAAGTGTATGATCCAAAGAAATTAACTAAAGAAAAACTATTTGGTACCTTAACCACATTTGAAATGATGAAATTTGGAGAGGAAAAAGAGAAAATAGAAACAACCTTCAAAGCCACTAAGATAAAAGATTATCCAAATAGTGAAGGTTCAGAGGAGTTGGAAGCAAACTTTACAAGGAAATTGAAGAAAGGTTAGAAATTACAAAGATATGTTACCTTTTTAAATGTTTCATTTATTGAAATATTGATCACTATGCTTCAAGATGTTGAAATAGATCCATACACAAAAATAATAGAGATAATAAATATGAAAGGGACAAAAATTTCAAGAAATTCTATTATGTTAGATAAGATGTTGGATTTCTGATGATGAATCTGATTTTGAGGATGATAAAGATAATGCTTGTTTCTATCCTTGGATAATAAATTTGTTTCTACTAACCATGAAATATGTGCAAGGGAATGTGGTCCGGAAAATAGAAGGGTGAGATGGAAGGTACTCTGGTTACTACCTTTCATGCTAGACAAGATGAAGATTATTGGGTAATTGAGAGTTGTTGTTCAAATCATATGACTAGAGACAAAATTAAGTTTAGTAAACTTTAAAATTATGATGGAGGATTATTCATGTTTGGAGATGATTCTAGTGCAAATATTGTTGGAAAATGAACAATTAGTTTTGATGGAAAACATAGTACTGATAATGTCTTTTATGTTAAGGGATTAAGGCATAATATTTTGAGTGTTAGAAAAATGTATAGAAAAGGATTTAAACTTGTGTTCCATGATTATACTTGTGAGATCAAAAAATGGTCTAGAACTGTGGTAGATGCAGGAAGAAGAACATATGGAAACATTTATTAGCTTAAGAGTATTGATGGCCAGTGCTTTGTATCTCAAATTAATGAAAGTTGGCTATGGAACCAGAGGATGGTACATGTAAAATTTTACAATCTAATCAAGATTAGTTCAAGAGAATTTTTCAAGGATTTGCCTAAAATCACAAAGCCCACCAATGCTGTTTGCAGAAGTTGTCAATTGGGAAAACAAACAAGATGCAGTTTTAAAGGAAAAGAACAATCAACTATCAGAATGTTGGAATTGATTCATACAGACCTTTGTGGTCCCACAAGAATAGGAAGTATTAATGGTGACAAGTATTTTATTATTTTGATCGATGATTATTCTAGAATGGCATGGGTTACTTTTCTTAGGGAGAAAGCTTAATCTCTAGATAGATTCAAAGTGTTCAAGGCTAAGGTAGAGAATGAAGTGAACCTAAGAATCAAATATTTAAGGTATGAAAGAGGTGGATAATTCACTTCCAGTGAGTTTAATGAATTTTGTGAAGAGCATGGTATAAAGAGACATTTTTTTCTCCTCAAACTCCTTAGTAGAATGGAGCTATAGAGGGGAAGAACTAGATTGTTCAAGAGGCTGCAAGGACTATGATGAAAGAGTAAAATGTACCTGATGTATACTAGAGAGAAGCAATCCACACTATTGTTTATATTCTTAACAAAGTTCAAATTAGAGGTATCAACACAAAGACTCCTTATGAATTGTGGACTGGAAAAATTCCTACTATTAAGTACTTTAAGGTGTTTGGAAGTAGATTTTATATTAAAAGAGATGATGAACCTTGGAAATTTTGATGCAAGATGTGATAAAGGTATTTTCCATGGATATTCAACTAATAGAAAATCATATAGATGCTACAATAAAATATTGAGATAGTTGAAAGTGAAAATGTAAAAGTTGATGAAGATATGCACAGACCAGTTGAAATAAGTGAAGATGAAATAAATGAACCTATCTATGAACAAGTACAAGAAGAGAATAAGGAATAAGAAGAATTTATTGAAGAATAACAAGAAGCTCCAGAACCTGCTCCTAAAACCCCAAAATATGTATAGAAAAATCATCCTGAAGAACAAATAATTGGAGAAAAAGGAAAAGGTGTAACAACAAGAATCAAAGTGGTAGCAGCTGAAGTAAATGTGTGCCTACTTTTCAAGATAGAACCTAAAATAGTGGGTGAAGCATGAAAAGATGAAAATTAGGTTAGAGCCATGAAAGAAGAATTATAGCATATAGAGAAAATTAAGACATGGCCACCAGTAAACAAGAATGTAATTGGTACAAAATGGGTATTCAGGAATAGGTTGAATGAATATGGTGAAGTATTAAGAAACAAAGAAAGGCTTGTGTGCAAAAGTTATTCATAGGTTGAAGGAATAGAATTTGAGACATTTTCTCTGGTGGAAATAATGGAGGCCATTATCATGTTCTTGGTATTTTTTTCTCATAAAGATTTCAAGGTATACCAGATGGATGTTAAGCCTACATTCCTAAATGGAGAATTGGAAGAAGAGGTGTACATGGAAAAACTAGAGGTATTTCATTTATTAGATAAACCAGACATGGTATGTAAGTTGAAAAAGGCACTATATGGACTTAAACAGGCTCCCAAAGCATGATATGCAATGTTGGATAGATATTTGACTCAAAAAAAGTTTAGCAAAGGCTTCGTAGATAGTAATCTCTATTTCAAAGTTGAAGGAAATAGAATGTTGATAGTGGTTGTGTATGTTTATGATATTATATTGGAGGAAATGAGGGTATGTGCAAGAAATTTGCAGAGCAGATACAAAAAGAGTTTGAGATTTCCATGATCTGTGAGTTGAACTTATTTCTTGGACTTCAAGTGAATCAAACTGATAAGGACATATTCATTTCACAATCAAATTATGCTAAAGAATTTTTGAAGAAGTTTGGAATGGGTGATTCCAAACCGGTATGTACCGGATGCAAAATAAGTAAGGATGATGATTCTCCTAAAGTTGATAAGAGCATGTACATATCTATGATTGGTGGACTGTTATATCTTACTACTACTAGATCGGATATCATGCATGAAGTATGTTTGGTTTCCATATTTCAAGTAGAACCTAAGGAAACACATGTTACAGTTGTAAAGAGGATATTCAAATATCTAAAAGGCACTCCAGATTATGGCCTATGGTATCTTAAGGATAATGATTTCACTTTGAGTGCTTACACTGATGCAGATGGGTTTGGTTGTGTAGATGACTAGAAGAGTACAAGTGGTGGTGCATTATTTCTTAGATGTAGGTTGGTTTCATGGCTAAGAAAGAAACAAGATTTAGTTTATGTATCCACTATAGAGGTTGAGTACATTGCAACATCTTGTTGCACATGGGTATTATAGATGAAGCAAACACTAAAGGATATAGGAGTGATGTGTGATGAGCCTATTCATATCTTCTATGATAATACAAGTGTAATAAATATTTCAAAGAATCTGGTAATGCATTCAAAGACATTGCATATATCTATTAGATATCATTTCTTAAGGGAGAATTTGATGAAGAATGAAGTCAGGCTTGAATATATTCCTACAAAGGATCAGATTGTAGATATATTTACTAAGGATCTTCATAAGGATAATTTTGAGTATCTCGGGAAGAATTTGTTAGAAACCAAGATCAAACATGCAAACCAAAAGGCCTTCCATAGAAGAGAAAAACAATAAAAAATAGAATCTTTGCATGAAGATGTGCAAACTGATATATTCAAAATTAAGATATTACAAGAGATGATTTTCTTTATAAAATAAATGTATGCAACCCTAATGTTGACCTAAAAAAAACTCAACTAAATAAAGCTTACTTATTAATTAAGTAAACTAATTATTACTTAAGAAAAACCTAAGTAAACTTAAAAAAGTGTAATTAGATAATTAATTACACCAACACCCTTGCTTAAGTGCAACTTAGGGAGACTAAAAAAGAATGCACCTAAAACTAAGATGAATGCAAGAAAGCATGAATGGGTCCCAGAAATAAGGATTGATCAAGTACCCATGTACAAATGCAATGAAAAAGTAAGAGAAAGAGGAGAAAACCCAGTATAACAAACCCCCCCTCAATGAGATGACTAGTTGTAAAGAAGAACTGGAAGAACACTATCGAGTAACATTGGAACTACAATCTGAAAAGCAAGGAAAGATACTATTGTTTACAAGAAACAATATCGGAATCATAATAATGCAACAACAGACTTGATGCCATGGGACACTGGAAAACTCACAAACTGGAATAACCCTAGAATCCATAAAGCAGAAGTAGATGATATGATGAAAAAATTTGGAAGCCATGTATCTCGATTTAGATGTCAAATTGAGACTAAAAATCTTACATGGGAACAAGTACCATAAAGACTCTGGAACATTAACCACAAATTTAGTGGCCCTAAAACTAATATGGATCTGATGTGGATCATTAACCATAGGCTCTCAATCTAAAGTCTGAACTGATATGAATCTAATATGTGTCAAGCTAAGATAAAATATGACCAAAAGAAAAACTAAGAAACTAGACACAACCCATGGGAGTTGTCATAAAAAAAAAGATGAAGATCAAAGTGCATGCACACTCTAATCAGATTATTATGTAAGAAACCCCTTGATGGAAATTTATATTAGTTCATTTATTACAATACCCAATTATTTCAAAAATAGAGAATGCTTAAACATGCATAAGCAGAAAATAAAAGTAGACCTTAGATCTATGTAGAGGACAAAAGCATATTTCCAATTCTGCAAGAATGGCGAAAAAAGGATCACTGAGTCAAAAGATATGCCCTCCGGAGTGAAAACAACATATGAGTTCCAGGACCTGAAAAATATAATTGGATCAAAATCAAAGAAAACTACCTCCACCACTATATTGGGATTGGAATCACCTTTCAAACAGTATCTTGTTTCTAAAAAACGGACACCATATGCAAAAGTTACGCCCTATTTTGTAAAAGTGCTCCAATTTGGCCAATAAGGCCTACAAGTAGCCTAGGGGGCTAAAAAAAAAATTGGCCCCTGGTCCTATGGGGGACCAGGGGCTAGTGCATAGGGGGCTAGGGTGAAGCCCCTGGTCCTCCATAAGACTGTTGTGGGTGCTGAGGCCGGCGCCAGGGGGCTGCGACATAGCCCTCGGTCCTTAATAGGATCGCGCGCACAGAGTAAAGCCCCGCAGGGGCTGAACTCGATTCAACGATTGGATGGGGAGCCACCAGTGGCAGCGGTAGACTGGTGGCTGCCTGGTGGCCACTTGTTGGCTGCCCAATGATAGGTTTCTTCAAAACTGGGAGCATCGCATGAAAACCAAAAAACCCATGTTTTTTCAAAAAAATTTGATTTTCGTGCCTCGGGGAGCATGTTGGGGAAGTCATACGGCCTCCCTGGAAAAAAAAAAATTGCCTCAGAAACCAACTTCTCATAAATCAACCAAATGAAAGGTGTTCTTAGGGTTTTTTGGCCACTACAAATGCGATAGTGACCTTTGTTTGTGCTCAAAATGCTCCAAAAAATAAGCTACCCCCAGAGCTTCCAAAAAATCACCGAACTTGAAACCCTCATTGATCTGGAAAATGATGACCAAAACCTACAAAATAAAAGTCAATCTTGACTTTTTCCAGTGCTCTGAATCCAATGGTGAAGCTTGATCTAATCCAAAATGCTACATAGATAGGCTAAAGGCATGAAATCCTCGAGGAACCCCGAATGAAATCTACAATGATTTTCTCAAAAATCTTGCATGTCAAGACTCTGATACTGTGTTAGAAACCAAGATCAAACATGAAAACCAAAAGGCCTTCCACAGAAGAGAAAAACAATAAAAAAGCAGAGCTTTGCATGAAGATGTGCAAATTGATATATTCAGAATTAAGAAATTACAAGAGATGATTTGCATTATAAAAGAAATATATGCAACCCTAATGTTGACCTAAAAACAACTCAACTAAATAAAGGTTACTTATAAATTAAGTAAACTAATTATTACCTAAGAAAAACCTAAGTAAACTTATTAAAGTGCAATTAGATAATTAATTATACCAACAAAAGTTGGGGGTTACTTTCGCTCCTTCTTTGAACTAGGTGCACATATAGGTGCATCAATCCAGTGGATCTACAAACTCATCATCTATTTGGACTGATGATGGGGTCTACTCCTCAGGGGGAGTGGAGAGTTTCATTTTTGTTGAATGATATGTGTGTTTTCATGGGCACACTCCTAAGGGGGAGTGATCAAAACTTTATGGCTAAAGAATCATGCAAAAAAAATTCTTTGTCATCGATTTCAAAGGGGGCGAGAGAATCATGTAAAAAAACCTATCTATATCTCAAAAATTTTAAAGGGAGAGAGAATCTTGTAAGGAGAAGAGTGTACAGGAAGGTTGTGTAGGTTGTCTAATATGAAAAAAAGAGGAAGAGGAAGAAAAAGAGTGTGTATGTTGTCTTTGATGGTTTTTCGTATCATGTGTTTCCATCAATAACAAAGGGGGAGATTTTTGCAATAATGAATGAGTATGGTGGTGTTGTCATTAATGTTGTCGCTAATGTCAACATAGTACATATTGTTGCAATGAAAGGAATAAAGTGATTGCACATGGTAAATTTATGGTTGAGATACTGTAGAGATGTTGTGAGTACATGAAACTATATTTATGGTGTTGTAGGTGTGTTGATATGATGAGTTATCAAGTGCTTTTGAGAAAATTAATAAACAGTGAAGATAGAATTGTGTGTGTTATGAATGTGCTCCAATAATGTGATTTTCATTTCTTCTATGTTGATCATATGCTTGTGTAGATCTGTAGTTTTTTTAATGGGAATCCTTCAGTGATATATCATGAGTTATAGCTTTTGGGTTGATGAAGAGCGAAATTTGTGTTTACTAGTTTGTGAACTGGTCTGGTAGAGTTATTTGTCTATGAACTGGGAGAAATGTTTTTTCTTCATAGTCCTCTAGTGATTTATCTTAGATCTTGTGGATCTCGAAGAAGTATTGTAATAGTTTTATCTATGTTATGGAAAAAGTGCTCATGGATTTGTGCTCCAGAAGACTAGCTCTAGAGTTACTGTGTTTTTGTATAGTCTAGATGGATTGATGGAAAGTGTTCTTTGTATGAAGAGTGTTGCAGTTTTTGTGGATGAATCTGAAGGTATATAAGAGGTGTTCCAGTGTCTAGTGAATCATGTTATGCAATCCATGTGTTATATTCTTTTTGCAAATGTGTGTACTTCAATGTTCATTGGTGTTTTCATTAGGTTTAGTTGACCTAGTGTCTACATGTTACACAAAGGATGTATCAATTAAGGAAGCATGTGATTGATCCAAGATATTATTTTGGGTCCTAGTTAAGTCTTTATTTGGTCCACTCTCATTGTTATCCACCATGAGAATTTTGAGTCACCGACCTAATTTGAATTTGTAAAATGAAGAATGTGTAGCCAACCTTGGAGAAAGTTTCTAAGATCGAAAATGGTATAAATACAAGGTAATATGTTAAGGTTTTTAAGCCACAAGTGTTAGAAGCAAGATAGAAGTGAAATATTGTGTGAAAGAGAATTAAGGAAACATAAATTCAAAGTGTTAGACTCCTAAAAGCAGTGAGATGATGGTTTTTTTCAATTCTCTTATCAAGGCTTCGAATGTGTGGAAGCTCTTGTGGTGGATATTCTATTGCATTGAGATAATTCTCTCTATGTAACATTCTTCTTTACATTTTTTTGTATTTGTAGACAATGAGCCTCCTATCTAGCCAGTGAGTCCTATCTTGGGTAGTGAGCTTCTTGTATTCAGTTTTTCTATTACTATTATATTGTGAGTTAACCCTCACCATGGTTTTTCCCTTATTGGGTTTTCCATGTAAATTTGTTGTTTCTTGTGTTGATATTACTTTTTATTATTTGCACTTCATGCTCATTCTTAATAACAGATAAAAATTGGATGTGGAGTTAATAATTTTGTGAGATTTGTGAATGTTATTGGTGACAACATATTCACCCCCCCCCCTCTCATTTTTCTTGTGCATTTCAACACAAACATCTTCCCAATGATCCAAAAGTGGTTTCATATTAGGAGAGGATAAAGAACATGGACTCACACTTAAATCCTACAAACTCACAATGCCTAAGCACATAAGTAAGCATGTCCATGGATCAAGTTCTCACCTTCATCTCCCCCAAGGTCCAATATTTGTAGCTCCTAGTTTATAAGTTGTATAACATAATGGACAAGACACTTTAGGTAGTGGGGGTTTCCATTAGAACATAGGAAATGGTCAAAGTCAATGAGTTCTTAAGATACAAAATAGTCGCATCAAAATGTAAGGAATACCAAAATTCATTAGAGCAAGTGGTTTGGGTTGTGAAGGGACACAGTGAAGAGCTAGTCTAGTTAGGAATCCCCTCCCCATTCCTCATTGATAACACGGTCCTCTTTGAGGACCAAATTAAAGAGTTTTTTCTCACAAAGTAGAATGATCAGATAATTTTTGTAGCTCTAGGCCAAGCGCCAAATGTATTTAAAGTGGAGGATATTTTTTAGCTTCTTGACCAACTAGAATTTCAAATATGAGTAGTGGTACAAGGACTCGGTAGCTTCTCCTTTAAGGATATAATAGATCTAGACGGAGTTTTTGAAGCTCTGAAGAATAAATCTCAGTATTAAGAGGACAGGTGAACACCCCTAAGGTCCACTCTTCAGAAACTATAAGTTTTATGATTCCCTTTTATTTTTACAATTTTTCTTGTTTTACATGAAATTCAATTTTAGGTTCTTCCATTTGTAGGTAGATTCCCCTGCAAGTTTCCAAAATTGTGGATCAAACCCACATTTTGAAGTTGGGTGTTGGCTTTTTATTGAGGATGTGCTTGAAGAGTTGGGCAGGTCAAGTATTAGATTTCTCTTTTCCTCTAAGTCCCTTTGCAATTTTTTGGCTAAGTCTTGACTCCTTACACTAGTTCCATGTTGCATGCCCATGCTCATCCTTCACAAAAGACCTCTCAGCTCCCTTCAGAAGTAGTGCCAGTTTTCCATGTGGTGGCTCTAGAATTTTTGGTAAAAGTAAAAATAAAAATAACTTTAAAGGACAACTTATCCCTCATGGCACATGTCACAATGGTTCTTTTTTTGTAAGCATCTAAAGCCTCGATGAAGCCTCAACTTGCGCTATTGGTCAAGTAACAATAAGGTGGGACCCATGATACAAATGTAGCTAAAAGAAGGTGAGCTTCCACATTGTGTCCCTATGTGCCTTGAGAGAAAAGGAGGTTCCTATGTTATAAAAAGGTGTATTGTTGGCTTATTCTATTAATGGGACCCACATATGGGACTATTTTCAAAGGGCATCTCCCATGCCATGCTTTTTCATGATGCTTGTCGAAGATAGGGTATTTCTTGATATATTTTAAATCTAAACTATTGGTTGAAGGATATGGTCCTTGTTTCTAGTAGGAACTTTGAGAATAGTTTGGAGAGAGACATGTGTCCCCATAGCACTTTCTCTAAGTTCCATGGGAATCAAAAGTTGTTGAGGTTGAACCATGTTTGAGATTTGAAGACCGTCTGCACATATGAGCTGAAGCACTCCCTTTTAGTTACAATGGCCTCATCATGAGGACGAGTATCAGGTTCCAGTTATCCCTTTCTTTTGTCTTGTAATCTCCTTCGTGCCAAGGCCATAGTTCCTATATATTTTGAGAATCTATCTTTTGTAAATTGTTCAAAAAATTTAGTTTTTCACAACTGTTACCAAAGAGAGCAATATTCTAATAATTTTAATAAAAATAAAAATAACCAAGCTTTTTTATTTTTCATTCTAAAACCTTTGTAGGTTACCCTTTTGGAAAGTCTGTATTGTTGCTTTGGGCCTTTTTATTTTTTTCTCCAACCAACAATGTAGAGGACTTAGTGTTCTTTGTCTAAATGTGTGGAATCATTTTCTATTTGTTATTTCTATTCTTTAATTATATATTTTTTGGCTCTTTTTATATTGTAGAATTTAAACCACTCATATGCTCTTTAAAATTATTTATAATTCTTTAAAAAAAATAGGCTATATTATCAAATTTTAAGGATGAATATGGTAATAACTATGGTGCATTGCCTTAGATAGTTTTATTTTTGTTTATTTTACATTTCCTTCTTCCCCTTTTCTCCCAAATATTTCAAGAGTTGGCTTCTAAAATATTGAAGGTTGTCTCACAAATAGAAATTTTAGCCCCACATATATGAAACTTCTCATAGAAGGTTGTTTGTTGAGGACGAAATTTTTATGCATCAATAGTGACAAAGGCACAAGGTTTTTCTTAAATTTCATAATAGGAAAAAAACCAAAAGAAGATATTTATTTCTTATGGGTTGATAACTCCCTGATCAATGAATAGGAGGATATTTAGTCTCAATTCTTCTCATTCTTCAAAAACCTCTTATCCTTGGAATATTGTGGCTTGGGTGGACTTGAAGCATGGGAAACCTATAAAAACTTAATTCCTAAGAAAATTCATCTAACATGGCTAAAAAACTTAGGGAAAGATTGTCAAAGGAATAAATCTCGCAAACCATTATGTCATTTAGTGATGATAAATCTTCAGGAAGAAATCTTGTAAACCATTATGTCATTTAGGGCTAGATGGTATGCCTATTGAATTCTATAATAAAAATATTATTTTGATTAGTGAAGATTTATTTCAGGTCTATAAGGAGGTAATAGATAAGGGATCTCTAGGAAAATAGATAAACAAATGAATAATTATACTAATTCCAAAGGAGGGAGACAAAATGTTAATTAAAAATCAGAGGCCAATCACTCTCCTAAATGTATCTTACAAAATTATTGCTAAGGATTTGGCCTTAAGATTGATAAATATACTCCCATCTATTAAAAGTTATACCCAAACTATATTTATCAAAGTTTGGTATATCTTAGAAAACCTAATAACCAACTAGGAAGACATTAATTGGTCCAAATAATTTGGGAAGAATACTGAAATTCTTTTTGTTAGACTTTGAGAAAGCATTCAATAGGATCGAATGGCCTTAGAATCCTTTGTCTTCCATAAATAATTTTTCACTATGGTTGATACCACTTTACAAGATGTGAATTCCCAAGTTGATATAAATTGGATCCTTGACATAGCCAATTTCACTTCAAATATCGATAACGCAAGGTTTCCTGTTATCCCCTACACTTTTTTTATTTCATTTAAATCCATATATTACTTAGTAAGGGATAAATTTTTGAGTCCAAGTGTAAAATTACTTACTCTACCTGATGGAAATGAATTGATAAACATTCATTTTGTAGATGAGACTACTTTGTTAATGAGACTAGATGAAGAAAACCTAAGTTTCCTAATGCAAAAACTAGAATACTTTTGTAAGGCATCAGGTGCAAAATTTTCCAAGGAAAAGTGCATTTTATTAAGCTATGAACCCAAACCCCCTGAGTGGTTTAACAAATATTGGATTCAATGGGGTGGACCTAAAAAACAAGTTAGGTATTTGGGCATCCCTTTTGTGAATAACCCAAACTTAAAAGATATGTGGGACTGGGTAAAAGGAAAAGTGGAAAAGAAGCTAGACAACTGGATTAAGCAATACCTTTCATTACTAGGTGGTTCTAGGTTTTCCAAAAAATTATTTCCTCATATACTCTTTACTAATCATCTACATGGATTTTTTGTAGCTATCAACTAGAGGAAATCCAAAATAAAATCAAACAGTTCTTGTGGTTTGATGGGCATGGTAAAATAATTCATAAAATTAGGTGGGAATGGTGTTGTGTTGGTAAGGAATATGGTGGGCTAGGACTCAAGGATCTAAAAAACAAGGGATTTATTTGGCTATAAATAGATCATCCACTCGACTAAAGGTAACAACCCTTCAAAAGTGTTAATTAGATACAACATCCAAAAAAGGCCAAAAGCTAGAAATCCTTATTATCTATTATGTCTTCTAGTTCAATTTTTTTTTAAACCATTTGGAAATCTTGATAAGGTATAATAGATTGGATCCTCTTTAATAAAAAACAAAAGGAAATTTATAGAAATTCTTTAATCTGGTGGAATCTTAAGTATAAAGAGAAACCTTTGGCTCTTATACAATGATGCTCATCTAAACCCTAGGAAAAAAATGCATTATCTACTTTAAATATATCCTTTGTAATAACAAACTATAAATTTGGGTTACTCTAAGCATAGATTATGACTTACCTAGTTCACATTGGATAACATGAACTATGGTCATAGAATCAAGTAAATTAGTTCACATGCCAATAAATTTTAAAAGTTGTTGTGACAAACAATTTGTGGCTCCTTGGTTGATTACAAATGGAAAAATAGTTCATACTTAGTTAAATTGAAACTAAAATCACTATATAAAACATTAAGTGAGTCAAATGTTATCTTTGAACATGTTAATAAGTGCTATAACTATAAGGAGGATGATAAATTAGGAAATAAAAATTCTTCAACTAGATCTGGAATAATGCATTAGAATTGAAAAAATCGTGTTTCAAATGGAAAGTGTTATTACAAAAATTACATTATATCTTGCATCTTCTAATATAGAATTGTGTGCTTTATGTAGGATAATTGAAAAATCTACTCACATATTATTTGATTGTTTATTTGAAAAATAAGTATGGTTCATGTTTTATTTTGATTTAATTGGATGGGTGGAAATAGGAAAGATTAAAGTGAAATAAATACTAACAGGGAAAATTGAGGGGGTTAAAAATTGTATGAACTTATTTCGGTTATTATTATCTACTAAAATATTATGGTTTCTTTGGAAAGAAAGGAATGAAGAAAAAATTCAAGGCAAGATGCAAGCCCTTATAGAGTCTTCCAAAATACTCATCTATTTTAATGTTTCCATGCAGGTAACCATAAAAATGGAGATCTCCAAATTGAAGTTTTCCAAGCTACTCAAAAATGAGAATGTGGAAATCAACAAAGAAGAAATCAAATATGCTAAGCATTGGCCCTTTAGCTCATATGATAACAGCCCCTTCAGAGAGGACTAATTAAAATTTCAAAGGAAATGCAACAAGAAGTACAAAGTGGAGATGTTGAGAAAAGACCTTTGAATGCATGGCCAAAGATTTCATATGATCCAAGATGAAGACGTGACAATGGAAGTAGTGAGATTCAACTCAGATTCATCTGAGATTGATCCACCTTTAGGTAGCTATTAATGGGACAAATTTAGTGAGAGGAGGAACTGTGGCAATGCCTCTACCTGACCAACTAATATAGTAGACTAATATAGATGGTTATATTCAAAAAAATTCTTCCTACCTTGCATGGAAGCATATATATATATACTCTCTTAATTCAAGTACTATGTCTCAATTATGAGTTGATTAAGTGTAAAAAATGTTGATTCTGATATTTTTTTAATAAAATATACTTAATATAAAAATGGGATTATGAGTATTACAAGTCATATACATTTTATCGTATAATATTGTGTGATCTCTCTCATATTTATTTTGGAGGATAATCCCATTAAAAATATAAATGGATTCTTTGAAAATGTATGGCGGGGTCCTTGGAGAGCCTTGTGACATTGTTCCATTTTGTTCTTGGATACTATGGTATTACTTTGGAGTTCTCATGAAACAATATTTGAGCATATATTGTTAGAAATTATGATTTAAATGAATGAATCATGTATTTTATAGGTGTGTGCATTAAGTGAAATATCATAAGAAATACTTGAAGTTATAATTTATCCATTAGATGCATTACCATGTGAACTAAATGGTTTCTGTGGATTGCTTAAAATAAATAGTAGTGAATGCTAGTGTGTGTATAAGAGTGAATGAGATTATTTTGATTGTTATTTTAAATTAAAATAAATATATATATCATTTCCTTGTGAATAAATAAATAATTAATCTCACTAAAAGATTAATACTTTTGTTATTAACATTTAGTTGTTGAAAGCTTTAATTTGATGAAAGAATAGTTAATTGTTTCTATTATTATTTATGCCATATATTACATTGAGATAGTATATCATGTGTGATTATTCTTCATAGTGATTGTGTGTCTTGTGTGGTGGTTGACCTCATGTAATGCAAAAATTTAGAGTTGTGTCTTTATTTAAACCATTATATACTTATAGGAGTAAATTTGGGGTGGAGAATATAAGGCATGCCTATGTTTAGATCTCACCTTATCATGGTTATCATTTTTTTGATATCTTATATGTTTTAGATCTAAAATTTAGATGGTTAGACTATGGTGGCATTCATTTTTATATATGTATAAATATATTTGTTCTCATATTTATTCTTTGTTTGAATATGACTCATAGAATTATATTTCCAATCTTGAATAGATGTTATGGCTTGTTAAGTTAATTTTTAGGCTAATGTATTGCCATGATAGATGCTATAAAATAAATTGGAAACTAATCATGTTATAATTATATAATTAAAATTAATATTGATAGTATCTAAAAAAATAATGAGATTTCGTAGAACATGATAATGGATTAACACTTTCTATTGCTTTGACTGTGATTTTTTTGTTACATTTGATGTGTGGAATTAAGTGTGTGAGTCCTACAAGTACATTTATTGACAATGTGGAATGTGGAGAAGTATATCATGGACTTGTCTAAGTATTATCTTGCTTCATCTAAGAAATAAACAAGAGAATTCTTATGTTTTGATCCATTCACCTCCTTGATGGAGTATTTTAAGGTCTGGATAAATTTTGATGTAATCCCATGTTGGGATTAAGTCTTTTGTTTCTGAGTTTTAACTGTTCGATGGCTTCGGGTTTAGGTATGAAGTCTTGGTTCAAATTTTACTTCACTCCTTAAGCCCTTGTCTTATATCTATTCATTGAATTGTTATATCAAGTTTTGAGTTACTTTATTAAAAACTTGAGTCATTGTGTTCATTGTTGTTACTAACCCCTTTGCCTAGGCCTGTCGGTTACTTTTATTGTCGATATTTTCTTCCTATGGTCAGGCCTAGTATTTTCAACTTATGTCTTGATCGTTTTATTAAAGGAGATGCTCTATGTCAACCTAGTTAGGTCCTCCCTTTAATGACTAATTCTAATTGCATGTGCAAAAAAGGGATTTGTTGATTTCAAAGGTTAAATCCTGACCCTGAGCGCACACCGCGCAAGATTTAAATGACTTATCTCTGGAGAGATGTGTATCTTGTGTGCTTGTGACATGTGTCCTTTTGTACACTGTGGGGCTTGGTTCCCATTGCGAGCACTTGATGTACCTAAGTTGAAGAATCAATGGCAAAGATGCAACAATATGATTAAATCTGAGTCATTGAGTGCACACCATGCAATCCTTAAAATCATATTTTAAAGTTTGTTGCATGGTTTGCATGATTGTGATGTGTATATCGTCCTACTGACAGAAGAAGGTATCATGGGGCCATCCAATTATTGACTTGGTGTTCGAATTAGGAACTCTACATTGGTCGATGGGACAATGAATTATGGTGCCATAATTTCAAATGTTTTTGGCTCGATATGGATCATCCGATGAGCCACATCAAGATCAGATCTATGGACATTATTTAAAATCAGATTTTCAAATTTTGGAGCCAAAGCCTTTCACGTGAGAAAATAGTACTTGCAATAAATATACCCAGAGCCATCTAACAAGGACATAAGTGCATTTAAAGCCAGTTTTTTGCACACTTGAAGATTACAAAAAATCCAAAGGTACCCTGAAGATCAGAAAACATCTTGCAGAGTTCATCATGACCAGAATTGGATTTTCCTACCAGGAAGAAATCCATAAGAAAAGTGAGCACTTTCCCTGTGTTATTTTTCTTAATAAAGCTGAATTAGGGCAAAAAATCTATTGTTAGAAGCTATATGTTTGTTTTAATTGCTTTATTAGGGTATGGGTATGCATTGGTACCACCTGGTATAATTTAATATAGTTGCATCCCATAAGTGGTGCCTTAATATCTGAATAGAAGTTCTAGGTTTTTCATTTCTTTCTAATAGGTCCTTAGTTGTTTGGTTTTTATTTTCACCCATGGCAACCAAAACCCAAGCATTTGGCTCAGGGACCCCAAGTAGGTTTCTCTCACAGGATTTAATTGACCAATTGAAACCCTCCACGAGAAAGAGGGCTGAGAGACTTGTTTTTTTTCATGGTTATCATATTCAGGAAGGGTTGAAGGACAAAATGTGTGTTATTAGGGATGCAAATTTATCAATTCCTGGTTGGAAAATTTTTTGAAATTTGTTTAGAAATAGGAACTTGGGTGTCCCTGTTTGCAACCCTTAGAGATTAGACTTGGGAAAGTTGGTGGTACCAAATGTATACATGGATATTAATCTATTAAAGGATATTCCCTCAAGGTACGACCCTATTTCGAGAATAGTCAGGTCCACTATAGGGAAATAATTGGTCAAAATAACTAGAGAGGAGATTGCAAATATTTTCAACTTGCATGAGTGGGATGTGAGCATGATCCCAATTCACCTCAAAACTCTAAGGGAAGAATATAAGAATAAAAGGTTCTTGTTAGAACAAAAATCTTACCTTTTCATACCACTTCCACTGGAAAGGGAAACAATAGAAGGAAAATCAAGATTGGTGAAGATGAAAAGGATCCTTTCCCCATGAGGTATTTTGCTAATTACTTCAAAAGGATGGTTTATTCCATATGTCAAATCATCAACATGGATGAACCATCCACCATGCCCACATACCTCATGTATATGGTTCACATCTCTATTATTCAACTTATAATGTGGTTTATGACTATGACACCTACTTGTCAGAAAGAATGCACCAAGGGCGAAGTACACTTAAGGAGGGCAAGGAGCCAATGAGTTTTTGGTGGTACTCCTTGTTGATGCATATTTTCCTTTTCAGGGGGCAAAACATTTTTGGCAAAGATATGTAATTGAAGAAAAGGGAGGGTGACATTAATTTGCATGTCTAATGCTAGACACAGATGCTCGACAAAGATGATTCAAATTTTGACTATGTGGTGTTCAAGAATGTTTTTGCCTCAAAGCTAAGAGGATTTTTAGTTTTTAACCCTCCTAGGATTCCAAAGGAAATCCATGATTTCTTGAGGCCTATGGAGAGGAGACCTAAATTGAAATTAATTCATAACTGGAGTGAAATAATTTCTTACCCTCAAACTAATATTTTCAGAGTATATGGTACTCATGTGACTCCCTATGTTCTTCCAAGGGACGTGCCTTTGAGAATAGCTTTTATTGAAATCATGAGATAGTTGGGGGCCTCACAGACATCAAATCTTCTAGACTCTTGAAAGAAAGGGTCATGCTTCCCTAAATAGATAGCATTTACTAATTTTTTAATGGTTAAGGGTGCTTGGAAGGATTTTATAAATTTTCTAGCACCTTATCATTTAAAAACAATACACCTAAGGAATTATTATCTAGAGGGTTTTATTGTTGGTTTGAAAACAACAAGAAAGGGTGGTCAGTACATACACAATTTCTATTATTCTGGGGATGTCATTAGAAATGTAATGGATTTATCTAAATAGGAGGAGATAAAATAAAAATATTTGTCTTTGAATAAGATGATGGAGCAAGCTACCAAGAGAGATCCTAACTACGATCCCATGCCAAATGTTACAAGTGAGTTCAATAGGGTTAAGTATGCCATCCAAAATTTTGAAGACATAGTAGGTGTCTTAAGAGTTGAGCATGTATTAATAGATAAAGAGAAGTTAGTGATGGTAGAAAAAAACCCAAAAGTGGTGCTTGAGGAGACACCTTCTTATCAGCCCGAACCAAAATTAAGAATATATTCTAGGAGGAAGGAAAAAAAGAGGAAACTGCAAACAAAGCCCAACCTTACTATATCAAAGGATCCAAGGGTGGTTTCCCCTTCCATCCGAATTCCATCACCTCCTAGGAGGTCTTCTCCAATTATTTTTTATATTGATTCACCTCCCAGGGAACCCCTTCCATTAGAACAACCCCCAACCAAGAAACATAAGGTTGAGGTATGTAAAGTTGTCGACTACTCTAATGAAGATGAAGATGATATTTTGGTGACTCCTAAGGATATACAACAATATATGCCTTCTCCCTCAAGATAAGTGGCATCAAGTTCTAGAGTGGGTGACCTTAGGCTGAGAAAAATGGATTTGAGTGGCCTAAACAATGATGATGATCTAAGACTAGAAGCTTGCAAGTAATTTATGGAGGATGATTCTTTCTACAAAACTAAGAATTTTAAGAACTTTGTGTGGAGAGAAAGAATCCAAGATTATACTGAGAGGGAAGCCAAAGAAATAAAAATTCACCCTGATCTCTAAGAGGAGGTTGTACAATCCAACATGAGAAGTGAGATGAAAAAGAAATTTAAGAATATCAAGTTGGATGAATCTCGAGCATTAGTGCAAAGGAGTGGTGTTTTGTTACTACCTGAGTGGGACATAGTTGATGGTTTTGTTATGGACACAATAAGGAGTGTTGAAAACCCTTTATTCTAGACTGAGGAAGAGGCTAGATTGGCACTTTAAGGATCTTCTTTTAGTGCAAAATGGGATGCTCTGGCTATCTCATCACTATCCCTTGGATCTAAGAAACCAGTAATAGAAAATCTGACAAATTTCAAAGGACAATTGATTGTGAAGAGAGTTGGTGATAACCTTGCATTGGAGGCAGCTGATATGACCATCAATATGACCATGTTCACCAAGGTGATAGTGGAAAGCCTCACCAAAGAGAGAGATATATATATGGGAAAGTATAATGAATTGATCGGTGAGTATAACTTGAGTCAGCAAAGGGTTGTTGAGCTTAAAACAAAAGTGACATTATTAAGACAAAAAAATGGACTCTTGAGTCTCAAGGGATTGCTAATCCAGGTCATGCAGCACCCACATCGCCCATGACTCATTCCTCTCCTCCCCCTCCTAAGGAACCCTTATCAATTATTCCTTACAATATGGGCCAAGAACCTTTGTAAATTGAACAGACATGTGTGTCAAGAGTGGCCTAATCAGTTGAACCTACCAGGGAGGAAATAATTCTCCAAATCAATGAATATAAGGAATCGCTTCAACAAACTCAAAATTTTGTGTATGAAACTAACTCTGAAATAATTCAGACAGTGTTGAAGCATATGAATAAGAGAATCCAAGGTACATTAAATATTATTCATTCAAGGTATACTTCAATGATTAAGGCAATCAAATTTTTTGAAAGGGATAGAGAATTAGCTACTCCATTGTTGGATAAGTGGATCCCAAGGGTTGAAAATCTAAATCTTATGGAAACTGGGACAAGGTAGAAGGAATATATGTATCCAAATGTTATCCCAACCTATAGATTTATTGGTGAGATTAGAGAGCAGAGTTTCCAAGGTTTTGATGCTCCTATGGATGTAAAAATAAAATAATTGAAAGCCAAATTTGATGAGGCAGATACCTCATTGCTACCTGATATTCAGGATTCCCATGATGGTATTTAACCTCTATAGGCATGGAGATATCAAATGGAGGAAACTATTGCTTCTCAAGTGTCATATATTTGTAAAATAATAGACATTGATATGTTGAGAAACACTGTTGAGAAGTTATCTTTCATCATTGGTTTCTTCAAAGATTTTGACAAAGAGGATACTTTTGTAATGATAAAGTATGCCCCTACAGGAAGGAGATGGATCAAATTATCAAGTTTGGTTGGCCTTCAGATGTAGATTTTGAATCATGGAAAAGGATTTTCATTGGTGATTTGGAGATGTGAACATAATAGGAGAATGCATATACTTGGTCAAGTGTAGTACAAGTCTGGCCTCATAAGTTAAATTGTATAAAATTATGTTTTCTCGTCGGCACAAGGTGTAATGAATGAATGTTGACTGGTGTTGACATGGATTAATTTTGATGTTGATCAAGATGGTGACTCCTTTTCTCTTGTGTGGATTTCTCATGAAGACAAAAGAGGTTACAATAAATCAAGGGTTATCATCATTTTTTTAGGATGCCTTTTGAAAGACGTTTATATTTTCTACTACAAATATTTTTTGTCTCACGTGTTTCCCTCCATTTGTAAATGTAACTCTAAAAGGAATATGTTCTAGTAGTACATTTGAATGGGAACATGTGTACATATTGGCCTAAATCTTGTTTTTCTCCCTTGTTCTTATAAAAGGGAATTCCCGGCCATATGAGAGGGTCTTTTGTTGAATGCTAGACAAGAGCAATGCAAATAAGAAAACAAAGAGATATCATGTTTTAAGTCGGGTCTTAGGTTCTGACGTAGAAAATTTAACACTATCAATTGTATGGTTCTTAGGCATGTCAGGAGAAAATATGAAAAACTTTTTACTACATTTTACATGTATAATCAATGAAAATATGGTCAAGAATCACTTCATTGGTTGTCATTTTTTTCTTGCAATGAACTGTGTTTTGATGATGGCTTGATTTTAATGAACCAGTTAGAATGCTTTAATTAGAGCAAAAGTTTACGTAAGTGTTGAATGGATTATATAATTAGTCAATGGTTTTGATTGCTAATATGTGAATTGTAATTTTGTTCACTAAGATCATGGATGTCTAAGATTAAATTAACCTTACATTTCAATTTACTTTGTGAAGACTCTACACCCTGAAATAAAGCACTAATCTTAATGTGTAGAATGTATTTATTATTAATCTATTTTTTATTTGAGAACATATTTTATAAATACATCCTAATCAATTCATTTGTATTTCATTTTATTGTGTTCTTGGCTTGTGGCATTTGGTCCTTCAGAGGAATTGCTTGTTTCTTAAAGGATTTCATTCTTAAGCCTTTGATGAGAATACATCTTATACAGACAACGTATGAGGAAGATCTGATAAGTAAGTTGTAAGAGATACGTTGTGTGATCACCCTCCCAATTTTTGAAGAGCCTGAAGTGCAAGAGAGAAGCATCAAGGCTTCATCTCATTCATTGGTCGTCTTGCAAGTATTTTAGAATTGAGTGTGGAAAACTCATAGGTATTTGGTGGGAGTTGATTAGTTCTTAAAAAATCACCAATATAATGGAGACTTTGTTGGGGAGCTTATACATTGATTAAAAACTTCTTCACTTGTATGCCTTGTCAAAATTCACCATGATATGTGGTGATATCGGTTATAGAGTTGGTCTAGTCAAAGTCTTGTGAACTTTTTCCCAAGTCTTTGTCGAGGTTTTTCTTTTAAAATTTGTGTTGAAAAAATCTTATTGCTTTCACATTTTAAAGGGATTCCATTAGAAATTTTGACCCAAAGTACAGCGTATTTGTTAAATTTTGTATGCATCAATAGAACCTTGTGCAAATTGCATGAATCATAATAGAATTGATATAAACTTGTCCCAATCAGTTTGGGTGGTGACTCTTACATCTCTACAGTAGTGTGTGTCAATATTTGAAGACATTAAGGAATTGAAAGTTCACAAACAAAAAGTGAGGAACACGAAGCTAGATAAAGAACTCTTAAGAGAAGTTGTAGCCCGAGCTTGCTAAAGACAAGCAACCATAATGGGAAAATAAAACTTATGAATCGGGTAGGTCTACTGAATCCCTGCCTGCTAAAGTGTCTCCTACTTTTAACAATGAAATAAAAATATAATTTCTCAAGGAGAATCACGTGGGACCCCAATGCCTAGGGAGGATTAGGTAAGTTTTCATGTTGAACAAATGTTTGATAATGAATTAGATATATCATGAGAGGAAGCTAGGTGGGCATTCTGGAACACAAACAAGTAGTTCCCAAAACCACCTACCCATGGGGCTGGGTTTGTCTTCCATGGGGGAAATTTTAATCCCAAGGGAGAGCTCCCTAGTACTAGTGTATTTTTTCCTCTAGAATAAAACCATGTTGACCAAGCCTATCATACTCCTCATCTAGATGAGTTTGATTTTTTGGAAAAGGAGGATATAGATAAGGGTATGTAAGCCTTGGAGGATGAAGAATAGAATAAAATATTTGAGGGAGAAGGTTGATAGGGTCAGAGCCAAGTAGCTTGTAAGAAATGCAAGGAGACAAAAAATTGAGAAAATGAGAGAAGATGCTGCTAGGTGTAAGGTTGTTGAAGAGGATGTTGCTAAGGCAACAATGCAAATCACCCATGAGATTCTGAAAGCAACGATTCAAATGGGGATTTATGTTGTAAGCACATCTGCTACAAGTATTGCCACTACCATGACCCTTGATTCTCTAGCCTCTACAAGGAAGACATCCTATGTATACCATGGGAAGAATTCCATAGATTAAAGTAAGAAAAATTCTTTACTCATAACACTAGCACAAATACTCACACTTCATTTGATAAGGTTCCTGCCACTAATCCTAATACTAGCCCCATTTCATCTTTTGTGCCTCAAAATATCGAGCTATTAAAATTGCACCTAGAAAATGGGAAGTTGCAGGAAGACCTGAAGAAAGCAGAGACGGAGGCTGCTAACTTAGAAATAACGAGAAAGATTGTTTTCCTCAAAATTTCCATCCCTACACCTGAACCTTCAAGCTCTGGACATAACAAAATTGAATCCCAAGAGAAGAAGCCAGATGGACATACACCTGTCAAAGGTGGGGGTGGTGGTCAAGGTGGAGGAGTTGGAGGAGGTGAGGGAGGAAATAAGGATGGCATATCTTACTCTAAGGATGACAAAGAGAACAACAAGAAGAATAAAAATAGCGATGGGAATGGGAAAGGTAAGACATAAAGTAAATCTGATAACAAGAGGAGTGAAGAACACAATGATCTCCATAGGGATAGAAATTCCAAAAGGCAACCACAGATGGATAGGTATAGGAAACTATGCTTTGCTAATATCCCAGGATACCCGAATCTTGTCCCTGACAATGCCAGGAAGCATCTCCCTAAGTTCATAGGTAACAATGCCTTTAGTAGTGGGGATAACTTAAAAACTTTCCAGAGTTTTGTAGAAGACTTTGAGTTATGGGATGATGATGTTTCCATGAAGTATTTCACGTAATCATTGAGAGAAGATGCTCAAGATTGGTACAAAGGATCATCTGATTCAAGTATTTGATGTTAGGATGTTGTTGTTGTCATAATTCCTACTCATTTAATCTCTTTAATGTCAATCGAGGGGTGTCTAAAGCTATTTGCGGTAAAATTCGAATCATTTTTTGGGGGCTTGTGTTGGTTTCGGCTCGATTAGGAGAATTTTGGAGTTATTTTTTCTCTGTTGGGACTGTTTTGTGCTATATCTATTTAATCAGAAGTGGTTCTTATAATATCCTTCTATTCCTTGATCTACTCCAAATAACCTTCAAAATGGAATTTAAACAAAGAGGTTATATTTCACGACAATTTATATTTATGAAAGAATGGAAGATTAACTTTATCTACTTTGTTGAACCTTGAAATATATTTAAAACTTAATTAATTTCTTTATAAATAAACTATTCCATTCCTCACTTTACTAAATTTACAAGTAATTGTTCCTCTTTGCACATAATCCATTAAAATGATGATTTATACTATTTCAAATCTGCAAATGACTTTTACCTTAAGAAATAAACTATAGAAAACATAAATGTAACTCTGATCTAAGATTATTTTCAACACACAACAAATGAAATGATTCTAATCTTAAGATAGAATAGAAAATAAAATATAGCAATGACAAATAAACTTAACAACTAAAGGATCACCTTCCTTTTGAAAGTGGATTGTTCTACTTCTAGAAAAATTAAGCGTAGATTTGAGATCAACTTCTTTTTATTCCCATAGAATGTGCCCAAAAAGGGATGAAGTACAAAGAAAAATGATTCTAACTTAAAACAAGAAAATAAATTACATGAGAAAGTTAAAGAACTTGATACAATCTAACATCCAACTGAGGGGCTTGATATAAATATCCAGCTTTATTTCAAAAATAAAAGACAAGCGAGAAATTAACTTAATCCTATTCTAAGAGATATCCTAGCATGTAGGAACATAATTGTGTAGATCCTCGTAACTATTTGGAGTTGGCATTGAATTCCAGATTTCTTGAACTAGATGTGCTTTGTTGGAACTGTGGTTGTGGTTGGTAGATATCTCATCCAAATTGATGAGTCAAAAGTAAATCAGCTAATAGATAACTCACTTGAGGATGAGTCACACACAAGTCAGCCATTCGTCACTTTTAAATAGAAAACAGTTAACATTTGGCTAAGAAATAAATATTATTCTAGTTGCATAATAAAGGTGCACTTAATATGAAACATTCATAAGTTAATCACCACATCAATCATGCATTTAAAAAAATAAAGCATGCATATTGACCATTTACATTCTAAGTCTTTATACCTCATTAAGTTCATAAAATAATACATAAAGGAAAACATTATGAGTTCTAAAGACAAAATATAAAGTATTAAACAATTATAAACTTAGTAATTATGAGGTCTTTACTGGGCCTCATCATTCTCCCCCTCCTATTTTTAACCATTTCCTCATGGTTACAAAGTAGATGGAGTAGGAACACCCTTGTTGAATTTTTCCATCTAGATGGCATAGTCAGAAACACTTGCTCTATATTCCATAGAAGTTCTTGTGGACAAAGAAAAGCCATTATTCTTTTCTAGATTATCATACTAGGTTCTTTGGAATTCAACTAGTATCTATGCAGATGCATTTATCTTTGGTGTAGGCATGATGATCATAGGCATTCTAAATCTCATCCCAATCCATAATTCTTATTGTCGTTGAATTAAATTTATCACATGTCTTATCCGTACTAGGCTCCACCTGATATTGTTTGGAGTTATTGGCTCCCTTCTCTTTAGTGGTTATGGAAGTGTTCTCAACCTTTCTTCACATGCTTGCAAATCTAGGGAGGAAGATCTCCTTCAACATCCTGGTAAGTTGCAATACTATTCAATATAATAGTGACATAGATAGGTGTTACATCATTGAGTCTTGCAATGGATTTGATTCTCTTGATGTAATATATTGATTATGGATATTCTAGCCTCATTGGTAATCCATATGTTTGTTGTATTTTCCTATATTCTTCCATTCTAGCTGCCCATTCAACCTTGTTTTTCAACAATAAAACAAATGATTTAATTTGGAGTTCACCAATGTAGACATTAAGCAATGAATCATCATTATTACCCATGAGAAATCCATGCTGGAAAAATTCACACATTTGATTATGGATGTCTGGGTAACTATTAAAGTAACAATCCATAAAGTCATAATCAGTCCAAAAATCAGTAGGCCTTTTCAATACAATTTGATTTGATTTCCATTTCAAAAAAAAATCTATGAGAAATAATCCATATACCCTTGAAGGCTTTCTAGTGCAAACTAATGCAAATTCTATATCTACTATCTTGTTTATCCTTTCCTCTACTTCTTCCTTTTCTTTTGTGACTTTGTCCGATTTTTCTTGAAGATCTTTATTAAGTTGCTTATACTTATAGCTATTAGAGAAAGGTATCTAGGCCTTGTAGGTTGTTCTTTATGTTCCTCCTTAGGTGGAGGCAGAAGCAGTAACATGTTATTGAGTTCCTAGGGTTGTACTTTTTCTTTTGTCTCAGTCCTTCCTTCCAGTTCTATTTTTAACCTTTAAATCTCCTTATCCTTTTGTTCATTTTGAATAGTTGTTTTAGTTATATTTTCTTTTATTTCCTCCAACTGTGAGGACAGTTGACTAATTTTCTTCTCAAATTGTTCTTTTAGCTCACTTTCTTTTGTTTGAAATTTCAAAGCTTCCTCATCTTTTTGCTTTAACTTAACCTCTAATATTATATTTTTCATTCTAAACTCCTCCAATTCTTTTTTTAACTTAGATATCCTAAGTGCAACCTGAATTTGTTCTTCCTCTTTTTCTTCTGAATTTACATTATCTAATGGTGTTTCTTCCTTTTCCATGGCTTGCTTCCCTTCACGGTGGATGAATTTTTCTTCACTGTGTTGAGCTATCTCTTCCTTCTCAGTTCCCATAGTTGAAATATCAACTTCATGTTCAACTTCCATATTTGGAATATCATCTTCCTAAAAAGGAGAAATAGGAGCTGACAAATTAACTTCCTGAAAAGGGGAACTAGGAGCTGACAAATGCTCTTCCTGAAAAGGGGAATATTGGATTTTGCATTCTAAACTCCTCCAGTTCTTTTTTTAACTTGGATATCCTAAGTGCAACCTGAATTTGTTCTTCCTCTTTTTCTTCAAAATTTACATTATCTAATGGTATTTCTTCCTTTTCCATGGGTTGCTTCCCTTCACAATGGATGATTTTTTCTTCACTGTGTTGAGCTATATCTTCCTACTTAACTCCCATAGTTGAAATATCAACTTCATGTTCAACTTCCATATTTGCAATATCATCTTCCTCAAAAGGAGAACTAAGAGCTAACAAATTAACTTCTTGAAAAGGGGAACTAGGAGTTGACAAATTCTCTTCCTGAAAAGGGGAACTAGGAGCTAACAAATGCTCTTCGGGAGAAGTACATTTTGGGCTTTGCATTGGAGGTTGTGACCCTCCTTCTTTTCTTGACTCTTCCTTTTTAGGCTCCTTTTCTTCAAATACCTCCTTTTCAGACTCCTCTTTTTCAAATTCTTCATCTACATATTCATCAAGATTGACGATAATAGGTGTCTTTTGAGATTCTTCCTTTTCTTGCTCAATCCTTGTTTGAAACCTTGTTTTCCTTTTAGGTTTTTCAAACTTTCCAGTTTTCTTATTTTTGGAACTTTTTCTTTTAGTTTCAAAACCCTTCAAGGCTTCTTCTTCCTCTATTTTTCTTTTCTTTACCAAAGAAAATATTTCTGATATTTGCCTTCTAGATCTCCCTACTGGTTTGACTAAGTTTTCTGTCAAAACCTTTGTTTTTCTTTTCTTTTCCAAAGAATAAATTTATGATTTTTTCTTTGTAGGTCTCCCTATTGGTTTAACTAGGTTTTTTGTCAAAACCTCTATTTTTTATTTTTTCTATCTTAAGTGTTATGCTCTCAGAAATTTTGGGTGTTTCCTCTTTCTTCTCAATATTTAACAAGAATTTTCTCCATTCTTCTTCCTAGTTAGGTTTTTGCATAAAATAATATTTAATTATCAAATGCATTAATCCATGATGATTTACTCTATTTTCTTTTTATTTGCATTTCACGGCCATTTCAGTAAGTTGAGAGAAAAGGAAAGCAGGTAGATTAACTCTTAATTCTATTTTGGATGCACCATGTCGGACATGATTCAACAACTTGAGTGGTGGCCCTAAAACTGTGGAAAATTGACCTTCATAGGTTAAAAACTTCGTAATTCAGAGTGCAATGGATTCCTAGGGTTCTTATAAACTTCCCCGCTCAATGCCATTATTATTTCCTTTGTGTATATGAAAGACTGGGAAAGGTTCTGGTGGAACATGGAAGATTTCCAAAAACTCTTGCAAGCTAGATAGCCAAGGTTGAATTATATCACCTTATGCTGGAATCACAAACAAAGCACTAATTATAGTGGTATATACTTCAATGGGTTCTCCTTTAACCATAGTGAAATTGATATGGAAATTTCTAATTAACTCTTGCACTATATCCCATTCATATCCCTCATATTTAAGTATGAAATCTGACCATCCTTCTTGCTGCAAATATTTCCTTGACGCAACGTCCAATGTGATTCCCTTTAATTTTTCCATTATTTTGTATCCCATTTTTTTGAAAGATTGTGAAACTTTAGAAAATTCAAAGTTTCATTGGCAATGTCTGCAACTAATTTTTCCAGAAATGGCAATTCTCTTTTATTTTTGAAATGGCGATGTTAAATTTCCTTCTAAATGAATGAAAAGATATAACAATGAATGTGATATTAACTTTCTATACTTGCATTCCTATTTTGTCTCATCAATGTACTGACACAAGAATGTAAAGTACGTCTCATCCTTACTGCATATCACTTCGCCTTAAAAACCCATCTTGTCAAATTTATTACTTAATTAAGTAATATTACATTCGGTTGTACATTTTAATTGAATTATATTTGGCTTATCAAATAGTCATAATTTAATCTCTTATGCAAACTTTATAAACTATAATTAATGTACTTCAAACTTCAAAAAATGCATGACAATATAAATGCTTACCTGTCAATGATGAGAAATTTGAATGATGGTGAATAATGATAGTACGTTCCCACTTAATTCATGTGATCTGCAACAAGAACTTGAACTTAACAAAATCAGCATTAATAAATGCAAGACATGCTGAACTCAACCCTTGTGGGATCCCACTTGTTTCCACCTGTTATGTCACTAATTTTGAATTTTTTAACTAGCCCTATACCTGCACATTTACACAAATGAATTAGTAATAAATGAAGCTAAAAGCTTCTAACAACACATGATCATTTTGTCACACTCCTGATTGTCATGAATTATTGTAGTTATCATTCGAAATAAAAAATCTACCCTGATTCATCAAGAGCAACCGATCAAAAGAGATCAGGAGTGATCAGGAGTTATTATAAAAACTTCAATCATTTGAACTTTTTTCCAATCAAGCGTGATCAAGAGCTATTTATGAACTATCAAGAACCAATACTTTTTTTTCACTCTTATCAAGCATGATCAAGAGTTTTTATGAGCTGTCATGCTTAATCAGGCTTTATTAGAACTATTCATATTTATTCCTAAGAGAGGAGAATTTTTTTCTCTTCCTTCTTTTTTTTTCTTGCAAAGTAAACTGCCATTTCTGGTTTTCAATTTACTCTATTTATTTGTGGCCATCTATAATGGATCTAAGGACTAATCGTTTCACCTAAAGAAGAAAAATATTCCTTAGTAAAATGCTCAATTCTTACTTGAAGCTCTATGACAAATTCCTCCTTCGATGTTGGTTTATGATAAAACTTGAGCCTATGCCCATTTACCAACATTGTTTTTCTCTCTCCATCCATAGGTATTAACTGAACTCCATTTCCAAATACTTGTGCAATCTCATATGGCCCAATCTATCCGGTGTGTATTTTCCCTTTAAATTCTTCAAACCTTGAATCAAACAACAATGCCTAGTCACCTGTAGTAAATTTCTTATTGTGGATATTTTTATCATGCCATTATTTCCTCTAGCCTTGAATGATTTCAATTTGGTGCAAAGCTTCAGTTCTTATTTTATCCAACTTATTTAGCTACATTATTCTATTATTTTGTGCTTCAATAAGATCTATCCCCACATTTACATTTTTTCTAAGTGTTTCTAACTCAAACTCAATAGGAAAGATATGAGTTTTTTCATAAACCAGCTCATATGGTGAAAATCTAGTATTTGTCTTCCATGTATTATATGCCCATAAAACTTTGATTAACCTATCAGACTAGCCATTCTTTCCAGATGAGACTGTTTTGTGAGAATATTTTCTAGTTCTCTATTAGTCACCTCTACCTATCCATTTGCTTGAGGATGGTAGGGTGATGACTTCCTATGTTGAAATTCATATCTAGCTAGGAATGCTTGAAGCATCAAAGACATGAATTGTGGCCCTTGATCTAACATGAGTACTTTAGGTGCTCCATATCTTTGTAAAATGTTCTTGTATATGAAATCTGCAACTTTCTCCTCCTTAGCAGTTGGCAATGCTTTGACTTCCACCCATGTTGTAACATAATCAGTACATACAAGTATGTAATGATTTCCCTTTGATGGATGATCATTGGGCCAATGAAATCAATACCCCATTTTTTAAATGGTTCAAGTCACACTTGTGTCTGTAATGACATTTTTGTTGATCTTGTAGGTCTCCCCATTCTTTGACACTGATCATAGCATCTGATATAATTAGATGTGTCCTTAGTCATAGTAGGCCATAAATAGACTACTCCCAAGATTTTATGCACTGTTCTTATGGTGGAATAATGTCCTACTCCTAGTTCATCATGACATGCTTTCAATATATCATATACATCAGTTTCCTACACACCTATCCGCATTACATGATCTAGGCACATTTTAAACAAACAATCATTAATCCACTCAAACCAAGAGCTTTCTCTAATCAACCTTTTGTTTTGTTTTATTGAAAAATAAGGAAATTTGCTAGTTACTAATTAATTTGCAATATCAGAAAACCATGGTGACTGAATAGATATTGTAAATAGATTTTCATCGGGAAACACATCTTCCACAAGTTCATTATTACCCTGCAAAACCATTCTTGATAGAAAATCAGCTACAAAATTATCTCTACCTGGCTTATCAATGATGATTATATCAAACTCATGTAATAATAACAACCATCTAATTATACATCCTCCCACAAATACTTTATTCATAAAATAATGAATATTTGCATGGCCAGTATGCACAAAAGTCTTATATCTAGTGATATAATGTTGGAATTTATGTATATAAAACACAAATGCTAAGAATTCCTTCTCAGTAGTAGTCTAATTTAGTTCTATTGGATTGAGGTTTTTTCTTACATAATATATAGAATGAATTTCTCCATATTCATCTTTTTTCCCAAGAACTTCTCCTATTACAAAGTTAGAGGCATTTGTACTAATGTGAAATGGATCACCCCAAATTGGACTAGCAATAATGGGTGAAGTGGTTAAAGCTTGTTTGATTTGATCAAATGACTCCTCACATGATGAAGTGCATAGAAATTTAGAGTCTTTCTTCAACAAAGTAAAGAGTGGACCTACAGTTTTATTGAATCCCTCTATAAACCTTTTGTAATAACCAGAGCATCCTAAAAATATCCTTACATTTTTTTGACTCTGAGGTATGGCTATTTGTAAACTTATTTCAACTTTCTTTGGGTCTAGTTTAATTCCTTTTGTTGATACATGATGACCCAAGATAATTCTTTCTATCATCATTAGAAAAATATTCTCATGGTTTAAAGACATCCTATGTTCTTTACATTTGTTTAAGACTTTTTCTTGACTTTCCAAAGACTCTTCATAGGTTTTTCCATGGACCATGAAATTGTCCATATAAACTTCCACACATGCTGTTCTTAGGTCTACAAAAATAGAAAGGACAACTCATTTGAAAGGTTGCATTATCATTACATAATCCAAAAGGTAAAACCCTATAAGAAAAGGTACCCCATGAACATGTAAATTTTGTTTTATATTGATCCTCTAGAGCTACCTGAATCTGGTTGTAGCCACTAAACCCATCAAGAAAGGAAAAATAACTACTTCCAAATAAATTATCCAATACCTAATCTATGAAGGTGTTAGAACCCAAAAATTTAATAAAAAAAATAAGTGATTTTTCATTATTCTCTGCTAAAACCCTAAGGTTTTTCTCCATTCTAGTCCATCATTTGCCTATCTTTTCATAAAAAAATTATTCACTACCTTTTAAAATATGCTTATAACTTTTATCGCTGCCTTTATATTCATATTTATATTACTTACCACTTTACCACAGCCTCCCACAAAGGGGCCTACGGTATGGCGGTAGCAGTTAGCAGGTGGCATAAAGTGTTTACCATACCACCATGTGCAGTTAAACCATAGACCATGGTGGCCACAGTAGTGGTCAATAGATAGTGAGGGAAGCCACCACGGTACCACGGATGGTCTCCAACTAGACCGTGGTTATTGCGGTGGATGGGAAATGAGCATTCAACGGGAGCAGCTAGCGGTTTGTAGAGCAGCTACCGCAGTACCGTTGGAAGTCAAGCTAGTGACCGTGGTAGCACAGTAGACACAGAGATAACCGTCATGGTGAGTAGCGAGGCAGCGAAGTGGTGAATGAGTAGCAGTTACCGTGATACCGTAGCTGCTAAAACAATGACCACGGTAGTGCGGTAAACCGTTAGTGGGCAGCAGTGATAGTTACCTCCATATCATAACTAACCAGAGCATAAATCGTGGTGACTGCGGTGGATAGGAATAGATGGCGAGGAAGCAATAAAGTCCAGTCACCGCGCAACCGTGGGTGGAAAAGTCAAGCCCACGGTAACACGGTAAAACAATAAAAGCCATAGGAAATAAAAGTAAAAGCGGGAAAGGGATATAAGAGAAAATCAAAAGCATGACTATAGTATAAAATATTTAATTTGTCGATGAGGCATTAATTAAATATTTTATTTTGAAATCGAATACAAATGGCCATGAACATGAAAATGTAAATGAATGTAAATATAATATGAAGGGTCATGACCCTTGGCATGTGATGTATAAATGATTTGAAAATCAGTTGTAGTGGGGGTTCAGAGGGTAGTAGTTAGATTTTTCCCAAGAAGGGACTAGGGAATGTAAAAAATATACAGATCTTTCTTGAAACAGTGTAATGGAGAAGATGTTTTAAAATTGGTGAATTTCTTTTGGTGTTCAGTTGTTATGTTAAAATAATCTAAATTATTTATCTTTGGTTGTCTTCAACTTTAGATCTTTCTATCATTTAAATCAGTGTATCAAGTATATTTCTGATTTATCAAAGTGTTCTTCCATTTTGTGTGATTTAATTAGTTGGTGTCTGCAAATCAGAGTAAAAGTCTTCTAATAAATCACAGTGATTTAAGGATTTCATTTGGATTGTTGAAGTAGAACCAGATTAAGCAACATCCCAACACAATTTATGCAAGACATAAATAAATGAAGCTATATTCCATTCAGTAAGATTTCATTTTAATGTGCCTAACAACTAGAGTTAAGCCAATAAGAGAGAACATATATCATTTTTTGTTTTGACTCCATTGCCCATGTGGATAGAAGGCACTGATCTGCCTCAACCTAGAGATAGAATTTCATATCAGACAATTCATTCAAATCCTTTCATTTGTTCAGTAGGAGTAGGAGTAGTTTTAGTGTTTATGTCTATCCACTTCCCTTGCCATTGTGGGTAGATTGTTGCATCAGGAAGTTCATTTCAAATCTGCATCATTCATTAGGTTCACCCACCTAGGTCTAGCAAAGCCTGAAGAGAAGAAGGTATAGTTGCATCAATTGGCCTTGTACATTGGCCAAAAGTGTTGAAAGAGCTTGGAAAACTCTTCTGGTTAAAACCTGCATTTTTGAGACCCAACAGTTTGGCGACTTCACTGGGGACATACTCAAGAATTTTTCAGCCTTTCCATTTATAGAGTCAGAAAAGTTTTACATTTTTAGAGATTCCATTGGGGCAAACAAAAGTAATCCATTTCATTTTCCTACTTTTGGAAAAGTAGGTGGCGACTCTGTTTTAGATTTGATAAATAATGCATGAATATTGTGGAACAGTCATATTTTTTCAAGATGTCAGAAGACGAGAGAAGACAACAGTCAATAAGAGAATTGAAGGAATTGAGACAACAATGGCTACAAGTGAACCAACAATTGCTGCAATTAGGAGTCAAAGGTGCTCAAAATACATCACCAAACAAGCCATCATACAGTGAGAATGAAGTCATAAGTGCCAAGAGATCTTGGACACCACAAGTGCCCTATGATGCAACTAAGGAGAACTCTGGAAAGAAAGGTAATGTACTCTATTCATAGCAAAGTACTTTTGATGAGTATATTCAAATTGAAGAGAGAGGCAAAAATCTTGTGGATATTTTTTTTGATATAAGAATATATAAGGGAGAATCTATGAGTTTTTTATACAAAAGGATGGCAGATGTCTGTATGCAATTACCTCCTCATTTTAGGCCTATAAGATCCACATTTTTTGCACAATTCCTAAGAGCATCAGAGCCTGAATCAATTTATTGGTCAGATTCATTAGAACAACAAGCCTTTGATGTAGCAAATAAATTTATTGATTCCATGCTTGGGACAAAGTATGTGGGTACTACCAACAGTGCTTCAGAAGCTGAAATAGAAGAGCATGTCATGTTGTCCAACAATGAAGAAATAGAGAGTACCTCTGGCATAATAAATTGTGAGTCAAATTGTCAAGATGAAATAGTGGATATTGATCTTCAACAGGATGATTGTTGCAGTTATTATGAAGATCAAGAAGAGGTTGGAGACATGGTTGAAGATGTGGAAGCAGAGACATGTTCACTTAGCAGTGAGCAAGTTTCAAATTTGTTAACTCTAGAATACTAGAAGTATGCACATGAAAAAGGTTCCAAGACTTTGGTCCCAGCCTATATATGCTTTGACAGTGAAGATACTGTGTGTAGTGATTCAAATGGTTCCATGTGTATCTCTCACAGTGATGAACTTTTTGAAGCTGATCATAATTTTTTTTTTGTCCAGGAAGAGGTATGTGAACTAAATGATTTATGCCTACATGAAAATGATGTTGGTTTGCATGATGATGAGTGTTTAGCATTGGTTGATTCAAGTATATATGAGGATGATTGTATGGATCAGAGGTCTGTGTTAATGCCAACTGGTGATAAAGAGGAAATGGGAAGTAATTTTGATTTGATTATTTCAAAAAATCTTGATGAGATTGAATTTGTAGATTGCCATAAGGAATATTCAAATTTTCAGGTCCTAGTGCAGTTGCAGGAACATTCAGCAACATATGATAGTGAGCATACCGATGAATGTTTTGTTGAGTTTGGGTACACTTTGTGTGCAGAAATTGATAAGTATTTTTTATATGATAATGAGAATGATGAAATCTAGAATGGTAAAATGAATATGAATCAGGTTGATTGCAATGATTTCCTGAAAGTTTTCAATGGTAGTATATGTTGCAGGGTAGGTGGAATAGATAGTTTCAAAAGAAACATGATGAGCTCTAATCAGAACAAACTCTATGACAGAGGAAAGTGCAAGTTTTTCTTTTTGGGGTGGCCTAGGGCCATTCCTTGTGGTTTGATTTTTTGAACCAGAGTAGGTATAGAGGATTAAGGATTGCCAGTGCATGGACAATTCTTAGCAATGCCTCTTTAAAAAATTCTCTTCCATGCACAATAGTTTAGGATTTTCCATCTCTCCATTTTGGTCCTTTTTCCATATCTGCTTTGTTCATTCCTTCCATTATCCATTGCCTTCATTTTTCATGGCTTAGCTTGGTCTTCTCTACCACAGATACTCTAGATTCTTGCAGTGATTTGTTAAATCACTCATCCCCAACAGGAGCCACTATTAGAACCCAAAAATTTCATAAAAAAACTAAGTGATTTTCCATTATTCTCTACTAAAACCCTAAGGTTTTTCTCCATTTTAGTCCATCATTTGCCTATCTTTTCATAAAAAAATCATTCACTGCCTTTTAAAATATGCTTATAAATTTTACCGCTGCCTATATATTTATATTTATATTACTTACCGCTTTACCACAACCTCCCACAAAGGGGCCTATGGTATGGAAGTAGCAATTAGCAAGTGGCATAAAGTGTTTACTGTGCCACCATGCACGGTTAAACCATAGACCACGGTGGCTGTGGTAGCAGTCAACAAATAGTGAGGGAAGCCACCGCGATACCGTGGACTGTCTCTAACTAGACTGCAGTAATTGTGGTGATTGCGGTGGATGGGCAATGAGTAATCGATGGGAGCAGCTAGCAGTTTGCAGAGTGGCTACCATGGTACTGCCAGCAATCAGGCCAGTGACCACGATAGCACGGTAGACATAGAGATAACCATCATGGTGAGCGACGAGGCAACGAAGTGGCGGACGGGTAGTAGTTACCACGATTTTGTAGCCACTAAAACAGTGACCGTGGTAGTGTGGTAAACCGTTAGTGGGTAGCAGTGATGGCTACTGCCATACCGTAATTGGCCAGAGCATAAACCACGGTGACTACGGTGGATAGGAATAGATGGCAAGGAAGTAGTAAAGGTCAGTCACCATGCAACTGCGAGTGGAAAATTCATGCCCATGGTAACACGGTAAAGCAATAAAATACACAAGAAATAAAAGTAAAAGCGGGAAAGGGATATAAGAGAAAATCAAAAGCAAGACTATAGTATAAAATATTTAATTTTCCGATGAGTCATTAATTAAATATTTTATTTTGAAATCGAATACGAATGGCCATGAACATGAAAATGTAAACAAATGTAACTATAATATGAAGGATCATGACCCTTGGCATGTGATGTATAAATGATTTGAAAATTAGTTGTAATGGGGGTTTAGAGAGTAGTAGTCAAATTTTTCCTGAGAAGGGACTCGGGAATGTAAAAAATATATAGATCTTTCTTGAAACAGTGTAATGGAGAAGATGTTTTAAAATTGGTGAATTTCTTTTGGTGTTCAGTTGTTATGTTAAAATAATCTAAATTCTTTATCTTTGGTTGTCTTCAACTTTAGATCTTTCTATCATTTAAATCAGTGTATCAAGTATATTTCTGATTTATCAAAGTGTTCTTCTATTTTGTGTGATTTAATTAGTTGGTGTCTACAAATCAGAGTTAAAATTCTTCTAATAAATCACAGTGATTTAAGGATTTCATTTGGATTGTTGAAGTAGAACTAGATTAAGAAACATCCCAGCACAGTTTATGCAAGACATAAATAAATGAAGTTATATGCCATTCAGTAAGATTTCATTTTAATGTGCCTAACAACTAGAGTTAAGCCAATAAGAGAGAACATATATCATTTTCTATTTTGACTCCACTACCCATGTGGATAGAAGGCATTGATCTGCCTCAACCCAGAGATAGAATTTCATATCAGACAATTCATTCAAATCCTTTCATTTGTTCAGTAGGAGTAGGAGTAGTTTTAGTTTTTATGTCTATCCACTTCCCTTGCCATTGTGGGTAGATTGTTGCATCAGGAAGTTCATTTCAAATATGCATCATTCATTAGGTTCACCCACCTAGGTCTAGCAGAGCCTGAAGAGCAAAAGGTAAAGTTGCATCAATTGGCCTTGTACGTTGGCCAAAAGTGTTGAAAGAGCTTGGCAAACTCTTCTGGTTAAAACCTGCATTTTTGAGACCCAACAAAAGGGTAATATAAAATAATCCCTTTTTGTAGCCTTATTTAGTTCTCTGTAGTCCACACACACCCTCCATTTCCCATTTTTCTTAGGTATAATGACTAATGGAGAAACCCATTTGTTATTTGAAATAGGATAAATAAATCCTACCTAGAGTAATTTTTATATCTCTAATTTTACAAAGTCTCTCAAAGCAGGGTTGATTCTTCTCTGAGGTTGTCTTATGGGTTTGACATTCTCAGTATAGATATAGTGTGTACATATGTCTAGATGGATTCCTCTCATATCCTTATAGTCCCAAGTGAAGGCTTGTACAATCAATGAGTATGACAGTTGTTTCTAACCAGGGTCTTCCTAAAATAATAGGATAACTTGTCTTTCTTTGTTTAGTTTGTAAAACAAGGTGGTCAATAGGATAATCCCAGGTGTCAATAGTGATAATGACATCCTCAAGAATTCCTTCAGGTTTTACAATTGATTGGTCAGCTAATTTTATAACTATAGTCATTGGCTTAACATTCATAATTCCTATATTTTCAGTTGTTTCAGTAATAATAAAATTAATGGTGGCTCCTAAATCAATAAGAACATTATAAATTTCAACACCATTAATGAAAAGGGTAACCACAGGACTTCATATATCAGCATAATTCTATGGAATTAACTTCCCTAATAAGACATCATACAACTTCCCTCCAACTTGAATTGTAAGGGGCAATTTTGTTTTCCTCCCTGGTGTCTTAACACATAGAGACTTAACTACCTGGTTGATTTTTGGTATATCACGAATAGCCCTTAAAAGGAGAATTTCAATTTTTATTTTCTTAAGCTCATCAATAATCTGGGGATCAACCAGATCATTATTTCTATCAAATTTTTCAACCAATGGTTTTTGATGAAATCGTGAAGGAAATGGTGCTTTTTTAAAATGTTCATCCTTGATTCCTTGTTCTATCTCCTTCACTGAATCTTGTTGTTGATATTCCTTAGTTCCATTAGGTTTCAATGGTACAACTCTATTCCTTAAATGAATATCCCATATTTCAATGTTATTCAAATTAACTGTGTTAGTGTCAACATTATAGGTAGGTTGTTAAGGTTTAACATTCTTAGGATTAGGAACTGGTTGAGTAGATATCTGAGGTTGATTGACTAGTTAAGAGCTTTAAGGTTGGTTCGGTCTAGTTATCTAATTCTGATTTGAGGGTCTCTTTGGCCCCTGATTCTTCCATTGGTTAGACTAGTATTGGGTTTGATTCTGCTACCATTGAAATCAGTTTGGCTGCCATTGAGGTTGGTTCCATTATGTATATTCAGATTGTCCCCATGGTGGTACCTAAGGGGTTGTCATGGATGGAGGTGGAATTTTCATTTTGTTGAGGATTCCACTATGATTGGGGGTTCCATTGGCTAGGAGAATTCTATTTGTTACTCCACTAATTTGAGCCCCAATTAGGATTATTTCTAGGTTGACCAAAGGCAGGGTTGAACTATCTTTTTCCTATAAAATTCAACTCCTCTTCTACTGGTTTCTTCAATTGGTTCCTAATTTCCGAGAGGAGACTACATTTTTCAGTAGAGTTTTTCTTTTCACATATCTCACATAGATCTACTGGATTAAGAGGACATTCTCTCAATGGATTTTTATCCCGACATTTAGGATAGTATATGGCCAAAGGTTCCACTGTTCTTTTATAAGGCTGAGAACTGAGGTGAAGAAGAATGTATGTTTTTAAGTTTTCAATTTCTTCCATAACTTTAGAGACATCTAATGAAGAATTCATGTTCCTTCTCCTAAAACCTGGTCTTGTTTTGGAGTAATTCCTACATATCTCAATAATTTCCTCAAAGGTTTGTTTATTAATACCTCCTCTTCCTATCAAATTCAGGGCATCTTTGGAATCATCATCAATACCTTTTAGAAAGACATATTTACTAATTTCTCGATCTAATCCATTTCCACACCTTTTCAAAACAAATTGATACCTATCTACATAGTCCTCTAGACTCTCGTCTTCCAACTGCTTCATTTTAAACAGTTATTCCTTCATATCCCTTACTCTATAATAATCTTGATATTTATTTAGGAATTTTTTTTCCATTTCATCCCAAGTGTTTATTAAATTTTCATTCAATCCCATTAACCATTGTAAAGTTGATTCTTTAAGAGTGGATGGAAATAATTTCAATTTTTGATTGTCAAATGTATAATCATAAGTTTGACACAACACTTTGAACTCAAATAAAAACTTATCAAGATCTTCCAAAGTTTTCCCGTGAAACATAGGAAAACTAGAGGGTGAGATATTTTTCATTGGTGGTTCATTTGCCTAGACGTTTAAAGAAATGGGAAAGGAAAAAGTTTTGTTAGGAACCTCCTCCTCTTGATCTCTATCTCCCATATTTTTTGACTGGGTGGAAATTGTCCTAGCGGAGGGTGAACTCATATTACTAGATTGGGATCCTTCCTGAGGAATCTCTAAATCTCCTCTTATAGATCTTCCAAACTGATCTATTTGCCTGGTCATTAACTAATAGAGAGATTCTTACCGACACTTAAGGCTTATATTTTCTTTTGAAGCCAAATTTTCCCCAGCATCGGTGCCAAAAAATGTTGGTAGGATGTTGTTTTTGTCACAATTCATACTCATTTAATGTCTTTAATGTCAACCCAGGGGTGTCTAGAGCTATTTGTGGTAAGATTCAGATTGGTTTTGGGGGGATTTTGTTGGTTTTGGCTTGATTAGTAGTGTTTTTTATTTATTTTTGCTTTGTTGGGATCATTTTTGTGCTATATCTATTTAATCAGAATTGGTTCTTATACTATCCTTCTATTCCCTGATCTACTCCAAATAACCTTCAAAATGGAATTTAAACAGAGAGGTTTTGTTTTAGGACAATTTAGATTTATGAAAGAATGGAAGATTAATTTTATCCACTCTGCTAAATCTTGAAATCTATTTAAAACTTAATTAATTTCTTTAGAAATAAACTATTCCATTCCTCACTTTATTAAACTGACAAGTAATTGTTTCTCTTTGGACAAAATTCATTAAAATGATGATTTAGACTATTTCAAATCTGCAAAATACTTTTAACTTAAGAAATAAACTATAGAAAACATAAATGTAACTCCGATCTAAGATTATTTTCAACACACAACAAATGAAATGATTCTAATCTTAAGATAGAATAGAAAATAAAATATAGCAGTGACAAATAAACTTAACAACTAAAGGATCACCTTCCTTCTAAAAGTGGGTTGTTCTACTTTTGGAAAAATTAAGCGCAAAGTTGAGATCAACTTCTTTTTATTCCCATAGAATGTGCCCAAATAGGGATGACGTATAAATAAAAATGATTCTAACTTAAAGCAAAACAAAAAATTACATGAGAATTTTTTTAAAAAATGATACAATCTAACATACAACTGAGTTTGTGTTGGATATAAATATCCATCTTTATTTCAAAAATAAAAGACAAGCGGGAAATTAACTTAATCCTAGTCTGAGAGATATCCTCGTGCATAGGAACATAATTGTGTAGATCCTCTTAATTGTCTTGAGTTGGCATTGAAGTCTAGATTTCTTGAACTGGAAGTGCTCTACTAGAACTGTGGTTGTGGTTGGTAGATATCTCATCCAAATTGATGAGTCAAAAGGAAATCAACTAATAGATAACTCACTTGAGGATGAGTCACACACAAATCAGTCATTCATCACTTTTAAAAAGAAAAAATTAACATTCAACTGAGAAATAAATATTAGTCTAGTTGCATAATAAAGGTGCACTTAATATGAAACATTCATAAGTTAATCACCACATAAATCATGCATTTAATAAAAATAAGAATTCATATTGACCATTCAGATTCTAAGTCTTTAAATACCTCATTAAGTTCATAAATGAATATATAAAGGAAAAATTATGAGTTCTAAAGCCAAAATATAAATTATTAAAAAGTTTTAAACTTAGTAATTATGAGGTCTTTACTGGGCCTCATCAGTATTGATTCTAAAGAGGTATTCTATATGATTTTTAAAGAATAATAAGGGGATCAAACTGATCCCAGGTTTAGACTAAATGATTTCAATAACATTAACAAAGGCCAAAATGAGATGGCGAATGAGTTCAATGTGAGGTTTCAGAAGCCCATGCTCAAAGTTCTTTCTTATCTCCGGCCTAATGAGAATTCATGTTTGGTAGTATATTGTAATGCTTGTGACTCCAAGATGTGTTATCTAATAAGAGATAAGAATCCCCAATTTCTAAGAGAGGCTTACAAGATAGCGGTCAACATTGAAAATAACAGAAGAGCATCAAGCAAAGTAGGACGCAGAGATGATTCTAGGGTGTCAAAAGGGCTTAAGGTCCAAAATGAGAAAACTAGTAAGAACTCATTCCCTGATGAGAAGATAGATCAAAGGAAAAATCAAGGTTCTTCAATTATTTAGGGTGCAAATGAATTGATTTTCACCCCAAATCCTATTTATACCTAGGGTTTTAGAGGGTCTTTTTCAAACCTTTTGCACTGGACACGTAAACTACCAAATTACAACATCCATTTCTTTTCCAAATCACTTTGAAATCAATATATTTCACCACCATCAAACTTCTGACTATCAAATTACTGAATCAAGACAATTTTCAAATTTTTCAAAAAATTGTCATTTTTCCCGAGGGGGCATACCCTAACCTATTTCACACTAGGGCACAACAGGGGCATGATTTAAATAATTTTCTTTAACACAAAGGCCGAAATGACATTGTATCAAAGAGGGACATATAGTAGACACTGAAAATTGGTCTAGGCCTACGACACCATTTTCGACATAGTCCTCATATTCATAGTCATGATTAAATAATGTTAATTATTTAATTACTTTCTAAAGTCACCTTTTTTCTATTAATTAAATAATTTTAATTATTTAATTAATTCATGATGACCTTTCTTAATTAATTAAAAAAATCTTATTTATTTAATTATGTCACTAATTAATTAATCCTTTTTCTAAATTAAATAATTTATTATTTAATTTATCCTTTATCACATTTTCAGACTATAATTAAATATTCATTTCAAATTATTTAATTATTCAATAACCTTTTGGACGGCCAATTAAATAAATTTTTATTTATTTAATTAAAACTCTGCATTTTGAATGTTGAATTAAATAATCATTTAATTCATAAATATTGTTATTCTTTGAATATTCCTCTGATTAGATAAACGCTTGGTTATCTGATTATTCACTTACCGCTTAAGTTGAGATATAATTCATCAGTCAGTTATCTCATGATTTATTCCTAACAAGTAGACCTTCTTCTTTAATCAGTCAATCATATTCTTTTTTGTGCGAGCTATTATTAATTAAATAACTTTATTTAATTCATTCCTTCATTTGTGCATTCAAACACAATTTTTCTACTTTATATTTCACATACAATCTTTATTCTTCTGAATTTTGAATAGTCTCAAAACCAGATTAAATTATTATTTAATTTAATCTTTATCATGTAGAATTTTTCACTCACATTGTAAGTGACACAAACCTCTATCGCATGGAAATAATCAATCTCAACCATCCATTTGTCTTTTGAATCTGATCCGATCATTCAAAAAAAAAATCTATAAATTGACCTGACATTCGTCATTATTCCTCCTCCTGAAATTTGTATACTTTAGGAATCTTATAATCTTTGATATTTTTCTAATTCAATAGTCAATATTTCATAGTTACATACTTAAGAAATCTAAAGGCAACTATCATACAAACATAAAAATGAAGTGCAATCGAGGTCATTCGAAGAAATTTACAGATGTTCGATGAAATCAATCTTGTTTATAGTGTTTTATATTTCTTTTTTCTTTTTTGTTAAACATAGGATTAGATTAGTGTTATTAGTGTTTTTTTTTGCTTAACCATCTTGTTTGATTCTTATTTCCAATGTATAGAAGGCAGCAAAAAATGATAAGCCTCAGTTTCAGAGAAATGGCAGGCCCTCAAGGCTACAAGATTATCCCTATCATACTAATTGGCACAATGGAAATCCTATCAACAATTAGAAAACTACTCAAGGTACACATGATCCTCTGTAGAGAAATTCCACTAATGTTCTTGAAGATTTTCCATGGTTTGAAGTATTCTAGATGCCCCACTCATCACAATAGTGTGTTGTTGCAAGATCCATGGAATAGACTCAAGATGACCAAGGGGAATCAGATTCTCCTCACGTCCATGATCAGATGGAAAATGTGTTTATGATTAAATCAGACTTTGACTGTAATGAGTATTCCTCAGCTGATGATGTTGATATGAGTGATGTGGATGTGTTGAGTGAGGAGGCTAGTATGCATCATCAGTAAGTTTTCCTAGATGGGGATGGAGATAATGATTGCACTATGTATACTCTGGAAACTAAAAATATCACCTTACAAAGACCTAAAAATGAGGAGATTGAAAGATACACAGCTGCATTGGCTTCCAAGGCAAGGATTTATTATCATCTAAGAAATAGAATTATGAATGGTAACCAAGTTAGTCCAACCAACATTTTTGTTAAAGAGGATAAAGCAGGAATTAAAGAAATAAATATAGAAAATAAGAAAGAGGAATCAAAACCTAAGGAAGGTAAAGAGGTAAGAATCTTGGAAAAGAAGGGCACCAAAGCAATAATTGAAGGAGAAATTAATCCTCAAGTTAAAAAGGCCAAGCATGATAAATCTAGTGTTGAGAAGACTTCAGGACCTATTCAATAGGAAAGTCCAAAATAACTGGTGTTCCCTGAGATACCAAGTTACTCTCCTATAGATATGTTCCAATTATTGTCACATTTCAGGGTCACCATCCTGTTTTTGGAAATGATGAGAATAGAGGAGCATAAAGATTAGATTGTTTCATTTATTAATAGTATTTCTACAAGTGGGAGGGATAAGATGATTATGTAGCAATATGAATTGAGAATTAATCAAGAGAAGGATGTTGAGGTAAAGGTGGTCATTAATGAAAATCCTGAGATATAATTAGGAACTACTATTACTGCCAAGCCAAGCCAATTCAACCCGTTTTACTTAAACTTAATCATTGATGGTAAATTATTTAGAAATTACATGATAGACTCTGGAGCCTCCAACAATGTAATTACAAAGAATATTATGGAGTAAATTGGTTTGAAGGTGGATATCACATATGGAAAGTGTTATGCTATGGATTCCAAAGAAGTGCCTATTATAGGGGTGATAAATAAATTTCCATACAAACCGGTAGCATTCCTAGAGAAAGAGTTGTTCATGATTGTTACAGTGGTAGATATCCCACCAACCTATGGGATGTTGCTATCAAGAAAATGGAGTGTCTCCATGGGTGGAATCATACTATGTGACCTATCTTTTTCCACCTTTTCTATTGATTAGAAAGATGTCAAGGTTGTGAGGGAGGCAAAAATATGTCACATGATTGAGCATGTAGAACAACCGGTAAGGGTTCATTTTTTGGATACCAGTTTGGATACCTTTTGAGTTGAAGTAGAATTGTCTGAGGTAAATGTGGATCCTACACCAATTTTTTAGGATATTTCAGGTGACTTACAATAAGAATTCCCTTGGATGATGTATTTTGATGGACCATGTTCCAAACAAGGCTCTAGTGTAAGAATTATTATGAATTCTCCACAAGGTGAGACATGCAAATACTCCTTTTTGTTACAAATTTCTTGCATAAACAATGTTGTTGAGTATGAGGCTCTTTTACTTGGATTGAAACTTGATTCCAAGCATGGTATTAAGATATTAATGATATTGGGAGACTCTAATTTGGTGGTTTCCCAAGTCAAGTCTCAATTTTTTGCTAAAGACAAAAGACTTCGACAATATAGAAATGTTGTGTGGGATACTATTGAAGCCTTTGATGCCTTTGGCATAGACTGGGTAGAAAGAGGACAAAATGTTAGGGAAGATTTTCTAGCCAACATTGCAGTCAGACTAGATGATGTTACTTTTTATGGTGTTTCCCAAATAGAAGTATAAACACGGCCTACAGTACCAAACAATGTTTGCAATTGGCAGGTATTTGATGATGACAATGATATATTATAGTTTCGCCACTGTGTTGATAGATATGAAAACCAAGAGATTGAGTTTAGCTCTTTTTTGGTTGAGGTTGATGGGAAGGAGACAATGTTTGGAAATGAGATAATTCGGTTAAAAACCAACAAGATTCCCTGGGGATTGGTTGCACTAGAGAGGGCTTTTGATGGCCCTGACAAGGTGAATATTAAGAAAAATTATTCTCATAGAGAAGACTTGGAGGAGGTAAACTTAGGTTTAGAAAACTCCCCTAAAAAGGTATATATAGGCAAAAATCTTTAACCCTGTGTAAGGAATATGCTAATCTCTTTGTTAAGGAAGTATAGGTATGTCTTTGCATGATGATATGATGATCTTAAGGCATATAAGGAGGATTTATTCCAGCATGAAATTCCTTTGAAGGTTGATGCCAAATTGTTCAGATAGAAGAAAAGGCCTATCAATCCTACATTACAACCAAAGATGCAGGAAGAACTTACCAAGTTGCGAGATGCAAGGATCATCAAGCCTATTTAACATTCATCATGGGTTTCAAATCTGGTTCCTGTTAAGAAAAATAATGGTGATATCATATTATGTGTGGATTTCAGGAATCTTAATGTAGCATCCCTAAAAGATAACTATCCTTTGCTAACATGGAAGCCATGTTGCAAAAGGTCACAGGGTGTGAGTTATTTTCCATGATGGATGGTTTCTCAAGGTATAACCAGGTGATGGTAAGAGAAGCTAAGCAGTACGTGATTGCATTTAATACACCCTGGGGAGCATACATGTATGTAAGGATGCCTTTTTGTCTCACGAACATTGGCGCCACATTCCAAAAAACAATGGATGTGGCTTTTGTTGATTTAATTGACATTTTTCTAGCCATTTACCAAGATAACCTCACTACACATAGTAAAAAGGAGGAGGACCACTGTTTACATCTGGAAAAAAAATTATCAGAGATCTAGCGTATGGGATTTCTTAACCCTAAGAAGTGTCATTTTGGGGTAAAAGAAGGAAAATTATTGGGCCACATTGTCTCAAAGGATGGAGTCAAAATTGACCCTGAATGGGTGGCAGTGATTGATAAAATTAAGCTACCTAAAAATGTGAAAGGAATTCAGTCTTTCTCCAGACAAATTAATTTTGTCCAAATACTTTTTACCAATTTTGTTGAGATTGAAAGGTCTATTTCAAAAAATTTGAAGAAAGGAGAAAAGTTAGTTTGGATAGAAGAACCTATGAAAGCCTTTCAAGGTATTAAAGATGCTATTAAGGAATCCCCTTCTCTTAAATCTCTTGACTATTCAAAGCGTTTTCAGTTGTTTACATTTTCTTTTTTTCATACAGTAGCAGGGTTATTACTCCAGAAAAATAATGAAGGTTTCAAACAACCTATTGCTTTATTTAGTAAGTCATTGCAGTCGATCGAATTAAAATATGATGCTACAAAAACATAGGCATACGCCTTGGTTAAAGCTGTAAGAAAATTTAGACCATATCTGACTGGCACTACAATTGTTGCATATGTTCCTTCAGCAACATTGAAGGACATATTTACTCAACAGGAGACCATAGGTCATCGATGTAGACAGATAAATAGGATTTAGGAATTCAACATTAACATCCAAATCACCAATTTGGTGAGAGTCTAGGTCCTAGCTAAGTTGATGGCTAAGACGAACCAGGAAGCCAACTAGGTAAACCAAGTTGAGCATGCAAATGTTGTGCCTGTATGTGATATGCAGAAATGTGGATGGTACAGAAGAATTGTTTATTTTCAAACCATGCAATGCCTTGAGGATATACCCAACAATGAAAGAAGGACTTTGAAATCAATTGTAATTAAATATTCTATTATTGATAGTGAAATTTGGTGGATGAGACTCGAAGGTGTATTGCTCATATGTGTGGATGGAGATCAGGAAAAATATATTTTGATTGAGATGCATAAAGGTGCATGTGGAGGCCATTACATGGCTAAAACTATTGCTCATAATATTTTGAGAGTAGGCTACTAGTGGCCTACAATATGTAAGGATGCACATAGGTTTGTGAAGAGATGTGATGCTTGTCAGAGATTCACTAGCAAGTTAAAGTTTTTAATAAATTTTTCACTTAGGCCAGTGTCAATACCAGCCCCTTTTCAACAATGGGGCATTTATTTCATTAGAGAAATGTTTGAAAAGTCTAGTGGTGGAAATTCTTGGATATTGGTTGTAACTGATTACTTTACAAAATGGGTTGAAGCTATCCCTACTAGGAAAGCAACTAGTAAAGTTGTCATTGATTTTTAAATGAATAATCTCTTAAGTATATTTGGTGTTCCTACAAGAATTGTTTCTAACAATTCCATGTGTTTCAGGTCTGATTCATTGTTTTTTGTAACCAATATGGTATAAGTGTTTCTTATTCATCACCATCTGACCCCTCAAGAAATGGAGAAGTTGAATCAAGTAATAAAAGTTTGATGAAAATTATTAAGTGGGTGATTGAGAAGAAAAAGAAAGCCTAGAATTCAAAGTTACAGCTAGCACTGTGGGTTTATAGGACTATGGTGAAGAAGGTCATTGGGAAATCTCCTTTCAATCCAGTGTATGGATTTGAGGCTAAAATACTTCATAACAATTTGTTAAAGATGTACATATTTTTCCAAGAATATGATAGCTATATTTATGATGTAATGCAACTCAGGATGGATGAATTGACTAAGCTTGATGAAACAGGGCAAGAATCTCATAAAAGGAATGAGAAGCTTCAATTGAAAATTAAACATTTGTATGACAAGAAGTCCATTGATAAAAATTTTTAGTTGGGAAGTATGGTCTTAATGTGGAATGAAAGGATGGAGGACAAGGGTAAAAATGGGAAGTTAGATCCATTATGGTTAGGTCCTTATTTGGTTGTTGATACACATGGATTGGACTCTTACTTCTTGTAGTCCTTAACAGGTGAAATTCTTGAGCTGCTAGTACATGGACAGTTCTTGAAATCCCATTTCTCTTGAAATAGGCTATTTTTCCATGTACGATGTATAGTCCTGTAAATTTTGTATATAGGTTTAGTGTGTTTACTTTTCCTCTTGTATCTCCTTCTCTTGTCTGGATAGGTCCTAGCTATTTTTAGTTTTCTTTGTATTGGTTTCCTTGAACCTGAGATCTTAATTCTTGCCATACCTACCAGGGGTATGTGTCCCTGAGTCAGAGTCATTGATGGAGTTTTTTAAGGTCTGGATAAATTTTGACTTAATCCCATGTTGGGATTAAGTTTTTTGTTTCTGAGTTTCAACTATTCAGTGGCTTCGGTTTTAGGTCTTGGTTCAAATTTTGCTTCATGCCTTAAACCCTTGTCTTATAATTTTATGTTGACTTATTATATCAAGTTTTCGGCTACTTTATTAACCACTTGATTCATTGTGTCTATTGTTGTTACCAACTCCTTTACCTAGGCATGTCGGTTACTTTTATTGTTGGTATTTTCTTCCTATAGTTGGGCACAATATTTTCAACTTATGTCTTGATTGTTTTATTAAAGGGGATATTATTCGTCGACCTAGTTAGGTTCCCCCTTTAATGACTAACTCTAATTGCATGTGTAGAAAAGGGATCCATTGATTTCAAAGGTTAAATCGTGATCGTGAGTGCACACCATGCAAGATTGAAATGACTCATCTCTAGAGAGTCATGTGGCTTACACGCTTGTGACATGTGTCCCTTTGTACATTGTGGGGACCGGTTCCCATTACGAGCGTCTGATGTACCCAAGTTGATGCTTTTGCCTTGACATGGATCATCCAATGTGCCACATAAAGATCAAATCTACAGACATGATTTAAAATCAGATTTTCAAATATTGGAGTCATTTCCTTTTGTGTGAGCAAATAGTACTTGCAGTAAATATAACTAGAGCCATCTAACGAGGACATAATTGCATTTAAAGCTAGTTTTTCTCACACTTGAAGATTACAAAAAATCCATAGATACCCTAGAGATCGAAAAACATCGCGCAAAGTTCGTTGTGACCAGAATTAGGATTTCCTACCAGGAAGAAAGTTGTAAGTAATTCAAGCACTCTCTATGTGTCGTTTTTCTTAATAAAGCTTAATTAGGGCAAAAATCTATTGTTAGAAGCTATCTATTTGTTTTAATTGATTTATTAGGGTATGGGTATGATTTGGTAGGTGGTATGCCTAGTTGAATTTCATAGAGTTGCATCCCATGCATGGTGCCTTAATATCTAAATAGAAGTGCTAGGTTTTTCATGTCTTTCTAATAGGTCCTCAATTGTTTGGTTTTTATTTTCACCCATGGCACCCAAAACCCAAGCATCCGGCTTAGGAACCCCAAGTAGGTTTCTCTCCTAGGATGTAATGAACCAATTGAAACCCTCCATGAGAAAGAGGGTGGAGGGAGTTGTTTTGTTTCATGGTTATCATATTCAGGAAGGGTTGAAGATAAAAATGTGAGGTATTAGGGATGCCAATTTATCAATTTCTAGTTGGTGACTTTTTTAGAATTAGTTTGGAAATAGGAACCTAGGTGTCCTTGTTTGCAATCCTTAGAGATTAGACTTGGGAAAGTTGGTGGTACCAAATGTATTCATGGGTATTGATCTGTTAAAGGATATTTCCTCAAGGTACAACCCTGTTTCAAGAATATTTAGGTCCACTGCAAGGAAAGAACTGGTCAAAATAACCTGAGAGGAGATTGCAAATTTTTTCAACTTGCATGAGTGGGATGTGAGCATGATCCCAATTGACCTCAAAAATTTCATGAAAGAGTATAAGAATACAAGGGTTCTTTTTGGAACAACAATGCTACCTTGTCATACCGCTTCCACTGGAAAGGGAAAGAATAGAAAGCAAATCAAGATTGGCGAAAATGAAAAGGGGCCTTTTCCCATGAGGTATTTGGCTAATTACTTCAAAAGGATGGTTTCTTCCATCTGTCAAATCCTTGGCATGGATGAACCATCCACCATGCCCATGGACCTTATGTATATGGTTGCACATCTCCAGTATTCATCTTACAAGGAGGTTTGTGACTATGCCACCTACTTTTCAGAAAGAATGCACCAAGGGCTAATTACACTTAAGGAGGAAAAGGAGCCAATGATTTTTTGGTGGTACTCCTTGTTGATGCATATGTTCCTTTTTAGGGGGCAGATTTTTTTTGGCAAAGATATGCAATTGAAGAAAAGGGGGGGTGACATTCTTTTTCTGATCCAATGCTAGACACAGATTCTTAACAAACATTATTCTAATTTTGACTATGTGGTGTTCAAAAATGTCTTTTCCTCAAAAATGAGAGGCTTTTTAGTTTTTAACCCTCCTAGGATTCCAAAGGAAATCCATGATTTATTGAGGCCTAAAGGAGAGGAGGCCTGATTTGAAATTAAGTCATAACTAGGGAGACATAATTGCTTTCCCTCAAACTACTATTTTTCAGAGTATATGGTACTCATGTTGCTCCCTATGTTCTTCCAAGGTATGTGCCTTTAAGAATAGGTTTTATTGAAATCATGAGATAGTTTGGGGCCTCACAGATATCACATCTCTTAGACTCTCAAAAGAAAGGGCCATTCTTCCCTAGATGGACATTATTTGATCATTTTGTAATGGCTAAGGGTGTTGCGAAGGATTTTAGAAATTTTCTAGCACCTTATCAGTTAAAAATAATACGCCCAAGGAATTATGATCTAGAGATTTTTATTGTTGCTTTGAAAATAGCAAGAAGGGGTGGTCAGTACATACACAATTTCTATTATCCTAAGGATGTCATCAAAAATGTCATGGATTTGTCTAAATAGGAGGAGAGAAGCAAAATATTTGGCTTTCAATAAGATGATTGAACAAGCTACAAAGAGAGATCCTAACTACGATCCCATAACACATGTTACAGGTGAATTCAATAGGGTTAATTATGCCATCCAAAATTTTGAACACATAGTAGGTGTCCTAAGAGCTGAGTGTGTATTAATAGATAAAGGGAATTCATTGGCAGTAGAACAAAATCTAACAGTGGTGCTTGAGGAGAGATCTTCTTATCAGCCCGAACCAAAATTAAGAATTTATTCTAGGAGGAAGGAAAAGAAGAGCAAACCGCAGACAAATCCCATCCTTACTATATCAGAGGAGCCAAGGGTGGTTTCCCCTTGCAGAAAAATGCTATCACCTCCTGGGAGGTCTTCTCCAATTATTGTTGATATTGATTCACCTCCTAGGGAACCCCTTCCATCAGAACAACCCCCAAGCAAGAAACACAAGGTTGAGGTATGTAAAGTTGCTGACTACTCTGATGAAGATGAAGATGATATTTTGGTGACTATTGAGGATATGAAACAAGGTATGCCTTCTCCCCCAAGAGGAGTTGAATCAAGTTCTGGAGTGGGTGACCTCAGGCTGAAAAAAATAGATTTGAGTGGCCTAAACACTAATAATGATCTGAGACTAGAAGCTTGCAAGGAATTTATGGAGGATGATTCTTTAGTCAAAACTAAGGCTTTTAAGAACTTTGTGTGGAGAGAAAGCATCTAAGAGTATATTGAGAGGGTGGCCAAAGAAAGAAGTCTACACCTTGATCTCCCAAAGGAGGTTGTACAAGCCAACATGAGAAGAGAGATGAAAAATAAATTTCAAAATATCAAGTCGGATGAAGCTTGAGAATTAGTGCAAAGGAGTGGTTTTTTGTTACTACCTGAGTCAGAAATAGTTGATGTTGTTGTTCTAGACATAATAAGGAGGGCTATCAAGCCCTTATTCCAGACTTAGGAAGAGGCTAGATTGGCACATCAAGCCTCTCCTTTTAGTGAAGAATGGGATGATTTTTCTATCTGATCACTACCCCTTGGATCTAAGAAGCTAGTAGTAGAAAAACTATCAAATTTCAAAGGATAGTTGATTGTGAAGAGATTTTTTGATACCCTTGCATTGGAGGCAATTGATATGACCATCAATATGGCTAGGTTCACCAAGGCGATAGTGGAAAGCCTCACCAAAGAGAGAGATACATATAGCGGTAAGTATAATGAATTGATCGGTGAGTACAAATTGAGTCAGTAAAGGGTTGTTGAGCTTGAAACATAAGTGGCATTATTAAGAAAATAGATGGAGACTCTTGAGTCTCAAGGGCCTCCTAATCTAGTTCATGCAACACCTACATCGCCCATGACTCATTCCTCTCCTCCCCCTCCTAAGGAACCCTTATCAACAATTCCTTACAATATTTTCCAAGAACCTTTGGCAATAAACAACCAGGTGTGTTAAGAGTTTCCCAATTAGTTGAACCTACCAGGGATGAAATAATGTTCCAAATTAGTGAATATAAGGAATTGCTTCAACAGGCTCAAAATGTTGTGTATGAAACTAACTATGAAATCGTTCACACAGTGTTGAAGTATATGAATAAGAGAATCCAAGGTACATTTAATAGTATTCATTCAAGTTATGCTTCAATGATTCAAGAAATCAAATTGTCTGAAAGGGATGGAGAATTAGCTACTATATTTCTGGATAAATGGATCCCAAGGGTTGAAAATCTGAATCTCATGGAAGTTGGGGCAATGTAGAAGGAAGATATGTATCCAAATGTTATCCCAACCTATATATTTATTGGTGAGATTAGAGAGAAATTTTTTGAAGGTTTTGTTGCTCCTATGGATGCCAGAATAAAAGAATTGAAAGCCAAAGTTGATGACGGAGATACCTCATTGCTACCTGATATTCAAGATGCGCATGATGGGATTAAAATTCTATAGACATGTAGAGATCAAATTGAGGAAACTATTGCTTCTCAAGTGTCATATATTTGTAAAAGAATACACATTGATATGTTGAGTAAAAATCTTGAGAAGTTGTCTTTCATTATTGGTTTCTTCCAAGATTTTGACAAAGAGGCTACTTCTGTATTGATAATTTATGCCCCCTACAGGAAGAAGATGGATCAAATTATCAGGTTTGGTTGGCCTACAAATATAGAGTTTGAATCAAGTAAAAGGATTTTCATCGTTGATTTGGAGATGTGAACATAATAGGAGAATGCATATACTTGGTCAAGTATAGTACAGGTCTGGCCTTAGAAGTTACATTGTATAAAATTATGTTTTCTCCACAACTCAAGGTGTAATGAACGAATGTTGACTATTGCTGACATGGATTAATGTTGATGTTGATCAGGATGGTGACTCCTTTTCTCTTCTATGGATTTCTCATGAAGAAAAAAGAGGTTACAATAGTATGATGGTTATCATCATTTTTTAGGATGCCTTCTGAAACATGGTTATATTTGTTGCTATGAATATTTTTTGTCTCACGTGTTTCCCTCTGTTTGTAAATTTAACTCTCAAAGGAATATGTTCTAGTGGTCTAATTGAATGTGGACATGTGTACATATTGGCCTGAATCTTTTTTTTCTCCCTTGTTCTTATAAAATGGTCTTTTGTTGAATGCTAGACAAGAGCAATATAGATAAGAAAACATAGAGATATCATGTTTTGAGTCAGGTCTTAGGTTCTGAGGTAGAAAAGTTAACTTTGTCAATCGTATGGTTCTTAGGAATGTCAAGATCAAATATGAAATTTTTTTAACTCCTTTGTCTCTCCATTGCAACATTTTACATCGATAATCAATGAAAATATGGTCAAGAATCATTTTATTGGTTTTCATTATTTTCTTGCAATGAAGTATGTTTTGATTATGGCTCTGGTTTAATGAACTAGTTAGAATCCTTTATTTAGAGTGCAGGTTTACGTAAGTGTTGAATGGATTATATAAGAAGTCGGTGGTTTTAATTTATAATATGTTAATTGTAATGTTGTTCACTAAGATCATGGACGTTTAAGATAAAATTTACCTTACAGTTCAATTTACTTTTTCAAGACTCTGCACCTTGAGATAAGGCACTAATCTTAATGTGTAGAATGTATTTCTTATTCATCTAGTTTTTGATTTGAGAACATATTTTATAAATACATCCTAATCGATTCAGTTGTATTTTGTTTTATTGTGTTCCCAGCTTGTGGTATTTGTTCCTTCATGAAATTTCCCATTTCTTGAAGGATTTCATTCTTAAGCATTTGATGAGAATGTATTTCTTAAATAGACAACATATGAGGAAGATCTGATAAGTAAGTTGTAATATATGTGTTGTGGGATCACCCTCTCAGGTTTTGCAGAGCCCAAAGTGTAGGAGAGGAAGCATCAAGGCTTTGTCTCATTCGTTGGCCAACTATCTCCCAAGAATTGAGCGTGCTAAACTCATAGGTATTTTGTGGGATTTGATTGGTTCTTAAAAAATCACAAATAGAATGGTGAATATGTTGGGGAGCTTATACATTGATTAAAAAATTCTTCACCCATATGCCTTGTCAAAATTCACCATGATATGTGGCGATGTTGGTTATAGAGTTGGTCTACTTAAAGTCTTTTGAAATTTTGCCCAAGTCTTTGTCAAGGTTTTTCTTTTAAATTTTTTGCTGAAAAAACCTTATTGCTTTCATGTGTTAAAAGGCTTGCATTAGAATTTTTTTCCCAAAGTACGTCATATTTGTTAAATTATGTATGTGTCAGTAGAACCTCATTCAAATTGCATGAATCATAATAGAATTGATATAAACTTGTCCCAATCATTTTGGGTGGTGACTCTTACATCTCTGCACCAATGTGTTCCAATATTAGAAGACATTAAGGAATTGAAAAGGGAGCATGAGGGAAGATCCAAGATGGTTATGCAAGTACAAAAAGTTCACAAACAAATGAGAGGAACATGAAGCTAGATGAAGAACTCTAAATAGAAGTTGCAGCCCGAGCTGGCTAAAGATAAGCAACCACAGTGGGTAAACAAAACTTTTAAATCAAGTAATTCTACGGAATCCCCACCCACTAAAGTGTCTCCTACTTTTAACAATGAAATAAAAAATACAAATTCTCAAGGAGAATCACATGGGACACTAATGCCTAGGGAGGATCAGGGAAGTTTTCATGTCGAAAAAGTGTTTGATGATGAATTAGATATGTCATGAGAGGAAGCTAGGCGGGAATTTTGGAACACAAACAAGTAGTTCCCAAAACCACCTACCCCTAGGGTTGGGTCTATCTTCCATGGGGGAAATTTTAATCCTAGGGGAGAACTCCCTAGTACTAGTGTATTGTTTCCTCCATAAGTAAACTAGGTTGACCAAGCTTGTAGTACTCTTGATCTAGATGAGTTTTTTTTTTCAAAAAAGGAGGAGGATATAGATAAGGATATGCAAGCCTTGGAGGATGAAGAAAAATGGCTTTCTAAGAAAGAAGAGAAGAATAGACTAAAATCTTTGAGGGAGAAGGCTGATAGGGTCAGAGCCAAGTAGCTTGAAATAGATGCAAGGAGATAAAAATTTGAGAAAATGAGAGATGTTGCTAGGTGTAATGTTGTTGAAGAGGATGGTGCTAAGTCAACAATCCAAATCACCTAGGATATTCCCAAAGCAACAATTCAAATGGGGATTTATGTTGTCATCACATTTGCTACAAGTATTGCCACTACCAAGACCCTTGATTCTCTAGCCCCTACAAAGAAGACATCCTATGTAGGTCATGGGAAGAAGCCCATAGATCAAAGTAAGTAAAATTCCTTTACTCATAACACTAGAACAAATATTCACACTTCATTTGCTAATATTCCTACCACTAATCTTAAGATTGACCCTGTTTCATCTTCTGCACCTCCAAATCCTGAGCTATTAAAACTATATCTAGAAAATTAGAAGTTCTAGGAAGACCTGAAGAAAGATGATATGGAGACTACTAATGCAGAAATGGCGAGAAAGATTGCTTTCCTCAAAATTTTCATCCCTACACCCAAACCTTCAATCTCTGGACATAATAAAATTGAATCCTAAGAGAAGAAGACAAATGGACATACACATGGCCGAGGTGGGGGTGGAGGTCAAGGTGGAGGAAATAAGGATGGCATATCTTACTCTAAGGATGACGAAGAGAACAAGAAGAATAATAACAATAGTGATGGGAATGAGAAAGGTAAGACATAAAATAAATCTAATAACAAGAGGGGTGAAGAACACAATGATCTCCATAGGGATAGAGATTCCAGAAGACAATCGTATATGGATAGGTATAGGAAACTATTCTTTGCTAATATCCTAGGATACCCAAATCCTGTCCCTGACAATTCTAGGAATCATCTCCCTTAGTTCATAGGTAATAATGCCTTCAATAGTGAGGATCAGCTAAAGGATTTCTAGAGTTTTGTAGAAGACTTTGATTTATGGGATGATGATGTTTCCATTAAGTATTTCACGGAATCATTGACAGAAGATTCTCAGGATTGGTACAAAGGATTACCTGATTCAAGTATTGATTTTAAAGAGGTCTTCTACGGGATTTTAAGAGAATAATATGGGGATCAGATTGATCCCAGGTTCAGACTAAATGATTTCAACAACATTACCAAAGGCCAAAATGAGATGGCAACTGATTTCAATGTGAGGTTTCAGAAGGTCATTCTATGAGTTCCTTCTTGTCTCTAGCCTAATGAGAATTCCTTCTTTGTAGTATATTGAAATGCTTATGACTACAAGATGTGTTATCTACTAAGAAATAAGAATACCCAATTTCTAAGAGAGTCTTACAAGCTCGTGATCAACATTGAAAATAACAAAAGAACATCAAGAAAAGTAGGATGCAAAGATGATTATATGGTGTAAAAAGGGCTTAAGGTCCAAAATGAGAAAACTAGTAAGAACTCAGCCCCTAATGAGAAGATAGATCAGGTCCCTAGTTTGTTATAGAAGATAAAAAAAATGATAAGTCTCCATTTCAGAGAAATGGCAGGCCCCCAACGCTACAAGATTATCACTATCATACTAATTGGCACAATGGAAATCCTATCAACAACAATCAAAAACTGCTCAAGGTACACCTGATCCTCTATAGAAAAATTCCACTAATGTTGTTGAAGATTTGTCATGGTGTGAAGTATGCCAGATGCCCCACTCATCACAATAGTGTGGTGTTAAAAGATCCATCGAAGAGACTCAAGATGATCAAGGGGAATCGCATTCTCCTTAGGGCCATGATCAGATGGAAAATGTGTTTATGATTAAATCATACTTTGATTGTAGTGAGTATTCCTTGAGTGATGATGTTGATATAAGTGATGTGGATGTGCTGAGGCAGGAGGCTAGTATGCATCATTAATAAGTTTTCTCAAATGAGGATGGAGATAATGATTGCACTGTGTATACTCTAGAAACTGAAAATATTGCCTTACAAAGACCTTCAAATGAGGATATTAAAAGATACATAGTTGCATTGGCTACCAAGGCAAGCAGTGATTATCATCTAATAACTACAATTGTGAATGGTAATCAGGGCAATCCATCCACCATTTTTGTTAAGGAGGATAAAGCAAGAAGTAAAGAAACAAAGACAAAAAAATAAAAAAGAAGAAACAAATCCTAAGGAAGGTAAAGAGGTGAGAATTTGGGCAAAGAAGGGCACCAAAGTAAGAATTGAAGGAGAAATTTCTCCTCAAGTTGAAAAGGCCAAGCATGATAACCCCAGTGTTGAGAAGGCTTCAGGACCTATTGAATAGGAAAGTCCTGAAGAATTGGTGTTCCCTGAGATACCAAGTTACTCTCCTATAGATATGTTCCAATTACTATCACAAGTCAGGGTCTCCATCCCATTTTTGGAAATGATGAGAATAGAGGAGCATAAAGATAAGATTGTTTCATTTATTAACAGTATTGCTACAAGTGGGAAGGATAAGATGATTATGCAACAATCTGAATTGAGCAGTGATCAAGAGAAGGATGTTGAGGTAAAGGTGGTCATTAATGAAAATCTTGAGATATATTTAGGAACTACTATTACTGCCAAGCCAAGCCAAGTCAACCTATTTTACTTAAACTTAATCATTGATGGTAAATTACTTAGAAATTGCATGATAGAATCTGGATCCTCCAACAATGTAATGCCAAAGAAGATTGTGGAGAAAATGGGTTTGAAGGTTGATGGCACATATGGAAAGTGTTATGCTATGGATTTTAGAGAAGTTCCTATTATAGGGGTGATAAATAAAGTTCCATATAAACTGGCAGAATTCCTAGAGAAAGAGTTGTTCATGAGTGTTACAGTGGTATATATCCCACCAACCTATGGGATGTTTCTATCAAGACAATGGAGTGCCTCCATGGGTGGAAGCATACAATATGACTTATCCTTTCCCATGTTTAATATTGATCAGAAAGATGTCAAGGTTGTGAGGGAGGAAAAAATTTGTCACATGATTGAGCATGTAGAAGAACTAGTAAGGGTTCATTTTGTGGATACTAGTTTGGATACCTTCCGAGTTGAAGAAGAAATGTCTGGGGAAAATGTGGATCCTGCATCAATTTTTTAGGAGATTTAGGTGACTTACAAGAAGAATTCCCTTGGATGATGGATTTTGATGGATCCTGTTCCAAAGAAGGCTCTAGTGGAGGAATTATTCTGATTTCTCCACAAGGTAAGACATATAAAAAATCCTTTTTATTACAGTTTTCTTGCACAAAAAATTTTGTTGAGTATGAGACTCTTTTGCTTGGATTGAAACTTTCTTACAAGAATGGTATTAAGATATTAATGGTATTGGGAGACTCTGAGTTTGTCGTTTCCCAAGTCAGGTCCCAATTTGTATCTAAAGACAAAAGACTTCAGCAATATAGAAATGCTATGTGGGTAACTATTGAAACCTTTGATGCCTTTGGCATAGAGTGGGTAGAAAGAGGACAAAATTTCAAGGAAGATTTGCTAGCCAACATTGCAGTCAAACTAGATGATGTTACTTTTGATGGTGTTTCCCAAATAGAAGTACAAACAAGTCTTGCAGTACCAGAAAATGTTTGCAATTGGCAGGTATTTGATGATGACAATGATATATTACAGTTTCTCCACTATGTTGATAGATATGAAAACTAGGATATTGAATTTATCTCTTTTGTAGTTGAGGGGAAGGAGACATTGTTTGGAAATGAGATAATTCGGTTAAAAACCAACAATATTCCCTGGTGATTGGTTGCACTAGAGAGGGTTTTTGATGGCCCTGACAAGGTGAATATTAGGAAAAATTCTTCTCATAGAGAAGACTTGGAGGAGGTAAAATTAGGGATAGAAAATTACCCTAAAAACATATATATATGCAGAAATATGAAACCTCGTGTAAGGAATATGCTAATTGCTTTGTTAATGAAGTACAAGCATGTCTTTGCATAGTCATATGATGATTTTAAGACATACAAGGAGGATTTGTTCCAACATGAAATCCCCTTGAAGCCTGATGCCAAAACCATTTAGATAGAAGAAAAGTCCTATCAATCCTACATTACAACCAAATATGCAAAAAGAACTTACCAAGCTACGAGACATAGGGATCATCAATCCTATCTGACATTCATCATGGGTTTCAAATCTGGTTCCTAATAGGAACAATAATGGTGATATTAGGTTATGTGTGGATTTTAGGAATCTTAATGTAGAATCCCTAAAAGATAACTATCATTTTCCTAACATGGAAGCCATGTTGCAAGAGGTCACAAGGTGTGAGTTACTTTCCATGATGGATGGTTTCTCAGGTTATAGCCAAGTGATGGTAAGAGAAATTGAGCAATACAAGACTGCATTTACTACACCCTGGGAAACATACATGTATGTAAGCATGCCTTTTGGTCTCATGAATGTTGGTGCCACATTCCAAAGAGCAATGGATGTGGCTTTTTCTGATTTTATTGACCTTTTTTTGGCCATTTACCAAGATGACCTCACTACACATAGTAAAAAGAAGGAGGACCACTATTTACATCCAGAAAAAATATTTATCAGAGCTCTAGAGTATGGGATTTCTTAACCCTAAGAAGTGTCAGTTTGGGGTAAAAGAAGGCAAATTTTTGGGCCACATTGTCTCAAAGGATGGAGTCAAAATTGACCCCAAATGGGTGGCAACGATTGGTAAAATTTAGCTACCTAAAAATGTGAATGGAATTTAGTCTTTCTTCAAACAAATTAATTTTGTACAAAGATTTGTTACCAATTTTGCTGAGATTGTAAGGCCTATTTCCAAAATGTTGAAGAAAGGATAAAAGTTAGTCTAGACAGAAGAACCTACAAAATCCTTTCAAGCTATTAAAGCTGCTATTAAGGAAGCCCCTATTCTTAAATATCCTGACTATTCAAATCCTTTTCAGTTGTTTACATTTTCTTCTTTTCATACAGTAATAGGGGTCTTACTCCAGAAAATAATGAAGGTTTTGAACAACCTATTGCTTTATTTAGCAAGTCATTGCAGTCAACTAAATTAAAATATGATGCTACAGAAAAGCAAGCATACACCTTGGTTAAGGCTATAAAAATATTTAGACCATATCTGACTAGGGCTACAATTGTTGCATATGTTTCTTCAGCAATAGTCAAGGTCATATTTACTCAACACGAGACCACAAGTCGTCGATGTAGGTGGATAAATAATATTTAGGAACTCGACATTGACATCCAAATCACCAAGTTGGTGAGAGGCCAGCGCATGGCTAAGTTGATGGATGAGACAAATCTAGAAGCCAACCAAGTAAACCAAGTTGAGCATGAAAATGTTGCGCCTATATGTGATATGCAGACATGTGGATGGTACATAAGAATTATTGAGTATTTGTAAACCATGCAATGCCCTAAGGGTATGCCCAAAAATGAAAGAATAAATTTGAAATTACACGCAATTAGATATGTTATTATTCATAGTGAAATTTGGTGGAGGATTCCCGAAGGTGTATTGCTAATATGTGTGGATGGATATCAAGTAGAAGATCTTTTGATTGAGATGCATAAAGGTCCATGTGGAGGCCATTACATGGCCAAAAATATTGCTCATAATATTTTGAGAGTAGGCAACTAGTGGCGTACATTATTTAAGGATGCACATAGGTTTTTGAAAAGATGTGATGCTTGTAAGAGGTTCACTGGCAAGTTAAATTTTTCAAGAAATTTGCCACTTCGGCTATTGTCAGTACCAACCCCTTTTCAACAATCGGGCATGGATTTCATTGGAGAAATTTTTGAAAATTCCATTGGTGGACATGCTTGGATATTGGTTGCAACTAATTACTTTACAAAATGGGTTAGTAAAGTTGCCACTGGTATTTTAATGAATAATCTCTTAAGCAGATTTGGTGTTCCTGAAAGAATTGTTTCCAAAAATACCATGTGTTTTAGGTATGAGGAATTCATTAATTTTTGTAACTAATATGGTATAAGTGTTTCTTATTCATCACCGTATCACCCCTAAGGAAATGGAAAAGCTGAAACAAGCAATAAAATTTTCATGAAAATTATTAAGTGGGTGATTGAGAAGAATAAGAAAGCTTGGGATTCAAAGTTACAGTTAGCACTGTGGGCTGACAGGATTACAGTGAAGAAGGTCATTGGGCAATCTCCTTTCAATCTGGTGTATGGAGTTGAGGCTAAAATAACTCATAACAATTTGCTAAAGATGTATAGTTTTTTCTATGAATATCAAAGTGATATTTGTGATGAAATGCATCTCAGGATGGATGAATTGACTAAGCTTAATGAAAAAAGGAAAGAATATCATAAGAGGAATGAGAAGCTGTAATTGCAAATTAAATATTTGTATGACAAGAAGACCATTGATAGAAATTTTTAGTTGGGAAGTATGCTCTTAATGTGGAATGCAAGGATGGAGGACAAGGGTAAACATGGGAAGTTCGATCCATTGTGGCTAGGTCCTTATCTAGTTGTTGATACACATGGAGAGGACTCTTACTTATTGCGGTCCTTAACAGATGAAATTCTTGATCTGCTAGTACATGGACAGTTCTTGAAATAGGCTATTTTTCCATGTACATTGTATAGTCCTGTAAATTTTGTATACAGGTTTGGTGTGTTTACTTTTCTTGTTGTGTCTCCTTGTCTTTTCCAGACAGGTCCTAGTTTTTTTTGTTTTCTCTATGCTAGTCTGCTTCAACCTGAGATCTGAATTCTCGCCATACCCACCAGGGGTATGCATCCCCAAGCTGGAGCCATTGATGGATTTTTTTAAGGTCTGGATAAATTTTGACTTAATCCCGTGTTGGGATTAAGTCTTTTGTTTATGAGTTTTAACTGTTCGGTGGCTTGGGTTTTAGGTTTGAAGTCTTGGCTCAAATTTTTCTTCACACCTTAAACCCGTGTCTTATATTTGTATGTTGACTTGTTATATCAGTTTTTTGATTGCTTTATTAACCACTTGAGTAATTGTGTATGTTGTTGTTACCGACCCCTTTACCTAGGCATGTGGTTAATTTTATTGTCGCTATTTTCTTTCGATGGTCTGTCCTAGCATTTTCAACTTATGTCTTTATTGTTTTATGAAAGGGTATTTTATCCTTTGACCTATTTAGGTCCCCCCTTTAATGACTAACTCTAATTGCATGTGCAGAAAAGGGATCTATTGGTTTCAAAGGTTAAATCCTGATCGTGAGTGCACATCATGCAAGATTGAAATGAATCATCTCTGGAGAGCTGCATGAATTGTGCAATTGTGACATGTGTCCTCTTATACACTATGGGGTTTGGTTCCCATTGTGAGCACTTGATGTACCTAAGTAGAAGAATCAATGATGAAGATGCAACGATATGATAAAATTTGAGTCATTGAGCACACACCATGCAAGCCTTAAAATCATATTTTAAAGTTTGTTGTACAATATGCGTGATTGTGACACATGTATCATCCTACTAATAGAAGAACGTATTGTGGGGCCCTCCAATGATTGACTTGGTGTTTGACTAAGGAACTCTGCATTGTTCAATGGGACGATGAATGATGGTGATGTGTTTTCAAATGTTTTTGGCTCGATATGGATTGTCTGATGTGTCACATCAAGATCAGATCTACAAACATGATTTAAAATCAGATTTGAAAATGTTGAATTCGTTGCCTTTCACATGACTGAATAGTACTTGTAGTAAATATACCCAAATCTATTTAATGAGTACATAACTGCATTTAAAGCTAGTTTTTTGCACACTTGAAGATTACAAAATATCCATAGGTATCCTGGAGATCGGAAAACATCTTGCAGAGTTCGTCGTGACCAAAATTGGATTTTCCTACTAGGAAGAAAGTCGTAAGTAAAGCGAGCACTTCCCCAATGTCATTTTTCTTAATATACTTGAATTAGGGCATAAATCTATTGTTAGAAGCTATCATTTTGTTTTAATTGCTTTATTAGGGTGTAGGTATGCATTGGTAGGTGGTAGGCCTGTTCGAATTTCATAGAGTTGCATCCCATATGTGGTGCCTTAATATCTGAACAAAAGTGCTAGATTTTTTGTGTCTTTCTGATAGGTCCTCAATTGTTTGGTTTTGATTTTCACCCATGGCAAGCAAAACCCAAGCATCTGGCTCAGGAAACCCAAGTAGGTTTTTCTCCCAGGATGTAATGGACCAATTGAAACCCTCCATGAGCAAGAGGGTAGAGGGAGTTGTTTTGTTTCATAGTTATCATATTCAAGAAGGGTTTAATGAAAAAATATGTGGTATTAGGGATGCCAATTTATTGATTCTTGGTTGGTAACTTTTTCATAATTGGTTTGGAAACAGGAACCTAGGTGTCCCTGTTTGCAACCCTTAGAGATTAGACTTGGGAAAGTTTTTGATACCAAATGTATACATAGATATTGATCTATTAAAAGATAATGCCTCAAGGTACGACCCTATTTCGAGAATATTCAAGTACACTGTAGGGAAAGAACTGGTCAAAATAACCTGAGAGGAGATTACAAATGTTTTCAACTTGCATGAGTGGGATGTGAGCATGATCCCAATTCACCTCAAAACTCTAAGGGAATAATATAAGAATAAAAGGTTCTTGTTAGAACAAAAATCTTACCTTTTCATACCACTTCCACTGGAAAGGGAAACAATAGAAGGAAAATCAAGATTGGTGAAGATGAAAAGGATCCTTTCCCCATGAGGTATTTTGCTAATTACTTCAAAAGGATGGTTTATTCCATATGTCAAATCCTCGACATGGATGAACCATCCACCATGCCCACATACCTCATGTATATGGTTCACATCTCTATTATTCAACTTATAATGTGGTTTATGACTATGCCACCTACTTGTCAGAAAGAATGCACCAAGGGCTAAGTACACTTAAGGAGGGCAAGGAGCTAGTGAGTTTTTAGTGGTACTCCTTGTTGATCTAGATGCTCCTTTTCAGGGGGTAAATTTTTTTTGGCAAAGATATGTATTTGAAGAAAATGGAGGGTGACATTGATTTTCCTGTCCAATATTGGACACATATTATGAACAAAGATGATTCAAAGTTCTACTATGTGGTGTTCAACAATTTCTTTGCCTCAAAGCTGAGAGGATTTTTTGTTTTTAACCCTCCTAGGACTCCAAAGTAAATCCATGATTTATTGAGGCCTATGGAGAGGAGGCCTGATTTGAAATTAATTCATAATTGGGGTGATATAATTGCTTACCCTCAAACTACTATTTTCAGAGTATATGGTACTCTTGTGACTCCCTATGTTCTTGCAAGGGACATGCCTTTGAGAATAGGTTTTATTAAAATCATGAGACAGTCGGGGGCCTCACAAACATCACATCAGCCAGTCTCTTGAAAGAAAGTGTCATTCTTCCCTAAATAGATAGTATTTGTTGATTTTATAATGGTTAAGGGTGCTTGGAAGGATTTTAGCAAGTTTCTATCACCTTATCAATAAAAAACAATATGCCCAAGGAACTATGATCTAGAGGGTTTTATTGCTGGTTTGAAAAAAAAAAGTAGGGGTTGTCAATACATACACAATTTCTATTATCCTAAGGATGTCATTTGAAATGTCATGGATTTATTTGAACAGGAGAAGAGAAAAGAAAAATATTTGGCTTTCAATAAGTGTATGGAGCAAGCTACAAAGAGAGATCCTAACTATGATCCCATGCCAAATGTTATAGGTGAATTCAATAGGGTTATGTATGCCATCCAAAATTTTGAAGACATAGTAGGTGTCTTAAGGGTTGGGTGTGTATTAACAAATAAAGGGAAGATAGTGGTAGTAGAACAGAACCCAACAGTGGTACTTGAGGAGAGACCTTATTATCAACCCAAACCAAAATTAAGAATCTATTCTAGGAGGAAAGAAAAGAAGAAAAAACCACAGACAAAGACCAACCTCACTATATCAGAGGATCCAAGGGTGGTTTCCCCTTGTAGCCCAATGCCATCACCTCCTACGAGGTCTTCTCCAATTATTTTATATATTGATTCACCTCCCAGGGAACCCCTTCCACCAGAACAACCCCCAACCAATAAGTAGAAGGTTGAGATATGTAAAGTTGTTGACTACTTTGATGAAGATGAAGATGATATTTTGGTGACTCCTAAGGATATGCAACAACGTATGCCTTCTCCCCCAAGAGAATTTACATCAAGTTCTGGAGCGGGTGACCTTAGGCTAAGTAAAATGGATTTGAGTGGTCTAAACACTGATGATGATCTGAGACTAGAAGCTTGCAATTAATTTATGGAGGATGATTCTTTCATCGAAACTAAGGATTTTAAGAAATTTGTGTGGAGAGAAAGTGTCCAAGAGTATACTGAGATGGTGGCCAAAGAAATAAGTCTACATGTTGATCTCCCAGAGGAGGTTGTACAAGCCAATGTGAGAAGTGAGATGAAAAATAAATTTAAGAATATCAAGTCGGATGAAGCTCAAGCATTGGTGTAAAGGAGTGGTGTTTTGTTGCTACCTGAGTGGGACATAGTTGATTTTTTGTTCTAGACAAAATAAGGAGGGACGGAAGGCCTTTATTCCAGACTGAGGAAGAGGCTAGATTGGCATTTCAAGGATCTTCTTTTAGTGAAGAATGGGATGCTCTGGCTATCTAGTCAATATCCCTTGGATTTAAAAAGCCAATAGTAGTAGATCCAGAAAATTTCAAAGGTAAATTTATTTTGAAGAGAATTGTTGATACCCTTACATTAGAGGTAGATGATGTGACCATCAATATGGCTAGGTTCACCAAGGTGACAGTGGAAAGCCTCACCAAAGAGAGATACATATAGGGGTAAGTATAATGAATTGATTAGTGAGTATAACCTGAGTCAACAAAGAGTCATTGATCTTGAAATAAAAATGACATTATTAAGACAACATATGGAGACTCTTGAGTCTCAAGGGCCTGCTAATCTAGGTCATGCAGCACCCACATCACCCATGACTCATTCCTCTCCTCCCCCTCCTAAGGAAACCTTGTCAAAAATTCCCTACAATATGGGCCAAGAACCATTGGCAATTGAATAGCTAGGTGTGTCAAGAGTGGCCCAATCAATTGAACCTATCAGGGAGGAACTAATGCTCCAGATTAGTGAATATAAGGAATCGCTTCAATAGGCTCAAAATTTTATGTATGAAACTAACTTTGAAATAGTTCACACAGTGTTGAAGCATATGAATAAGAGAATCCAAGGTACATTGCATAGTATTCATTCAATTTATGCTTCAATGATTCAAGCAATCAAATTGTCTAAAAGGGATAGAGAATTAGCTACTCCATTGTTGGATAAATGGATCCTGAGGGTTCAAAATCTGAAGCTTATGGTAGTTGGGGCAATGTAGAAGGAAGATATGTATCCAATGTTATCCAAACCTATAGATTTATTGGTGAGATTAGAGAGCAGGTATTCCAAGGTTTTCCTTCGCCTATGGATGCCAGAATAAAAGAATTGAATCCAAATTTGATGAGGCAGATACCTCATTGCTACCTAATATTTAGGATGCCCATGAGGGGATTAAACCTCTACAGGCATGGAGAGATCAAATTGAGGAAAATATTGCTTCTCAAGCTTCATATATTTGTAAAATAATAGACACTGATATGTTGAGAAACACTCTTGAGAAGCTATCTTTCATCATTGGTTTCTTCCAGGATTTTGACAAAGAGGCTACTTCTATAATGATAAAGTATGCCCCCTACAGGAAGAAGATAGATCAAATTATCAGGTTTGGTTGGCCTTCAAATGCAGAGTTTGAATCATGGAAAAGGATTTTCATCGGTGATTTGGAGCTATGAACATAATAGGAGAATGCATATACTTGGTCAAGTATAGAACAGGTTTGGCCTCAGAAGTTACATTGTATAAAATTGTGTTTTCTTCTCAGCTCAAGGTGTAATGAATGAATGTTGATTGGTGTTGACATGGATTGATGTTGATGTTGATCAGGATGGTGACTCCTTTTCTCTCCTACGAATTACTCACGAAGATAAAATATGTTACAACAGTAAGAGGCTTATCATCATTTTTTTAGGATGCCTTTTGAAAGACAGTTATATTTGTTGCTACAAATATTTTTTGTCTCACGTGTTTCCCTGCGTTTCCAAATGTAACTATAAAAGGAATACGTTTTAGTGGTCCAATTGAATGGGGACATCTGTACATATTGGCCTGAAGCTTGTTTTTCTCCCTTGTTCCTATAATAGTGAATTCATGTTCATATGAGAGGGTCTTTTGTTGAATGCTAGACAAGAGCGATGCAAATAAGAAAATAGAGAGATATCATGTTTTGAGTTGGGTCTTAGGTCCCGAGGTAGAAAATTTAACTTTGTCAATTGTATGGTTCTTAGGCATGTCAGGAGAAAATATAAAAAATACTTAAACTCCTTCATTTCTCCATTGCTACATTTTATGTGGATAATCAATGAAAATATGGTCAAGAATCACTTTATTGGTTTTCATTGTTTTCTTGCAATGAATTGTATTTTGATTATGGATTTGGTTTAATGAACCAATTAGAATGCTTTAATTAGAGTGTAGGTTTAATTAAGTTTTGAATGGGTTATATAAGTAGGCGGTGGTTTTGATTGCTAATATGTGAATCATAATGTTGTCCACTAAGATCATGGATGTCTAAGATTAAATTTACCTTACAGTTCAATTTACTTTGTGAAGACTCCACGCCCTGAGATAAGGCACTAATCTTAATGTGTAGAATGCATTTCTTATTGATCTGGTTTTTTATTTGAGAACATATTTTATAAATACATCCTAATCGATTCATTTTTATTTTGTTTTATTGTGTTCTTGGCTTGTGGTATTTGGTCCTTCAAAGGAATTGCCTATTTCTTGAAGGATTTCATTCTTAAGCCTTTGATGAGAATACATCTGCTTAGACAAACAACATATGAGGAAGATCTGATAAGTAAGTTGTAAGAGATACGTTGTGAGATCACCCTCTTGGGTTTTGTAGAGCCCAAAGTGTAGGAGAGGAAGCATCAAGGCTTCATCTCATTTGTTGGCCAACTGCCTCGCAAGTATTTGAGAATTGAGTGTGGAAACTCATAGGTATTTGGTGGGACCTGATTGGTTCTTAAGAAATCACCAACATTCCTTGCCATGAGTTTGAATGACCTAGTGGCATTTGTAAGTACTTATGTGGGTGTCACATTGTGGTTTTTTATATTAGTGTTTTTTTTTCACACTTCTAGATGTGTCAAACTTTGAGTTTATTTGATAGACTTCATCCCCTTCTAGTATTATTTATTTTGCACCAAGAAGCTACAAAAAACCTCCAAAGCATATTTTAGAGCTACAATAATGTTGTCTTACTCAACCCACCATGAATAAGTGACATGCAAGGTCTAAGGAGTGTTGTTGCTTCAAGAGCCTAAAAAGGTTCAAAAGTTGAAAATCCCAACACCAAAGCATAACATGAGCATTTGAGAGAGAGTGAGAGGGAAAAAACTTCCTTTTTTATAAAATAGCAAGTCACGATTTTTTTCCAAACACAACTGTCATACAGAGGCATTAATTTGAAATATTCTTGAGAATGTAACACTTCAACAACCACTTGAATCAAAAATTTCTAGGGGACATTAGTGCATTACATAGATGTTTGCATGCGATGTTCTCGTCTGGGAAAAAGAAGACTCAAAAACCAAGTATCATCAAAAAGATTCTAGACAGGAGATATTCTAGTGTCAACATTTTATATTCAAACTATTTTCTACCATGTGCTAAAGGGGAGGAAATTATATAGTGTAAAATTGTAGGGTATGCAATTTCCTACACTACATATACATTAATTAGTGCTTCCACTTTAGAGAAATTATCCTTTTCAATGATCATCACTCTTTCCTTGTAAGAGAATATAGTGGGCCCCCTTTGTGTGTGTCACCTACATGTATATTCCACATATGCAATGGATCTTGTGATGGTAATTTTTAGGTATCACTAACACTTGTGAATTTTTGTGTGCAAGTAACATTATAATTGTTGTGTTTATAAATTTAAAAAAAATGTCATTTTTTCAACCAATAATCTCTAATATTAAGAGTTGGGAATTATATAACTCTAGTCAACCACTAGGTGCTTCTTCCTCATGAGGTGAGTGGACCCACGGGAATGAACCCTACTCCACATGATCATGTCACTACTATCTACATGGTTATCCTTCCACATGAAGAGAGTGCTCAACTAGTTCCTCTCCATTAAACTAGCTTTTCCATGAGAGCAAGAGTAATGTGATGCATGCCATCAATGAGGGTGTAGTGCATGTGTCATTATAATTCCATCTCATTCACTTTAATATTGAGTAAATTTAGTCATATTTCTAAAAACACAAAACTTGGTTGACTAGATTAAAGAGCCAACTTTTAAGAAAGTCAAAGTGGTATCCAAGGGAGGGCATTCAGAAGAGTTTTTTCACTTATTATGGCCCTAAGAATTTAGGGGCCAACATCCTCCCTCTTGGGGAGGTGTGATCTATAAAATATATTTGAGAAACATGACTAAGGGAATCATATGTTTCTATTATTAGTCAATATTTGTCCCATGATGTTACATTGTCTATAAGATCATGGTTTGAAAGATTTAAAATATAGTAAGTCAACTATATTTAGTTGGAGGTAGCCTTAGGGTGATCAAAAATATCACAAAGAGGTTAAAAAGTAGGGGATAAAATGGTGAAAATAGGTAGAGCTTGACTAGTTTTTAGATATTGACTTATAATAGGAGGTAGCTTCATCCACCTTGATGGTATCATAACTAGCTATTGATGACTTTTTGTGATTTCATTCTATTTGGATAAGAAGGGACTGTGAAGCACTTTTTCTTCTTTATTCACTTTCCTAGCATTTGAATGCCCTTACAACCATAAGAAGAAATGTAGCTAGAGAACAAATGAAATTCCTTTTGTAAAGGTTGGTTGTCTTTTGTGAACTCATATAGTATTCATGGTGTAGGGAAATCAACTATAGAACTAGGTGTATGAAGTTCTAGGCATTGCTATAGGTGTTGGATCTCATTTTTTTGGTCTAAATAGCTCAGTGTTGACATGATTTTGTTCACATGCATGCACTTTGACTAGATGTAATGGAATAAGGAGATGTTTTCTCTCTTGCTATATTTTTTCCATTTTCTTAGGTTTATTTGGGGTATATTGATTGTTTAGATAATTTCTTGTTAATACTTATCTATTTTCAATATTGTGATGTGTTTCTTCATGTTAGCATATGAACTTATACTAAATGTTGCAATAGTTGCAAGTGGAATATAGTCAAGTATGAGGGTTTCAATGAAGCTAGTGATAAAATTCATTTTTGATGAATTGATTGGGGAATATTCCTATCAAATTTTGGATAAACCACTAATAATAGGAAGAGCATAATATCCTATATATACCTTTTCATCATTTTCTATACCAAAAATTGGGAATAAAACTCCATCCTTGACCATCTGATGAATACTATAATTCAAAATAAACTCAAAATTTTATGCTTAGTTATGGAAAGTGTGAGAAGTAGTTTATCTTGTGGTAATACTCATCCAATAACCAATGATGTAAGTTTGTTCTAAATGCTAACACAAACATATAATGATAAGGCATTTATAATTGATGATTTGAGTCTTTTTATTGTCAACAATGGTGAAATATGCTAAAACATGATATAATCAAGGATGATCATCATGACTTGCATTTGAGCAAGAACTATCAAATTATTAGTAACACACCAATGAATATAGTTATGGGATCATATTATAGCATTTGCCCATAAATGTCACTTGATCTTTGAACAATGATTATTTAAAAGAAGAAAGAAATTTGTAACCCAACACACAATATGATATCAACCACACTTTGCACACCTTATAGCTACATATGACTAGAGCCTATGGAATTCAATTTAAAGTTATGTTTTTAGCATTATTTTCTTTACAAAGGGTTAATCCTATTCTATCTAGGTGACTCAAAGGAAACCTATTTTTCTTGACTCATACTCATTTAGACATTTCATTTGTGATTGTTCTCATTTTTAAGGTTAAAATGAAAACCTTAAAAATTCATTGGGAAGCCACCATGAGGATATTGTGATACGAGAATGACATTACTCAATTTGTGACAATGTTTTGTATAGGTGATGAAGAGAACCTAGTGGGATATAATGATGTAGATTGATTAGGAGACTTAACTGAAAATTATGTATCTAGATACATGGTTTTAGCTTAGTCACATGGTTTTACAAGAAATTAGAGGTCATTTATCACTCAAATATTGAGGTAGTGTTTTGAGTAATGAGTTAACACATGAGATAGATTGGATTTGTGATTTCAATCTTCTTCTCCATGCTAGGATAATACAAAAATCGGATTCATCGAGATTGTATATCAAATAAGACATTGTAGAGGGCATGTTAGATTATTTTTTTGTGAAGGAGAATGATCAAATTGCAAGCATCTTTATGAAGCATTTTGTTGAAGTCAAGTGATAGACTAGATTATAAAAGATGATTGAGATATTAAGCATTATCATTAAGAAAAATGTATACATCTTTTTTTTTTCAAAATTGAACTTGATGCTGCCTTATTTTCACCTTTAAATACTTTGTCAACAAGAGTAACTATTCAGTTGATGAAAAAACACTCTTATCTTTTAAGACAAGGAATTCCATTCAACTAATAAATAAACAATTATTCTTCTAAACCATATATTTAAATCAACTCTGCACTTGTCAATTTCATAATTTCAAATTAAAAAATAAAAAATAAATGGAAGTGGACTGTACAAGCTCGAGAGATATTTCAAGATGCAAATCTTTTAAATAAAACCCAATGCAAGGACAATCTAAATGGACGGAATTAAATAACTTGAAATTTTAAATCACACATAACTCAGCAAATACGTTATCAATAGTAAAATAATAATAATAACCTTTATGGTAGGTCGGCGAACAATGATTTAAGTGTTAAATAATAGTATTATTTTCAGTTTATAGTGCAGTCTTGGTGGCAATCAAAACTGAGGCCCTATATATATTTTTAAATCAATGTTGTTATAAGGGATAAAATGAAACACGTCGCCCTTTTCTAGTTTTTGATATGGTAGGAATTATAGTAAGCAATATTTGTTAAAAAAATTGGTATTCTTTTGTCATGACAAGAATTGTAATAATTAACATTTGTTAGGGATATTATGGTATCTTCTCACTATTAGAAATTAATATTAATATTTTTTTTGTTTCAGAAGATAATAAAAATATTTTTTTATTAGTTATTAATTTTAATTTAAAGTTATAAATGAGTTAGTCAATATAATTTAAGGTAGTGCAGAATATGGTATGTTTCATAGTTTTTTTTTTTTTATTGATTTTAGTTTTATTAATAAATATGTTCTCTTAATAAGTTGACAAAATCTTGCTTTAACTTCTATTTTAATCAACATATCATCGGTGAGTTAAGACTCAATTCCTATAATATTTATTTTCCTATTTTGGATGTGATTATAATTATGGGTTGAATCATTAATGTGAATTTTTCCACCTTAATCAATGTCTAATTTCACATTCTGCATGAAGAGGAAATGTACCTCTACATTTTTATTTAGCAAGAAAGACAAACAAAAGATTTTTTTAAGTCAACTAATCAATTATCAATATTAAACATCTCTTGAAAACTACCTACAATCAATTTTCATTTTACATTTCAACCTTTGCAAAACATATTAAGTGTTGGCAAAACAAGGATAGACAACTGAGAGGGGGGGTGAATCAGTTGTTACCAAAATCAAACTTATATAACATTAATCAACCTTAAATATCATATCTGATAAATAACAGTGCAAACATAAATTAATAACACATCAGAGACACATGAACACCAAGATTTCATACGTGGAAACCCTGTTAGGGGAAAAACCACGGTGGATGTTAATCTAAAAGATTATACCCTATTAGAAGTTTAATGAAGAATGAAAAAGGAATGCACTTCCTAGAGCACACTGCTCAAAGGGAAGGCTCACTGCCTTACATAAATTAATCAGATTAAATCCATCTGATGAAGTTGAGCTGAGAAATTAGCTTCTACCAAAGCCTGATTACAGCTCCAGTTAGGCACACAAAAACTTCTACAAACTCTTCCACACTCTGCTCAATCTCTTCCACACTCTCCTCTAAATGATCTGGCCTTTATTCACACATGTACATCACTTGTACACACTAAGCATTGCCTCTAAATGAGGAAAAAAAACACTTATATATATATATATCTGCTACACGGATTTACATCAACTATTCAGTCGGCCACAAATAAAGAATAAATTACAACTATCGGCCTCAATAAATGAATAAATTTCAATGTGCACCAACACAAGTCGGTCACAACATAGTGAGGACCCAAAAAACACCTTCAAACATGCCAAACAATTAAATATTAATCCTCATGGATCCACAACACGCTAACATCATCATGTCGGCCAAGCACATGAAAACTCAAGCACACATTGGAAAAATCTTTGATCAAGAACACTCTAATCAATGCAAATGTACAACAAGGATATAGCACGATCTAGACTCATCCATGAATGTCACAGGTACATGCGCAACACATGAAATTACCAAAATTTCATCTGCTTCATCCAAGAACACCATCTATAGAAATTGAATAACTGTAGGAACATAGATCTTCATATCTTCCACAACTCTTGATGTGAACCTCTGAAACTTTCTGACAACATACTAGAAAGCTTCAACAACAAACCCTTTGAAGCACACCTTCATATCTTCAACGTACAGAGCTTTCCAACATTCCGACCTTCTTAGCTTCACTGGCTGCTAGTAATATTATTTTTACAATTTTCTCAATATCCTTGACATATACAACCTTAAGCATCATCAATGCTAATAGTGTTGACATCAATGAAAAACACATATCAGCAATAGAACCACAACATCCAACATTAAGAATCTTGGCTCAAGGGAGCTTTTGGTCAACATTTGAATAATTTATTTTGTCATTTCTTAATACCCTTAAGTGTTTGATAAATTGTAAACTCACTTTGGGTTGTATATTTTGGCATTTGTCTAAGGCCCAACTATTTTTCAACTAAAATTGTGTTATTAGTACTCAATGAGGATACTAGTTTTAGTCACTTTGAAATAATTTCTTACCCTTCTTAAACTTGCATATTTAAAATTATTACATGCATTATTTTGTATTGGAGCACAACATGTGTTCATCTAAATTAGAAAATGAAATCCAATTGATTGTTGATGATTATTGTATCAATATGGGTAAGGTGACTTAAAAAAAAAAAAAAAAAGTGGCAGAGCCACAAACTTTTATTGCATAGAGGAAGAGTACATAGAAAGCTATGGAAGTGATAGAACTAAAAATTGACATAGTAAAATATATCATAATACAAAAACACGGGTGATTATAGTAAGAGAACTCATTCATCAAGAAAAAACCTATACCCTATTGTTGGGTTAACAATAAATACAATATAATCCTAGAGAAATAAAGGATGGATCATCAAAACAATTTGACTAAATGAGAGAACAAAGAACCCCAATTTGAGAAAACAAAAGCCAATTCAAAGAAACTCCTTTCATATGCATGTGGAAAAAACTAAGTATTGAACGACAACAATGGAAATGGAAACCCAGGCATCATATAGAACCTGCACCAAAAAATAAAACCGAGCAAAGCCCATGCAAAAAATCCACAATTTACTAGTAGTTCCATATAAAAATGAAGCATAAGATATACAAATATGCTTGAAGAAGGAGATGCACTAGAATCCGAGTGTCGGGAAAAACATTGAAGCACCGAGAACCACTACATGGTTTGCAAAATTAGTAATCTCCCATTGATAAAGCTTTGAGAACGATGAAAACCAAAAATTATTTTACCAAGATTTATGAATAAATCTCACTTTCTTCCAAAGACTCCAAATATGTAGGCAGAGGGAAATATGGTGTGGAATGGGGTTCCACCAGGGCATGTTGAATAAGGAATTACACTGCATCAAAGAGACCCAGGAGCATATTTGAAATTATGGGACCCAATCTTGGTTTGAGCCCATGTAAATTTATGATGAAGTCATAAGAATAATCATCAAGCAATCCATGAGCCATCGAACTTAAAGAGAGTCGAGATTGAATGATCAAAAAGGATGAATTGATAGCAAAGAACACCTCCCACAAGGTTAGATCCATTTAAAATGTCATAATCCTCAAGAGCATTCTTTAATGAAGAAAGAGGACAAACATGAGGCAAAATGTAAGAGCTTGCTAAAAATTTAACCATCTCACCGTACCTTAAAACATCCATTAAATTTGAAAAAAAATGAGATGCTAACTCATGCAGGAGTTACATGGAATGAAATTGTAACTATTCATTCCCCAAAACCATCCTTATTGCATCCTCCACTAGCTTGCATTCTAGGATGCAAGTTCGGCTCAATTTTTTAGTGCAAAAGGGCCTTGCATCCCACAATTCATGATATCTTGGTGGAACCAGCACTCTGAAAGTATTTTGTATTGTTTATACAACAAGATACAAGAAATATGCAAAGACAAATAACCATAGATAACCTCTTAATAACATCATCACATGTTGGAAGTCATACGATACAAGTAAGGTATTAAAGCCATTATAATCTTACTGCACCAAAAGGTGGTGCACAAATAATAAAGAAAGCCAACCTCATTTTTCCGATAAAAATAATGATATATCCATGCCATTTGTCTCAACTTTGATCTTTGGTGATCTCATCGTACTGGGATACTGCAAATTTGAATCAATGATAAGATATGAGGATCATTAGATCCACTAAGTGCATGAGCCCAATGTTAGTTGGTGGCCCATGTACACCTAGACATTCCCAAATTTCATGGGAAAAGAACATGTGAGGGAGACATTCACATAGGCCACAAGTACCAAAAACGTGGTAGTATATGTGAATCATTAAATTAAATTCCAAATCAAATATCTCTGTGAATTTCAAATTTGGTAATGCATCTATATATGGAATGCTTGCCCCAAACAAATGGGAATGTTTCCCCAATTTGGAGACAAGTAAAGAGTCGTTAACCACAAAGTCTTGATCTTGGGAATGTGGAATGACCAATATTGTGCATTATTCCCAAGAATAATGAAATTTAAACGATGCCACCAAAATTCCCACATACTAACCAAAAAAAGGGAATAAATCCCTAAATGCAATTAGTATGGAGGAGGGGCTAGCAAGAGATATCATATTAACAAAGGTAATATTACCACATATGCATGTCAAAAAACCACATCATTATAGTTATGTGTACATCATTTTAAGGCCTCAAAATTGTGATTAGGCCAGTATTGCCACCTATGCAGCCCTTCAGGCCATGATATCAAATTTGAACAAAAATATTGAAACATACCAATATGTCAAGACATATAAGAGTAGATCCATATTCATACCTGACCAAATAACATCATTAATTCAAGTTGAGAACCAAGATAAATGATATAATTTGTGGCAAGATCATACAACTAGGATTCAATAGAACAATATTTAGCACTATGAATTCACCAAATTCAAATATTATTGATATGAAAGAACTTTAAATGCATATTTTGATCAATGGCTTTATTTTCAAGTCGATCTGCTTGTTTATTAGCTTCCTTGTAGCAATGCATTACTTCATAAGAAGAAAATTTTCTCATAAGATGACAAATATGAGAAACAAGATAATTCAAATGCCAATTATCTGAGTAACCCTTCAAAACTGTCGATACCACAATCATGAAGTCTCCTTCAATTTGAATATGAGGAATGGATAGATCAATTGCTAGTTTTAGACCTAAACTTACAACATTAAATTTTGCAATATTATTAGTGCTATTTGGAAGAGTTGAGAAAATTACTCCACTAAAATTACCTTGATAATCTCTTAGGATAGAGGCAACCCCAATTTTTCCAAGATTTCCTCTAGAAGCTCCATCAAAATTAAGTTTAATGTAATCCTTGGGTGGTGGTATCCAATTGATAACAAATCTATCCACATCAGGCTTTTTATTCATTATGGAGCCCACACTAGGGATCTTGAGGAGAGATCAATTTCTAAGGATTAAAGAATCCCAGGAGGAGAAGCAGATATTCGTAGATTCATTCTTCTATAGGGGTAAAAGTACAAAGTTGTGTCACACATTTGGCCAAATTATCAGCATAAGTGAATTTTAGTATTTATAGCTAAAAACCAATCTTGGTCAAACATATGATCTAGTAAGATTCATTCTAGATAAGTTAAATACTTCTGCAACTTTTCTAACTAAAATTGTTGGCTAAATGCATATGTAGCACCACTTTTAGGCCAATTTACTAAAAAAATGACATTATTTGAAAAAAATAATGTTTCAACAACTCCTACTCATATAGATAACATTTTTTTTAAATGTAAAAATACCCTTTTGTAGAATCACAAGTGCAGTTTTAAAATATATATTTATTTTTATATTTCATTTTTTTTAATTTTTTACTAAAAATAGGTTATCAACACAAAAATATTAGGTTGATTGTCATGCCAAGAAAAATGCTAAAACTTATTTAAAAAAAATAAAAAAATATGATGCCCTAGATAAAATAATCAAGATTAAGATAACATAATTTGTTTTCTATTTTAGATAAATATTTAATATAAAATTTGATGTCGATTGGGAACAAACCTGTTTTAATTCACACACATTTGAATATTTATTTTAAAAATATCTATCTATTAAAGTTTCCAGTTATAAATATACACAAAAAATTTGAAGGAAAAAAAGGAAAATTTACTATATAAAGTTTGACATCTCATGCAACATCATTTTTTAGCATTTTATCAACAAATAAATTATAGTGTTAATTTATAAAAAATTATATTCAAATAATTTTTTAATTTTTTCAAAAAATACAAACATAAAATATATTAAAAAATAAACATTTTATTAGTTTACATCATTTCAAAATTCAAAAAATATATGCCACTTTCTAGTGATTGAAGTTTAAAATTTAGATCAGTGTTGGTTGTTTCTTTTATAAAAGTGTGACACAACTTTGTACTTTTACCCATAGGCTTGACATTACTGTTTCAAACATGGAGATTTCAATTTTTTGGATGATTTGTCCCATAGAAAGTTGTTCCTTTTTAAATATCTATCTATTCCTTTCAAGCCATATGTTACAAATGAGGATTGAGTGAGAGATCTCCCAAAGATAGGAAAACTTAGAGGTTGAATATAATCTAGGCCAACTCTAAAAGTGGTGGAAGATCATATTTTGTAAAGGAGAGTGCCAACCCAGTCTATTCATTAACCATGTCCAACATTCATATGAAAAAGTGCAATTAATAAGGAGATGATCAATAGATTCTAGTGCATTGCCACACATCACATAGGGGAAAAGGGGAACTATTCCTTGTCTATCAAGTCTCATGCCCGAAAGTATTATATCCTTGATTGCCAACTAGCTAAAGGAACCTACTTTCGGAAGTACATTAGGACCCCAACAAAGGTGAGATGGCCAAGAAGGAAGGACATCATACCAAAGGATTATAACCATCTTTAACAATATAATTTCCTGATTTGGATCTTGTACAAATTATTTCATCAGGTTTTCCTTAAAAGATAATTTTCCTTTTTAAGAGTTTAGCTTTAAGAGATTCCTTCATGTGGGAAGGCACTATAAATAAATTGAAGTCTTTCCATCTGAAAGAATGTAAAGCATCCTCCTTATCAATGATAAAATAATCTTTCACATTATCACCCCAAAGACTTTTCAAAGTAGTCTCTAGTTGGGACCAATCCTGAGAATTTTAAGGGCTTGATATCCATTCCGTGCATCATCCTAAAAAAGAGCCTTCTCACCATTCTTCATGTGGGTAGATGTATAGTGCTAATTTCCTTTGGTGAATTGAATAGTGTGGATGTTGTCATTATTAGACATAACTATGTAAAACATCTTAGTAGTAGACTGAGTTGAGGTTGAATTTCTTTACATAAATACTAAATTATGAAGATTTTGTTAGAGTAAAGGTTTTAACTTAATTATGTTGATTAAGTTACCTTTATTCCCTTCTTAAGATTTCACGTTAGTTTGCATAATGTGAAATTTAATAATTATATTAATTATTAAATATTTTCCTATTAGCGCTTCTATTAAGGTTTTTCCTATTAGGGTTTTATTAGGGTTTGCATGATCTCCTTTTTATAAGGATTGATCCCATTGTATTTCATATCAATTCATTCTCTCATTCTCTCTGATATATACATTTTTAGTTTTCAAAGAACCCTTGCTTGTTTGTCTCCATCTCTTCTTTTGTGATAGGTTATTTGCATGCAGGTGATCTTCGGGGCTTGTGAAGTTGTATTTTCTCAACTCCTATAGATTTGATATGTTTCATCATTATTAGTACTTGTGAGTGGAAAATATATACTTGAGCTAATAATGAGTTAATTTCAATTGATGCTTGAAGATTGTGTTGAGATGATATTTTGTGTATAGTTTTCATAATTGGTATTTCAATCATCTAGTATTATCATATTGGCCATTTATTCTAATGTATTTGATGTGTGCATTGAGTGTGTAGGGATATTTACAATTTGGCCAATGAGAGAATGAGAGACCAACCAAGAACCTTAACTATCCTTTCCCATTCACCTTTTGAAGAAATGGGATTTTATCTATTATTTCCTAGTACACTCTCATCTTAGTATATGAAAGGGGAAATTCTAAATAGCCATGTGTCTACCTAACTAAATTTATTCCTTATGTAGTTCAAAATTTTATTTAATTCAATATCCCTAGATTGTTGTATGCACAATTTTATGTAAACTCATACTTATCTTCATGAAAGATTCTAAAAATTGATAAACATATTTTTTGTGCTTCTCAATGAGTAAACAGACCCATCAACCAAGTAGTCATGGGAGAGGTAAATTTTTGGAGACTTTTTAAAGTGTTGAATGAGAAACATCTCACCAAATTCACCTTTAGAAATGGTATGTTTATTTTTTTATACTTTGGTGGGAATTTTTCTTAGGAGGGGATTCTTTCTTGGAAATCTTTTTTTCTTTTCTTGAAGGGATTAGGGTTGGAGGAGTAGATTAGCATTGAGGAAAGAGGAGCAATACACGATGAAGAAGATGTAGATCCCTAAAATTGTCCATGTCATAACACTACCTAGTTGATACATGACCTTTTAAGACATTTTGTAATATTTTACCCTAGATCATTACATTATCCCACATATCCCATTTATTCAACTTAATCACCTTCCCAATTAATTAAATAAATCTCATTTATTTAATTAATTCCCCTTCACATGTCTCAAAATAATTCAAATTAAATATTTGAATTAATCCCTCGCTTATTGTTACATTGCAACATGTGTCACTTGACTACAACTCTTCACATGCACACATAATTTAAATAATTTTATTATTTAAATTATGAGATTCCCACTCACATCCTATATTTAGCCCCATTCATTGTGTGTCATAAGCATCTTTTCTTTCAAAATAAATAATAGAATCTCACTATTCTCTCACATCCTGATTTTAACCTCATGTCATAACCCACTTAATGTGTATCATAGACACTAAAATCAACTTTTAATCCTAGCCATACACATCACACATTTGAATTTTAATCTTTTCCATTGAATCATATCAACTCTTTCCTATAAATCAAGCCTTCATAGGCCATTTGGAGGAGCTTCTTCTAGCATACGTACTCTGCCAAAATTTCTTTCAATCTTCTTATCTATTTATCTATTTTTCTTCTATCATCTTCATCTTATCATTATGTTGCAAAAATGAGCAATCAACATATCAAAATAATCAAACCTTCAAAATCATGCATTCTTATGTAGATGGAGAAGAGCAATGGAGATAAATCAAATCTATCTTGGAGATCGGTTTGCTTTGCTTTCTTGTTTTGATTTTCATGCTAGTTTGTGCTCTACTATGCTTGTTAGGGTTTTTTTTATTATAATTTGTTTATTCATTTTTCTCTAATATTTTTTCACCCTAACTACATTGGTGACCCTGATGTGAATCCTTTGATCTAGCTTGTTTTTTTGTAGGTTTCAACTTTTTGCTGCAGATCTGCTAGTTTTTGGAAAAAACTCTAGGTAATCATAAGGAGTTTTAGTAGCAGCAATATCAGTCATACACAACAGATTGGAAACTAATTTTTTTTGGGTGCACTCATTCTATTATCTTTATCTTTGATTTAATCAATCAATCTCATTTGCGAAACACTTCAATTTGGGGCTTTAAAATGAACATCTTGTTTTCAGTCACATGTTGAAATTTGGCTTAAAAAAAAAAACCATTGTCTTCCCATCACACATTTTGGCTTTGGGTTAAAAAGAACAAGTGTTTGAAACAACTACGAGTGTGAATCAAGTGTGTGTGTGATAAAAAATACCTCACTTGATTTTCTTTTGTCAAACCCTTCATAGGAGGCTTGCTAGGGGATTTCTTCACCCCTAGGGATGACCTAAATCAACGTGCGAATCGAAAGACACACTTCTTTGGGAATTAAAATCTTGTTACTCTTGGCTAAGACCCAAAGAACTTTATACCTTTGGAAAGTGAAGGTGAAGGATGGGTTACCCCTTTCCCCTAGCTATGTGGCAAGATTTTATTTTCAAATCATTCCTAGTCAACCTCATACATCCTAGCTTAAGACCTAATTGGCCATACCCACTTGAATAACATTAGGCTTTCTGTTGTGTATTCAAATGTTTGTTTAATCATAAAATTTAATCTTGAAAGAAAAATTAATCATTGTGTTTGGTGTGTGCATTTTTGAAATTACACGTGAGATCTTGTGTTTGATATTGCCCAAGTCAAAATTTCAATAAACATTTTCCACAGCATCTAATATTTCCAAGCCAAGTCATCGTAGTCATTCAAGAAATCACATCATTTTAAATCATCATCATAATCTTAATCAAATATTTTTCAAAAGTGACACCATGCCAACATTAGAAGACATTGCACAAAATCTCATTCACATACTTCACATAGCTCAAACAAGCCAATCACCTTTAAACCAATAAATCATTCAAGGAATCCATGACATGATCCAAAAACTTCAAACAATCCCATCACCTCAAATACAACATCTCATAGCACAAGCCTGATATCTCATAACCACTTGTCAAACCCAACAAGCACATCATCCTCTATTCATTCAATAACAATCAATCTCACCTAATTCCTATGTGGAATCTCCCTCCATTCCATATCAGTCTAATCCATCCACCTATCAAAACAATTCCACATCATCTTATCCCACCTCTTTCCATGTCAATACCACATCATTATATCAATTCACTTCACAAAAAGACCATGTGAGCCAAAGTCCACCTTCACAGCAAGATCAAAATCCTTTAAGTCTTAATGCCACCTTTGACAAGGGAAATACCAATCTATCCCATGCATCCTATAAATATATTATACCACCATCTAATCAAAGGCTTATCCTTAATCCACCATGTCCTAGTCCAAATCCATTGGTCCCCAGATATTCCAACCCATCAAACCCTTCATTACCCTCACCATCATCTAATCCTCCATCAAATCCATTCCATAAGTTCAAACATTTCAAAAGTAAACCTATGGCATTACCCAAATCCATCCATCCACCTACAAAGGATGTGACCCAAGGGCTACTATCAAGGAATCAAACATCACCATGTCATCCAACCCATATGTTTGAACCTACCAAAGATTCTTCAAACACCATACCCATTCTTACAACCCCATCATGTAGTCTCCCCCTTGAACCTATTCAAGAGTCATCCTCTTCCACTTCCATTCAAGAAACCCAAGATTTATATCACGAGCCTAATCCTAAGCATGTGGAAACATCAAGCCCTAGTCCTAATCAAGATCAAATCACTTTCATCCAACCTATCCATAATCTATATCTTTTCTATGATCAAGATGATATCCATAATGATGAAGAGCTTATCCATGAGCAACTTGATCATGTACCCACCCATGAGCCAGATATCCCAAATACACCTTCACCTAGTCCTATCCATGATCCACCAACATCCACAACCTTTGATGAGACATATGCCTCCCAAGTAAACATAAAAGATCGAACAAATATCTTGGATCTTAGTGAGCACAATGTTAATGAAAATCCCAATGATCTTTCCACATCCACCATCAACTCCATTTCAAATCCATCATATCCATTTGGTCTTTCCACCCCCATTCATGAATGTTCCTCCTTATAACAACAACAACCATTATCTTATGTTGCTTCATTTTCCCCATCCAATAAGGAACCCATGTCTAGTGTTCCACCTACACCTAGTCCCATTTTCCATCACATACTCCAAAACATGAACTACCAAGGTAAATGTTTAGGCCTTCACAAACAAGGTTTTTTTGAGCCCATCCATGTCAAAGTCCCTTCATGCTCATTTGGCCTTGGATACTCACCCTAAGGAAAATAAGCTAAAGATGTTGGTACTTCCTCCATCCATCCTAAGTCCTCTTTCCACTATAAATCCTATCATACACCTAAAACATATGTTGCCACCCCTCCTCCATCATCCTACAAATGTCAAAACCATGTGACCGTACACCTTCCACCATGAAATTTGCCACCATTGCTTCCAAATCCTAACATCTCTCCATCTAATCTACCTTCGTTACTCTCAACACCTAATATCACCATTATACAATCCCCTTATCCATCGACCCATACATTTTCTAAAAATCTTAATCATGATAAATCAATGCACACATTGTCTAAACACGAAGCTTCCACTCATTTCACCATACCCATGGGATTCAAAGGAAAAAATTTCTATGCCTCTACCTATAAATTAAAAAATCCTAAGGGTTCTCATGCCTTAGGACACAAAATCAAAGAATCAAAGAAAAATCCATCCAAAAAGAAATATAAACCCATACCTTCAAAAGAAAAGTCTAAAAACAAAATGGTTTGGGTACCTAAGAAAAAGGAAAAAAGTCAAACGAGGCATCTACATCTCAAAAATACCAACCATCCACTTCCACCTCACATTCCCACTATATTAAAGAATCTCATATTCCATCCCACAAGCAAAATAGGAGTCATAAGAATACTAATTCTATGTGGGTACCTGAAGCACTTTATCACCCATCTCCTAAGAAAACATCTCCATTACTTCCTACACCCCCTCCACATCAAAAGCTTCAATGTTTATCACAGTGTGTGCAACCATCGGTCATGATTCCCTTCCATTTCAAAATAATTCCACCTACTTCCATCTCCTCATCCTTCACTAATTATCCTACATATCTCCCCCATCACCTTCCTATGGTCCATGCTTTTGGCTAAGCCTCCCCTTCATGTTCCCTACATAATCCACATCATAATCCATTATCTACCTAATCCATCTCACACTTATGCAATTATTTACCAACATCTATGAGCACATTTGACATGGTCCATGCAATAACATCCATCTCTAGTGGGACTATCACCTTTCATGGAACTAGACACTTGAGTCTCTCCTATCCATATTCCTTTTCTCTTATCTAAAAAAAAAAGGTCAGAAAAAAATCAAAAAAGAAAGAAAAAGAAAGAAAAAAAATAGAGTAAAGAGAAATCCCTTTATCCAATGGTGAAAACCTAGTAAATAGGCACCCTGGATAGGTACCATGATGAAAACCTGGCAAACATGCGTCATGTGTAGGTTGATCTTCTATGACACTTGGGGGCACTTTGTCTCATCCGCACTATCCATCCTATCATGTCACTTATTATCATATCATTTCCATCCCACCTACCATCTTTAGCCATCATACCCATATACTTATCATATTGATTCCATTCATCCTCTCTTCCTCCTTTTGATCTTGATAAACATATGGGGAAAAATGTTGAAACATGTTTTGGATATCTCTTGACATACCTCATCCTTTCCAACCAATCATATCATTAGCCTATTGTCATATTCTTTATCAAAAAAAATCCTAAGTATTATACCTAGAATGGGGTATACTATTCCTATGCGACATAGCCTTTGGATATCGCATCCTAGCTCTCTTATGATTCATACATCCATTTCATTCACTATGACCTATCTTTTTTATCCATCTATTTATCATGAGCCTTCTATCCCTTATCCTATCACCCACCCTTTCAACCATCTATCTCCTTGCACATAGACTTGGTTTTCACTTGTCATTGGTATATAGCATAAAGGCTACCCAAATTGTCATCCATTGGCATCTCAAAACATTTAAAAAATCCAAAAAAAATAAAACATTTCAAAAATCCCTGAAAAAAAAATCAAAACTTTTCAAAAAAAAAAATCTAAATATTTCAAAAATCAAAAAAAAATCAAAACATTTCAAAAATCCAAAAAAGAAAAACATTTGCAAAATCCAAAAAAATAAAAATCAAACATCCATAAAAATTCCAAGCAATAAAATCAAATAAAATCAAATCTTCAAATTCCACAAATCAATTCACCGCTTCTTCAAATCAATCCTTGAAATAAATTTCTTCATCAAATTATCCAATCACATCACTTATTCCAGTCAAATCCATTATTCTAATCAACCACATCACTTCTTCTAATAAAACCCATTCTTCTAATCAATTCAATCATTATCATCAAATCAAATCATTTCTTCATCAATCCAATCAATCAAAATCATTCCAAGTAAATCATTCTTCAATTTAATTCATCAATCATCAGCCAAATCTTCAAATAAACCATCTTCACTCATTCCAAGCAATAATCCAAATGCAAGTCAATCCTTAATCCATACCAACCAAGTTAATCAATCTTGCCAAATTATCGAATTGCATCAATGGTCTTGATCCTAATCAATCAATCAATCAATCAATCATCCTCGTGTTGATCTAGGGATATAGCATTCCCTACAATGACAACCCTATCATCATCATCATCATCAGTCAATCAATTAATCATTAGTTTACAGCTTGATGGGGGCAATACCTTGTTTGTTTCTATATCATTTGTGCATGCTTGCTTTCTTGCTTGTGTGTGTTATCATTTTTATCTTGCATTTGCATCAAATATGAGTCACTCCCAGCTAATATTCATATCTTGTATCTAGACAAGGTTGTATTATGCTGGGGCACTTGACACATCATCACCTTGGTCTTTATACCTTAGTGCATAACATCTAGTGCTATATCAAACATATGATTGCTCATTTTATTGCAACATAATGTGTCATTCTTCTTTTTCATCTACTTCTTATCTTGTATCATTCATCTCATCCCTCCTTTATCGTTTCATTCATTCATTTTGAGAGCATACCCAAGCTTTTCCAACCCACATATCCTCTCGAAGGGGCATTATCATGATTATCATATGGACTACATCATCATCCCATTTCTTCATATCTTTTGCATCATCATATTCTTCTATCATCTTTTTTCTTCATCCATCTTACTCTTCACTTCCTCAAGTGGCTGGGGCATCATATTTTTTTCCTCTATCCATACCTTAGCTTCTTTGAAATGATGTTACTCAACATAAATCTCATCATCTCAAACATCATCTCAAAGAGGGGCAAAATGTAGATACCTAAAATTTTCCATGCCATAACACTACCTAGTCGATACATGACCTTTTAAGACATTTTGTAATATTTTACCCTAGATCATTACATTATCCCACTTATCCCATTTATTCCACTTTATCAGCTTCCCAATTAATTAAATAAATCTCATTTATTTAATTAATTCCCCTTCACATGTCTCAAAATAATTCAAATTAAATATTTGAATTAATCCCTCACTTATTGTTACATTGCAACATGTGTCACTTGACTACAACTCTTCACATGCACACATAATTTAAATAATTTTATTATTTAAATTATGAGATTCCCAATCGCATCCTATATTTAGCCTCATTCATTGTGCATCATAATCATCTTTTCTTTCAAAATAAATAATAGAATCTCACTATTCTCTCACATCCTAATTTTAACCTCATGTCATAACCCACTTAATGTGCGTCATAGACACTAAAATCAACTTTTAATCCTAGCCATACACATCACACATTTGACTTTTAATCTTGGCCATCAAATCATATCAACTCTTTCCTATAAATCAAGTCTTCACAGGCCATTTGGAGGAGCTTCTTCTAGCATTCGTACTCTACCAAAATTTCTTTCAATCTTCTTATCTATTTATCTATTTTTCTTCTATCATCTCCATCTTATCATTATGCTGCAAAAATGATAAATCAACATATCAAAATAATCAAACCTTCAAAATCATGCATTCTTATGCAGGTGGAGAAGAGCAATGGAGATAAATCAAATCTAGCTTGGAGATCAGTTTTCTTTCCTTTCTTGTTTTGATTTTCATGTTAGTTTGTGCTCTATTGTGCTTGTTAGGGTTTTTGTTTATTATAATTTGTTTATACATTTTTCTCTAATATTTTTTTACCCTAACTACAGAAGAAGATATTCTCATGGAAATCAAATTTTGGTTATGAGATAGGTGTGTATACCATTATAGCATAGTTTTTGTTTGAGTAAGAAAAATAGCCAAACTAAGAATGAGACTCTAAAATTGTGTGGTATTTGAGTTATATGAAAAAACATCTTCTTTTATTTCTTTTGGTGCAATATATATATATATATATATATATATATATATTTTAAATGGAGAGTACACCTACATCCTTTCCTTTTAAGATTTATAAGGTTAAAACTATTATTTTCTTGGTTTGTTGCTTGAGGTGTTGAAATCCTTGTGAAAGTTTACCTAGTTTTTGGTTGGTCTCATGGCTCAAGGGATGGTAAGAGCCTTCATGGTTTGATGATCCATATGATAGAGTGGATATCATTCCCCCCTATTATTTTATTTGGTTAATAGATATTATGATTTATATTTGAGAGCTCTTCTTGGGAAATTTTCTTCTAAGTTATACAATCTATGAAGGTTCATGAAAATAAAAGAAAAGAGAACGTAAAACCTTATAGATGTTATATATATATAAAATTTAGGAAACAAGCTTTACATTTATTTGAAAGATATATATATATATATATAATATTCAAATTTGAAAATATGACATTTGTAACTATTATGAATAAAAGATATTCCAATTGTTTTAGAATAGACATGGTTTTAATTATTAAATGTATAAATATTCTATAGTTTTAAGTATGTATATTTTTTGAATTGAGTTCATGTTGGTTTAAATCTATGTAGAACATGTTAAAAAATGGATACAATAAAATCATAATCTAGAAAATAGAGGGGATCTAAAAGTATATCAATGAATTCTCATCCATTTAAAACATTGATGATTTTATTTTATTTTTATTTGGTAGAATTTGAGAGTTTTAGAAAATCTTAGGGTATATTTTGTATAACATTCTTCTTCTTCAAAACTATTTTTTAACCTACATCCTTCCAAAAATATTAATATAGAATTTATTTTTATTTCTACATGAAAATAGTGGCATAATCAAAATAAATAAAAAATAAAAAATAGATTAACAAGGAAATATGAATAAATTTAGATAATATAATTTATTTATTAATTTTTCAAGGGGTGAACCCCTATGAAATGGCCTCCCATTTAGAGGCTTTTCCATGTGAGAGGTCGTGACCACCATAGTAGCTCAGAACCCTTAGGCACAACCCTATAGTGGGTGAAACCCTTCATAAGCCATCACCTATTTAAATATTGTTATAAAACCTCATTATTTGTATTATTTAACATGAAAAAATATTAATAATAAGTAAAAACAAAATTATGAATGGAACCTCTCTCTTTTTACAACACGAAATAAATAACATACTAAAAAAAAATGAACATTGTATATATTGTCCAACAAAATTTTAATTATAAAAAAATAGAGATGACAATCATATGGCTTGTGCTAATATTCTCTAGCCACCTGAGTGAGAAGGAAGCATGTTGAAGCTTGTTGACCTACACCTGAGGAAAATAAAAGAAAATAGAGAGGAAAAAACATAGGGTTAAGAAGAATGGAATTAGGGATTCCTATTTTTGGTGTTGCCCTAGGAAAATTATACGTTATTTTAAAATAATTCATTTCATTTCAATTATAACCCCTTTCTTAATATTCAATTTATTTACTTATACACACATGTGTATATTTTATTTAAAATAAAAGAAAATAAATAAAGTTCATATTATTCTCTTTGAAACTAATAAGTGGGAATTGTTATATTCATATATATGAATAAATATAAAGTGCACTTAATCAAAACATATAAAATTTATCTGGTGGGTTATATTATGGTTTAGAATGCTTTTTATTCATGTGTTTATTTAATAGAATTGTAGGAAATCAAGATGGAAATTTATAGAGCTGCTTTGCACTATGGGAAATAATGGATCCCATTAAAAAACCAGCTACATTCTATCCCAAAATGAATGGGCTGATAAAAGTACTAAACCAAAAATTGTGTAATAATTAAGATCATATAATCAGAGGCACCCAAAAACTTTGGATGAGAATCTAACACATATATAATACTAATATAACTGGTGATTTCATAATTTAACCTATTTTAACATTTAAATCATGTTTTGGATATCTATCTCTAAATTCCCAATATATTATTTTTGGATAGTCACATGTTGTTGCATAAAATGAGATGTAGAGGTCAATGAGCCTAAAATATTAATAGAAAAAATAGTGAATACATCTCCATGTGTAAGAAAATTTCAAAGATTCTCAAGAAAAGTACAAGAAACATAATGATCAACACTTTCTAAATATAAGGTCAAACTAGGAGATATAGTTTTGTTGTACTTGGGAAAAAAGAGTCTTAAAGGGAAAAAAATAAATGTAATTTCTTGCATGATTTTCTATTTTCTAATAGGTGGGAAAGAAATTTTCTCCTAGATTTTCCACCCTTCATGAAGATCTCTTTGTTAGTGAATATGGAGAACCTTCACCTCTTTAAGCCTTTCATGCTTGATGTAGAAGAAATTTTCTTCCTCTAATTGAGGATCTTCTTCCAAGAAAAAAAGAGGGACTAAAAATGACGTGGTTATTTAGGAGAAGATGTTTGAAGAGGGGTATGTGACACTTGGTTGATTTTAATGAAGGGAAAACTTCCAAAGTTGTATTCAAGGGAGGGCATGGGGAAGAAATTTTGTCTCTTATTGTCCCTAAGAATTTGGAGGCCATAATCCTCCTAATTAGGGAGGTGTGACATATAAAATAGATATGACAAACATGACCAATGAGATCATATTTTTCCAATACAAGTTAGGATTTGTCATAGGACTTAACATTCTCTAGAAGATCATGGTTTGATAGTTTTGGAAGTTAGTAAGTCAATTATTATGGTAGAGGCAACCTTGGGGTGATCCAAAGAATCAAGAAAAGGTCAAAAGATAGGGGATTAGTTGATGAAAATAACTAGTGTTGGAATTGTTAATTTATAATAGGGGGTAGTTCCATTCTCACCCCCTAAAGACACCATATTGCTTCTTGATGGCTTGCAATAATTTTTTTTGGTTTAGAAGGTAGTTGAAGGTGTATTTATGATTTAGTTTTCTTTCCAAGCATTTTGAATACATTTTTTCCACAAGAACTCTTGAAATATCTTGTGCAAAGGTTTTCTCTCTTTCGAGATCTCATATAGTGTTCATAGTGTGGGGAAATTGGTTGTAACACTAATTTTGTGAAGTTGTAGGCATTTTTTTAGGTGTTGGGGCTCATTTATTCACATAAATATCTCAATGTTGACATGATAACATTCATCTACATGTACTTTTGCTATATATAATGGAATTTAAGGAGATATTTTTCTCAATATTGCTATATTTTTTCTAATTTTCTTTGGTTTCTCCAAGGAATATTATTTTATCAATAAATTTCTTGCTAATATCTATCCATTTTCAATATTGTGGATGTCTTTCTCCATGTTAGCATTTGAATTTATATTGAATGTTGTAAGTTGCAAATGAAATTCAGTTAGGTGTGAGTGTTTGAGGGAGCTAGTGATTACATTCATTGTTGATAAGTTGATTAGTGAACTTCAATTTCTAGATCAACTACCAACAATATGAAGAGTGAATAGTATGTCATATATACCTTCTCATTATTTTCTCTATCAACCAATTATAATACATTTCCATTGTTGACTATGTGACGAGTAATAGAATTCAAAATAAATTGAAACTTTAATGTCTATGCATGAAAAGTATGATAAGTACTTTGCATTATGGCAACACTCATCCCATATCGTAGGATGGAAATTTGTTTTAAATGATTAGAGAACTAAATCATGATAAGGAATTTGTAAAGGATAATTCAACTCTTTCAGTTTTTAGTATTCATGAAATGTGCTAGAAAAATGACAAAATTAAGGATGATTGTTATGACTTGGAATTGAGAGGGTTTTGTCAATTAATGATATCAAGTTTCCACAATCCATATAGCTAATTCAAATTATCGTTTCAGGATTCGATTGTGTATGATTTTTGCATCAACATTTTGGATCACACTCTGTGATCCATCATCAGGATAAAGAAGAGAGCTAGATGAGAAGAAATGATTAATTGCAGACCAAAGCTAGCTTAAAAAAAAAGAGGTTGGAAGATGAGGAAAGGGGGCACGAGGTACAAGGAAAAAGAGAAAAGCCTAAAATAAAATGCAAAAATGGAAGGAAAAAAAGACAAGGCTAAAATATATAACATTACCAAATAATTTTAGAATATAAATCAAAGCAAAATATAAGAATTTAAATTAATAACAGATTAGAGGAAGAGACAAATGATTAAGAAAAAGAAGGAAATTAATGAAGACAATAATATCAAGACATATATAGCTAAATAAAGACAAAAAAACATTATATGTCAATATCTTTCTTTACATTATTATAAAGAAACCCACTAAACTAATCCATTCCACCAACTTACACACAAAGAAACCCATTCAACTATGCAATGGTTAAAAATAAGATTATTTAAAATAAAAAATATATAAAAAAACTAAATGAAAGCGGACCGTACAGGCTCCAAAGATATTTTGAAGATGCAAATATTTTAGATAAAACCCAATGATCTGTGCCACTTAAGGACAATCTATATGCACATAATTAAATAACATGAAATTTTTTAACATCACATATGACAGCAAATACGTAATCACTATTGTAGGTGTCGACAAGAGATGAACAAATGATTAACAAAATTTTTTGTGTTAATAATAATATTATTTTATGTTTATAATGCAATCTCGGTGGCCATTAACAATGACACTTGTATAATTTTTAAGATTTATTTCTTGTCTATAACTATATTCACCTCACAAGTTTGCTTGGGATAAAATGAAACACGTCGTCTTACCTACCAAAGGATTTTATTAGCCGTTTTTCTAAAATTTAGTCTCTATCATGGTGGGAATTATAGTGACCAATAGTTTTTTGATTAGGAACTTATAACTTTTGAGTAGTAATAATATTCGTTGCTCTTTATATCTATTCTTAGTATCTTTACAATTGTTTTTCAGTGGCATTTTATTATTTTTCTATTTTTGTTATCTTAATCCAATTTAAAAACAAGCGCGCATATATATATATATATATATTATTTTTAATTTTCTTTTGAGAAAATATTTTTCTCAATAGACTCTTGGTCTATTGGTAAAGTTGAATGGTTCTAAATGATCTCACTAGAGATCAAGTCTTGTTGAGTGTCAGGCTCTGACATCATAAGGGATGAGGCTAGGATCGTGCCCTAGGCGAATTTGGCGGAATGGATACCCCTCAATCCTTGGCTCTTAGTCGAAGATGTTTCAACCTATGGCTCGTGCTCTCATTTCAGATAGCTAAAACGAATATGAGTTTGATATAAAACCCTCCATAAAAAAAATGTAGTCTTTTTAAAATTTTGATTGTTGTTTTTGTTAAAAATATTTAAACATAATTATATGGCCATCACATTTAGAATATATGTTAAATTGATGAAAGTATGTAATTTTTAAAATAAATATTTATTTTTAATATGACTTTTGATAAAGAATAATAAAAATTCCATTTATCTCAAATAATATTGATTGAAATATTTGAATTCTTATTACTATTTTCTATTAAATATCTTTTAGATCACATATTTTTATCACTAATTCTCTTTATCTTCTATGTGTTGATTCACAAGCTTTTTGTTGTGCATTTCACAACACATCCCATTTTTCTTTTAGCAAAATAAAGATCCCCTTTTTTTCTTTTATTTTAGTCCTGACATCAACATTTCAAGGGCCTAATTATGGTTGAAAGTATAGATGAAATGAGCACAGTCAAAGAAAATATGATATTTTCTCATAGTACATCTTTAAAGATCCCAAGACCAACCTGTTAAAGTGGTGAAATTGTCAAGGATAAAGAAAAAATAAGTTTGTTGATTTTTTTACTCTAAGTAGATATCATGTCCAAATGACCTTGTAAATCTCACAAGGCACAAAAAAGCATAGAAAACACAAAATAATCAAGTTTACAAAAATTTGATCCCCAAACGAATAAAATGCTCCATTTTGTAAATATTCAATCTCCAACTAAATATTTTCAATTGGATAAAAGTCTTCACTTTGTTTCCACATGCAGATGAAATACTATAAAGAGATGAAATGGTGAAAAAATGTTTATGAATATTTTTTGTATAAACCCAATCATCAATTGGATAAAATATCCAATAGATTTTATATCCATATGTAGATAGATTTCTCACAAATATTTAAATTGGTGATTTGATATACTTTTGAAGTGCATCTACACATCTAAAGTATGTTTTGAATCAACATGCACTTGGCTTATATTTTCCTACAAATCCATTGAGCCTTAAAATATTGCAAATATAAAATTTTGACTCCCAACTAGATAATCCCAAAACCAACAAAGGTAACTTCCTTGAACCCAAGTAAAAAATGTAAAGAATCAAGTTCCAACTTCATAAGGTTATATAAAGTGTAATTTTATCTACTTGACATCCCATTTCCTACAAACTTCAAAAGAATATTTTTTTCTATTTCTACTACATATAGGATATCTTAAGAGGGAATGACATATGCATGCACATAAAAGTCACACAATAAGTTATTTGGATAGACATGGATTCTTATCTACCTTTGTTAGTACTGAATATGCACTACCACACCATACTAATTAAAATCTATAAATCTATTCCAAAGAAAATTAAGAACATTATCAACACTTCTAAGAAAAAATTCACAAACTCTACAATTGTTGCAATAATTTGATATAGAGGAAAAACAACATTGATCCCAAAAAAGAAGATACATTAAAAAAATTTCTAACATAGAAAGTACGTACCTAAACATCATCCTATTCATATTGTACATATTTTCCTCTTTATTAAACAAATAAGATACCACCATAAACTATCTCAAAGAAATAGAACCATTATTAAAAATGGTAATTCAAAACCTTAACACTTAATAAGATACAAATTCAAAGAAGTTTTTTATATAGTTTGGAGTTATTTTAAACCACATTGTGAGTAAGATTTCCCAATACCTTTGTGAGAATATGATATCCTCTTAAAACTTCATATATCCAATGAGTAATTTTGAAAATCCCTAATTTCTTAAATTGATGATTAATTAGTTTTATCTTGTGTTTATAGGAATTAATGATGTTCTAAACTAAAGTAATGAAGTAAAAATTTAAATGCATACTCCTTAAATCCAAAATCATATCAAAATAGGGAAACATAGAAGACATAGACCTAGTTCATATTAGATTGGAAAAAATTAATTAGAGATGACCAATGCAAATAAAACTAGTAGAGCCTGTTAAATATTTAAAAATGGACTAGATAAGGCAACTAGATTTCCAACCTCATTGCAATGTCTAGAACTAATAATTGAGTGTGCCCAACATTATAAAATTGTAAAGAGAACGATGGTTAAAGATGGAAGGATTTTCGTTGATCTAACAATAGATGCCATCAAAGACCCTTTTAATATCCCATTTTACAAGAAATTTAGGTTGATTGATTTTTAAAATGCTAGGAATAATTTTGAAGAAGATATACAGGCCTACAAGAAAAATATCAACACCAAGTGTGTAGTGCCCCTCCTATTTGCTTCTTGTTAATGTGAGATTGGTGTTTTAGCCTCACTATTTCCTCATGATTGGTAGGATGATCATTCTATGGCTTTGATTGGTGTGTATGAACCATTGTATGTTCGAGATGATATTTTTCAACATGTTGTTGGTGGCATTTTGTGTGGTTCCATGATTGATTTAATTATTATGCTTCAATTTAATAAAATACATTTTTTATGTTATGATTAAATGTGAGTCTGATTATTGATGTTTAGAAGGAATGATTTATTTAAGTATTTATATGATGGATGTATAAATTTTATTTTATGCTTATGCTATTGGACCTTGTTGGGATGATTATGACATGCTTTGGCTATATATACATTGACCAAGTACCCTTGATGTTAGTTGAATGGTTATAGGTACAAGGTTATTTCTCCACATGGCTACAAAGGTCTAAGTCATTCCCTAGTGATGGTTAATTCAGAGATGTCACATTGGGACCCTTCATATCCATTCCATGTTCGTACTTGAATCAAGTACGATATGTGTTATACTTGACCTTATGTGAACCCAGATCTGATTTAAGATTTATTTCAAAATCCCTATGTGTTGTGAATGACTAGTGAATGTCTAATTTAATTGATGGTTTAAATTCTATGTTTTCCTAAAAATGAAATATAAGGAATTTAAATGATTTTGATATTTATTATTAAAATATTTTTTGTGGTTTGGGAAAAAGGGGAAATAGAATAAAAGTAAGTTTTTGTTCAATTTAAATTTCTAAAACTCCTCTAGTTGGGAATTGTGAGTTATGTGTGATTTAATTATCCTGTTTGAATTATGATTTCTATAAATTTAAACGAATATGCCTGTATGGATTTATATCGCAAACTTAAATGATATATGTTATCTGGGAATGAATTTAAATGTGTAATTGGGATTTGGGGAAAATTGGGAATTAAAGGAATAAAAAATGAATTTTATATTATTAAATTTGAAATTAGTAAAAGGGTAAAAAGGTAAAAGGGGATTTTATGTCATTATGTAATTTTATTTTGGAAGAAAAATTTTGTGAGAGAAAAACCCTCTTTTGGGTGGAAATTTGATTTGTTGATTGGGAGTGCAATTCTTATCGAAATTCAATGAGGTTGGATTCATTGGCATAGGAATTAGGAAGGGATTGTGTTTGCTTGTTTTTGTGACTCCTCATTTGGCATGCTTGGCAAATTTCATATTTCAAAATTTGAAGCGAATTGAGGTATTTTCCTTTTTTTAAATCCATTTGATTATCTTTCCTCGAATTTGTTTATAGGAGAATGACTAGGGAAGTGTAGAATCCTCCCATCTCCTTTTATTTTGTAATTTGATTTATAAATGTAGAGATTTGTTTAAAATTTGTTATTTTCAAAAATATAGGGTTACCATGTCGATTGTTTTGGAAGTGATAAAAATGTCAATTTTATAGCTTAAGAGGGGTATTGGGCATATTTTCAACCAAAGGGTATTCTTTGAATTTTAAAAACATTGAAAATTTGATGAATTTTAATGGTGAAATTGGGAAAAACCCGGTTTTTGCTTTGTTAAAATATTTGTAAAATTTGAAAGTTTTTAATGGAAATGATTGAATTTGTATATTTTGAAAACATATAACATTTCTATTTTGAAAACATAGAACATTGTGATTTTTTTTTTCTCTTGGTGCTCTCAACTCTCATCCTGATGATGGATCATAGAGTGTGATCTGAAACATTGATATAAAAAATTCACACATAATCGAATCCCGAAATCACTTAGCAATAACATTATGGATTGTGGAAACTTGATATCACTAACATATAACATTATGGATCATGAGTAAATTTGAAACCCATATGATATTCAACAAGCTAAAGCACTGATAACACTAAAAACTTAGAGCTTGTTTCTACTTCCCTCTCCTCTACCTGCATTTGAACTTCCTATGTGCATGGTGGGTTCTGCTCTGGGGGTACCCCATAGTCCCCCTTTGTCCCCTCCTAACCTGAGTATCCCCTTATCACATGTGAACCTGTGTCCCTCGGGGGTCTCACTTGTGGTCTCGTGTCCCTCGGGATCACTCCTTCTAGGATAGAGCTTTCGCCTACGGGTCTTTCGAAGACCATTGAGATTTCGATCATATCTACTAATTTTGTGCTGGTGGTGGAGATACTTCCAGAAATTGGCTGGAAGGATGTGTTGACTAATGGAAAACAAAACTATTCTTCAACTCCTCCTTTTTTTGAGGATGTCACTACTTCTGGGATGAAATTTTCCATTCCTGATTTGGTCTGTGATAGGATCCTCTCCTTTATGGAGAATGCGGTTGTGGGTTGATTTATTTCCTTTCGTCCAACTATGGATATGGTTCAGAAGTGGGCTTATGTGAAATGGCGTCTCAAGGGGAGTGTGGAGATCTGTTCTATGGATGGTGGTCTCTTCCTCTTCAGGTTTATGATTGTAAAGGACATGGTGGTGAATCTTTCCATGGGACCTTGGGTGTATGGAAAACACAGTTTGGCTTTATGTCATAGGAATTCGGGGTTTGACCTTGTTATGGACCTAAACAAGTCAGCTCCAATCTGGGTTCAGCTGCCTAGCTTACCTCTAGAGTATTGGGACGAAGCCATTTTCAAAAGTATTGGGGATTATTCAGGTTAGTTTGTCACCACTGATTCCATAACCAAATCAAAATCTAGGTTAGTTTTTGCAAGATTTTGTGTTAACATCTATGTTGATAAACTCTTCCTAACATAGTTAAGTTGTGCTCCAAGTTTGGAAACTGGACCCAACCAGTGTGTTATTAAAATTTTGTTGTCTACTATCATAAGTGTGCTAAATATGGCCACCTTATCTCTAACTGAAAATCATCTTTCAATCAGGAGCCTAAGGTAGATAGTACCTTGAAGAATCCTTAACCTCCTATGGAGAATTTTTCGCCTTCGAAGGAGGTCACTTTGGTCAAACCTTCGGTTGCTTCACCTACTTATGGTGACTCACCATTTGGTTTGGTCGACTCTAGTGTAAGTCTAGCAACTCCATATTTAAATGAAACTATTGTCAAACCCCAGAATGTCTAGATGGCCCCGGGCCTTGGTTCATTGGCTATTGATCTATTGCTTGTTGTGGGCTCTATTGGTGTTTTAATTTTCCCACTAAGGCTTTGTAATTATCTAAGGGGTTTCCAAACTCTATACTCAAGAATTCACAAAGTTAGTGGCCAATTGACGAGATTCATTCAAAGACTAAGATCTCCTACACTTTCGGCTATGTGAGACCAAGGAGGGTGTTCCTATATGTGTTCATAATCTTGATCCATGCCTCAAGAACACTTCTATACATAGATATATTCCTATCAATGCAACTAGAAAACATCTATCCTGGTTTTGGAAAACCAAAGAATAAGAACACCTATCTAAAGCTAGGAAAGTAGATTTAGTATAAGATTTGTATCTCAAAAGAGATAGAATTTGAAGTTTTAAATGTTCAAATCTTGAATATTTACAATTAGAGCTATTGTCTTGTACTTCTAAAAAGGATCTTGAATGAACTACCCAGTGCTTCATCCAAGCGGGCAGGAGTCACATAAAACATAACCCTGATATTATTGAACTTATCATTATAATGATACATTATGAGATTTTCCAGTATTCAAAACAATACTCCTTAGTAAATCCTAAGCACATTATCAAAGACCTGTAACTCCTTTTCAAGCATTTTATTAACTCATTAAGTTAAAGAAGGAAAATGAATTACACATCCAAATATACCATTGAAGCTGAATGAAAAAACCATTGATAAATCCATTCATAATCTATGATATGTACACAAGAGAGCAATTGTCTTAATTTTTTTTTAGATTTATTGATATCAGTCATTACGAAAGAATAGCATGCTTATCTTATACAATACTTGACCTTGTAATGATTTTCTAGCTAGAAACTTCTAGATACCATAATATAATTTTTAATTGTACATAACCTAATCCTCGGGACACCAAAAAATTTGGCCCCAACAATGAGCCATGAAATCTCCTTTATAGAATAGGAGAGCAACAAGCATTGGGCTCCATTTTTCATTTCAAAATTAATTTCATCCTAACCAAATGAAATTCAGATTCATTTCAAAAAATCCTCATCATAAAAAATAACTATAATACACACAGAGGAATAAAAAATGGTTACACCCCTGTAACCAACCAAAAAGGACAAAAAACATCGTGCCACCCACACACATGTTCACATCAAACCCGAACCGCTAAAACAACACCAAAAGAATAAAAAACCACCCCAACAACACCAATCATTTCCATGCACCCCGAGTAACCACACAGCCCCGATATAGGCCGCCTCTCCTGGTTCTTGCTTCAATATGAAGTGAGACCATTACCTTAATCTTGCTTGTACCAATACCAGACCTAAAAAAATCAGACAGTGCCACCACAACAATTGGAGAAACTACGAGGACCTCCTCGTCCACTCCCACAAGCTCAGTCAGGGCCACGAGGTAACTGTAGTAGTCTGAATCAGTTTCGAACCCTTCACCACCAGAGATCGAAGAGAGCTCAAAAGGTGATGTGCAATGCCTATAACTCTTATCCACCCTTTCTGCAACTATCCCAGAAGTACCAGGAATAGTTTATTTCACAGATACATTTTGACTCAAATTCTGATGAAAGTTCATCAAAATTTTGACGAATTTTCATCAAAATTTGAGTCAAAATGTATCAGTGTTTCTCCTTCTGTCACGAATTCACTGCACCCATCCTAGCACTTTGTTGTACTATTGACATATCCATTGAATTCGTGAGCTCAAACTCAACAAGAAAATAATCACCTATAAACAAACAAACAAACTCAAAATGCAATTATACTGATGAGAAAATTAGCGAGCATTTATCGAGCAAGCCAGTGCAGGGAACATTAATTGCTCAAATTGCAGTACAAGCAAGTGAGAAATTAGTGGTTGACGTTGCCACCACAAAATAATTTTGACCTCATGGAAAACAACATCCCATCATTACATTATCAAGTGGATACTGCTCGCACACAAGGAAATGAGAATGAGATCCACTGAAAGACCTGTGCCATTAATGAGAATAACTTGCAGACCACAAATAATCCTCACATGGGTGAATTGTAATTTTTTTTAATTCAAATCATTGATGCGAAAATACCTAGCATGTCGGATGACTCATATTGAGTCAAAGATCGTTGAAGAATCCACATCACCACTTGGGAAACCCAACAACCAATCACACCCCTCACAGTTAGAAACCCGTAACCGAGAAGTAGGCCCCATCTAGCCACCTTGTACCATAGAGCCAAGCAAAATGTCACAAGCTTGCACACCTCATGAGATTTTCAAAAAAATTAATCCAATTGTGCAAGGCCTACGAGGGACGATCATCATTAATCCTGTCATTAAACATCCACCATTGAAATGACATCCACTTGTCATTGCTAATGTGTCAGGACAAGCCCCATCCCACTATACTCAATAGATGGTGGCATATCACATACCTCACACCACTTTAGTGATGTTAGCAAGAAACCTTGCGAGGTCTGCGAGGAATGGTCCAGATCTGAACCCTGTGATCTGACGGCCCGCCAAACTGCATATGGAAAAGTTATTTTTGATAGTGGGGCTGGCTAGGAGAATGGGAAAAGAAAAACCCTTGGAGGCACAAATTTTTAGGCCCAAGTTTAAACATAGGGAAAATCTACCCTTTCTAGGCAAAATAATAATAACACCCGAATGGAAAGATAGGATCGATAGGTCAGGTGAAGGGGTCGGTAATATAATGAAAGACAAGGCTAAGTCGGATGACATAAGAGATCGATAACCCCAGATAATAGGTCAATACAAAAATATAACGTATGGGCTTAATTAGTAAAATCAATTTTAACTTGGATAACAAAACCCAAAACCCTGAACATTAGACCCCCCATTTACCAAAGATGAACAGACATGTCCAAAACCAAATAAAATTTTGACAACTTTTTAAAAGTCCCATCAGGCTCTGCAGGGACAAGTAAAAAAATGGGTGAAGAAGGTGAGATATGGGAAGAAGAGAATATTGGAGCTATTGATGAACCTGTAGAGAATACAGAGGGCTTGAAGCTTGAGAAAACTACATAAGAAGAGATCTGGAAAACTTCAAAGAAAAAAGGGAGGAAAAAGAAGGTAGATGTGGGAGGAGATTCTAAACTAGGAAGACCCAACCAGAGACACACTAGCATGAGAGAAAATACAAATGAGATTTCCCTGGGTAAATAGAGGACATTGGACGTGTCCTCTAAGAAAGGTTAGAAATGAAATTTATGTCGTGGAATATTCGTGGGCTTAACAACTCCCACTAAAAACTTGCTTTGAAGAACTATGTGCTGGAACATAAGATTGATGTGTGCCTACTACAAGAAACCAAAATGAATAAGATTTTTTTTGATAAGATTGCTAAATTTATTTGGCCAAATTCTTCCTACTTCTATAGTGATACCGAGGGAGTTTCGGGTGGTTTGGCAGTGCTTTGGAACCCCTCTAGATTTTTGGGTTCATAAATTTTTCACTATAAAAATTGTGTGGGGGCCTCCTTTTCTTACCTAGGTGACTCTTGGTCTATAATCAATATTTATGCTCCTAACCAGAGGAACAAGAGGAGCACCCTATGGTAGGATCTTGTTGTTAAAATTAATTATAATAGGAGAACCCGTTGGTTGGTAGCCGGGGACTTCAACTGTCCCCTCTACCCTTCAGAGAAAAGCGGTGGCCTAATGAATTACTCTGACAACATGTCTGACCTAGAATTTTTTTTAAACTCTTCAGGGTTGATAGATATTGATCTTACGAGCTAGCAATTTACTTGGTTTAATAGACGCTTTGACGAAAATATGATTCAGGTCCGATTGGATCGATTTCTTTGCTCCCCCCATTGGACTAACATTTTAAATGCCAATCTAAAAACCCTGCCCAGAATGGTGTCTGACCACTATCCTCTGTTGTTGACCTCAATTTTTCGGCCTGCTGTGGGCCCTATTCCGTTTTGTTTTGAGATTATGTGGAATTCCCACCCTGACTTCAAAAATAAAATTGCAGAATGGTGGAACATCCTTGTTCATGGCTCCCCCATGTTCAGGATTTTTTTCAAACTCAACCATATTAAAAACATGGTAAAAGGATGGAACAAGAGTGTATTTGACGATGTGTTTCAAAAAAAAAAAATTAGAGGAGGAATTGAGAACTTTACAAAATAAAATGGAGGAAGGGGATGACAGTCAACTGAATCACAGCTAGGAAATGGACACCAGGAGGGAATGGGAATGAATCCTCAAAAATGAGGAAATGTTTTTGAAGCAGAAATCCAAAGTCCAATGGTTGAAAGAGGGTGACAAGAACACCTCCTTCTTTCATGTGTCGGCCATCAAGCACAAGAAAATAAAAAAAAATTGTAAACTGACTGATACTATTGGCGTGGTGATATCGACTCCCACCCAGATCGACCTTCTAGCTGTTAATTACTTTCATGAGGCTTACTCGGCCCCGACTGAGGCGCCCAACCCAGCTTTGGACAACCTGCTGCTTAACCACCTTCTGAGCATCTTCTCCTAGGAAGATAATATTGGGATTCTCAGTGTTGTTTTGCCCAGAAGAGGTTCAAATGGATACCTTTAGTATGGGGGATTTCAAATCCCCAGGCCTAGATGGTTTTCCCCCTACTTTTTTTTATATTTTTTGGGAAGTTGTGGGTGGGGACCTTATGCTAGTTGCTCGTGATTTTTTCAAAACTGGTAAAATCCATAAACAACTGAACCACACCTTTATTTCTCTAATTTATAAGATTGGTGATCCTCAATACATGACTAATTTCTAGCCTATTAGCCTATGCAACACCTTTTACAAAATCCTATCCAAGATCCCAGTGAATTGTATTAAGCCCATTCTTGATAAACTCATTTGTCCAACCCAAAAAGGTTTTGTCCCTGGGTGCCATATTCTTGATGCTACTCTGACCACTCATGAGCTTCCCCATTCTATGGACAGATGTAATTATGTGAGGGTGGCTCTCAAATTAGAAATTTCTAAAGCCTATGATAAAGTTATATGGGACTTCATCCCTAAGGTTTTGGCCAAGTTTGGTTTCAACCATTCGGTTGTTAAACTCTTAATGGAATGTGTTAATACTGTCAAGTATTCTGTTCTGGTCAATGGGACCCCCTTTGGGTTTTTCTCTGCTGATAGAGGGATCAAAAAAGGTGACCCCCTATCTCCCTATCTCTTTATCATGAAAGTAGATGTGTTGAGAAGGAACTTTGTTGGTCTGCTGCTAGAGGGCTCTATTAGGGGAATCAAAGTGGATTCTTCCCTAGACCTGATTGTGGTGCAACAATTTGTGGATGACACTTCTCTTTGGGAAAGCCTATGTGGTGGAAGCTAGGAAATGGAAAACCTACCTTAAAAATTATGTTTCCTGCTTTGGTCAATGCATCAACTACAATAAAAGCATGATTTATTTTTTTAACAACACACCTAACTTGCAAAACAGGGTGATTGCAGTTCTGGGCTGTTTAAGTGGGACTCTCCCCTCAGTTTACCTTGGGCTACCTCTAACAGTTAATGAGGTCACCCCTGACTTTTGGAATTTGGTACTTGAAAGGATTCAAAGGAAACTTGCTAGGTGGAAAGGCTCCATCCTAAGCCATGCTGGTAAGCTCCAACTACTCACTACTACTCTTAAAGGAATACCAATTCACTTCCTCTCTATATTAAAGATACCTAGGTACATTGCTGATAAACTTGAAAAAATCCAAAGGAAATTCCTCTGGTCTGGGACTGAGGATGAGAATAAATTTTCTCTAGTCAAATGGAAAAGGTCTGCCAGCCCAAACATTGTGGTGGCCTTGGGATTAGGAATATGGTCAACACTAACAAGGCCTTGATGGCCAAGGCGGGCTAAGATCTAATAAAGAATACTAGGGATTGGTGCAAAATAATGAATTCCTAATATCTTTAGAACAAGCCTTTGGTCAACTTCCTCTCAGAGGTTCACCCCTATGGATCCTTGGCATGGAGGAGCATCTACATCACATAGAGCCTACTAAGGAATGAGATTAAATGGAAAATGGGTAATGGAAATTAGATCAGATTTTGGGAAGATGTGTGGTTAATTGATGTCCCCCTGGAATTTTTTGATCTCAAGAATCTCAAAAGGTTGGCCTAGAGGTACTTTGGTTTCCATATCATTGATTATGTTTCTGGACCTCCAGGGGCTAGGGTGGGGAAGGATCTAGTTATCTTCTTTCCTTTGTCACAAGACCTTTGTTGCCTAGCTAGGTCTCTCCAGGACTTACTCTCTCTTACCAGGCTTCCCTCCTATGACAAGGGAGATGAGGTTTTTTAGACCTTTGACAAGCAGGGGGATCTGTCTATTAGGTTGGCGTATACTCTGCTAACAAACTAGGGTACTGTAGTTAACCCTTGGAAGAAGATATGGAACTGCCATATGATCCCTGAAATTAATTTCTTCTAGTGGAATGCTTATCATAATAGGATTCTTACTCTGGACAATTTGAGGAAACGGGGATTTTATATCCCCAACAGATGCTTATTATGTAAATGCAGTGAGGAAACTGCTAATCACTTACTGTTACACTATTTGTTTACTGTTGAAGTTTGGGGGTTGTCTTTTGAAAGATTGGGTGTTTCTTGGGCCATGTGTAAGGATATCATATACTTCATCTTGGGTTAGCGTGGTCCCTATATCCACCCCTTAGAGAAATTTGGAACTAGGTCCCTCCTATTATTGGTTGGTGTTTGTGGAAGGAAAGGAATAACAGGGTCTTCAAAAATATTGAGAGGAATCCTAGGGAAGTTTTTGGTATTAGTGTCTGGCTTATTGAGGAAAAAATTTCTCTCTTCAATGGGAAACCTCCGGAGATGGGACATTTTGATTATGAAATAAGAATGAACAAGGCCTAGCACCAAAATTTAGATTCTAGCTCGTTTGAAAATACTAAATCCTTGGCCAGGAAAAATACCAAATGGGAGCCTCTGGATAGAGGTTGGTTCAAACTTAATTTTGATGGGGTTTCTAAGGGAAACCCATGTAAGGCTAGCATTGGATGACTGATTAGAGGCCCCAAGGGGGTTCTAGTTGTATATTTTGTGGGAGGTATTGGTTTCCAATCTTCTATTGTGGCAGAGGCTTGTGCACTGCTCAAGGGCATTCAAATTGATGTCTCTCTAGGGATTGTGAGCCTCCACATTGAAGGGGACTCTAAGTCCATCACTGATGCTGTGAATCTTGGTAGATTGATTGGGTGGAGTATGAAGGATATTCTGTTGGATACTAGGTTCCTTTTATCCAAGCTAAGATAAAAAAAAGTGATGCACATTTTTAGGGAGGGTAACCAAGTGGAATATTATTTAGCTAATTGTGGTACCTATTGGGGTTACTCTAAATGTTGGAGGAATATGGGGAATTTACCGCCAAGGATTCAAGATCTCATCTTGAAAAAATAAAACACCCATTTATTATGATGATTTCAAATCTTTGATTGATGGGTGTTGTTTGGGGGGTCCACTTGGTTTTTCTTTGGGCCTGGCGGATGATTTCTAATGTTGAGGTGGCCTACAAGTGGTGGAATTCAAAATTAAAGGTTAGTCACATGTTTAATGAACCCTACACATGGATTTGACATCCACATGACAATTATGATTTTGAGAGGCCCTATTGTGCAATATTTGCTCTTTAGGGTTGTTTTATTTCATCATGCCCTCCTTAAGACTGTGGTTATGAATATTGATATGACATTTCATAATGAGGGAAAGCTCCCTTCTAGTGCCTTTGATCCTGCTAGTTTAGTGTTGGCTTCTAAATATGCTTACATTGACATTTCTAAATTTGGCCAAGCAACCACCCTGCCTAGTTTTTTGTGCAATTGCACTATGGCCAAGAAACCCTGATCACCCACAAATTCCCACTTAGCTTGCCGCAATCACCTTAAGATCCACATTAATGACACCATTAAGTATTTTTTTGAATATCTTTTTTTTCACGCATGTGATTTGCACACTGGCGTGATTATCCAATAATGTAATATTTGCCTTAATATCCACAATGTGAAGAAAGCCTATTACTCATCTAGTGTTTCTAACTTTTTATTATTGCAAGTTCCATGGTTTCTTGTGTGCAGGTAAACATCATGGGTGGTGACCGCGTTTGGAATGAGCCTGATAATTGTGGAGAGTTCTGTAAGAATCCTTTGGTGTTGCATAGCTGCGTTGAGGGTGGCCTTCCTCCTCTCATGGATATTCTTGTGGGCCACGACCCTAACCTGTCTGGCCAATTCACTAATTCCTGGAAGAACCGAAGGGTTACATTGGGTGGCATTTATTTTGAATTCAACAAAGAGGTGATAGCACAAGATACCAAAATGCAGTGCATTGGGAAGAAATATCCAAAGTATTCTCGAACTTTGGACAATGACAATATGAAATATTTTTTCATGGGGAATGAGGAGTCGGTCCGCAACCAGTTGGGATTTGAACGTGAAGCCCTTATGCAACCCTAAGACTAGGTGTGTTTAGCCCTTATGAAGTATGTAACACTTGAAGGTAGGTTTAAAACCTAATTTTTCTATCATTTTCCCCTACTGAATCATCTTAGGCAAAAAATCCTACTTAGTTTTCCTTTCTTTCTACTCATGGACCTAGAGAATTCAATTGAAAAATGCAAAGAAATGGCCAGTCTTAACCCAAATGACATTCTTCCTCTACCTCTCCATCAGGGGCTTATCTTGAGACTCTACCATTTTCATTTGGTGTTATGTCCTCCTAGATCCATTTCTGCTATCCGTATTGAAGAGATTGAACCCCTGATTGTCGCAAATATCTCCCTTGCTAAATCTAAAAGCCCTTCTAGAAAACACCACCTGGGTACTATTGAAAACTCCAAACCCAAACAAGTTGTTAAAAAAATTAAGGGTAGTGTGGGTAATGCACATACAAGTGTCACGACCAGCCTATGTGAGCTCAAGGCCACCCTGACCAAGTCTTCTTACAGAGCCACTACAATGAAAAAAGGAAAAGATGATAAAATAGGTTTGTCAGAGCTGATGGTGAAAGAGGACAAAGGGAAGAATATTGCGGGGAAAAATTCTTAAGGTGACACAGTTTTGGAGACCACGGTCATGACTGGAGGTGAGACTACCATCTAAAGGTTTAGGAGATTGGCAAAAAACAACAAAAATTGGTAGATTATTGAGGAATCAAAGGAGGAGCAAACGAACAAAAAGGATTATAAGGAAGAGGAAGAAAATGTGGAAGGGCCCCATTTTACCCCGGATAGCAAAAGAATCCCGAAAGAGACTTCAACCTCTCAGTCTTCGCACCCTCTGGCTGCTGAGAATGGTGAGGTCCCGAGGACCACAGATGATGGTGAGGAGCTTCGTGCATTGAAAAAGAAGATGGACGTGCTTGAAAAAATATTCAAAGGCCTGACTTGCTTCACGATGAAGCTGGTTTATTTCATGACTAGCACCCTATCCACGATGATCAAAGAGGAGCTGAAGGGCAACAATGCCCAGGAGAATCAAGATTGGGTTGAGGATGATGATATGGACCTCCTTTTCAAAAACTAGTAAAATGCTAGTTAGTTGTTGCTTGGACTTGTGTTTTTTGTCTCTATTGCCTATTTGTGGTCATTGTGCTGTTATTGTGATGTTTCTATTCCTTTTTTTGAATTTCTGTTAGTTTTATGGACTTGGTATTTTTTGGCCATTGAGGCTCTTTGTGTAGGGTACAACATCCTGTGAATGCTGGTTACTTTCTCAAAAACATAGAACATTGTAAAATGTGATATTATACATTGTGGGAATGTTTCATTGTCTTTGGAAAAAAAATTTGCATTAGTTTTGGTGTCACACTTGTTGGTGAGTTTCAAAAGCATAGGAATAAGGTTTTCTCATCATAAAGTAGCAAGTAGGCTGATCATGGGTGGGGAGTCATTTAATCAAGTGATAATTAATAATGCATGCATGTAAAATGGATATAATAGAAATATGCATAACAATAACTTAAATCAAACCAAATACACATGCAAACCTCAAAAGATTGAATGCATTATGTTTAGTTGTTGAAGATTTGGACATGTGGTTGCTCATGAATCAATAGAAATTATAGTACCTAACATTAGAAAAACAAATGTTGATCCAAATGGGATGGGAGACCTCTCATTTATAGAAATGAGATGGAAGAAATGGAGGGTTTGGATGCATTCATGATGAATGACTAGGATTGAATGAAAAGATAGGAATTGGATTGAAGTTGTAGTCATGTGACAAGTGTCACATGAGGGAGAAAGGTTAGGTTTAGGGAAACATCCTTATATGGATGGATAGGATTAGGAGGTGGGATAAGAAATGAAGGGATAAGATGAAAATTTAGTTTTAATTTTGGGATAAAGGCTAGACATGTGAAGGGGACACTTGTCATTTGGTGAAAATTTTAGATTGTGATCCATGTGAATGAAATCAATGGATAGGATTAAATGGACAAGGATAGGGGATAAAGTGGAACTAAATAATGGAGGAAAAGAGTAAGGGGAATTAATTAACCTAAATCAATTAACTAATTAATTTAGCTAGAGGATCTGGGGACAAGGCTAGACTTTAATTAAATAAATATAAAATATATTTAATTAAAGGTGGTGGATAAGGGTAAGGGATAAATTAATTAATTAAATAATAAATATTTATTTACTTAAATATTAGGAAAAGGTTAAATTAATTCAATGAATAATAAATATTTATTTAATCAATTGGCTAGGATAAAGTGGAATAAAGGTGATGGGTAAATTAATTAATTAATTAAATATTGCTTAATTAATTAATGGGATAGGATAGGCTAAAATGAGGTGTGGTTGGGTTAAGACATTTTTAGGTGTCTACATTTTTCCCCTCTTTGAGATGATGTTGCGACTAAGAGAAGTAACATCATTTCAAAGAATAAAACATGGTGGGTAGGAAAGGAATTAGGACTAGATACATGATGCCCCAGTCACTAGTGAGGATGAGGAATGATGATGAGGTGATGCAGAGTTAGGAGGATTCAACAATATATCTCACAATACTTCAAAATTAATCCAAATCAATCTTTGAATATCACATTCTATTATTCATTCTATGTCACATTGGAAACATAACCATGGTAGCCCAAAAGAAGTTATTTCATTTTTCCCAAAACTGTAAACCCTAGACAGGGTTCAAACCTGCCCTCACTAAAATGATCATAACTTATTCAAATATTAATGAAATTTGATGATACTTCAAGAAAATGAAATTAGATTCATATAGGAACAACATAAAATTGGTTTCAGACCCAAGATATATACTTTAAAATCCGTACCATCACATTCTTTCAGACTGTAAATTCTGCACAATATTATTAAAATAGGCAGTTTCACCAAAATAATCATATCTCCCACAAAACTCAATAAAATTGAATGAGATAAAAAGAATTGGAAACTAGAAACAGAGATATTTCCATCCATATATGACACTCCATTATTTTAGTGCATAAAAGTCCATACAAAATACAACTTCAACCTAGAAACAATGTAAAATCAAAAAATGCACACAAACTTGAGGTTGCCATTCATCAAACTTCACAAATAATGTCTCCATCCTACCAATTCGAGTTTTGGAGGGTGTACTTATAAATTAACAACCAAAACCAACTATTTTCAACCACCTTTTAGTTATTTTGTTGACAAAACACCTTAATGACACTTTTGACAAGTTGCTTGACAACTTTCTTGAGCAACTTTTACAATTTTTTACAATATGGAACAACTTTAAACATTATTTGACAAATGACTTCAAATATTACTTCCTAAGACTCAAAACCTCTAAAATGGTTTGATAAACCTTATTATAAGGTCCAATACACAAAATAGAGCAACTATTTAAAAATGGCCTCATGGAGGCAAGAAATCAAATAGGTGCTCCTGCACCATGAGGAGGTAGTGGTATGACCCCTCGAGAGGACATGCGGGTTCAAATAACACAAGTGTGCTCTCGAAATGGATTAGAGGAATTAAAGGATGAAGGATAAAAAATTAGAAAAAATAAATAAAGATGATGAAAATATGGATGAAATTTCTATGTGCTCTTGAAATGGATGGAGGATGGAGGATCATCATGCTGCAATGATATGAGAAACCTAGATTATATTGTACTTGACATTGTAATGTAGATAAAATGGATTGCTACACAAAAAGATGGTTAAATATAATCTAACAAGTATTAATCTAAATCAAACAATAAAGAACGAAGTGAAATGAACTAAAACAAATAAAAATGATAACTAGAACAGTCTCACCAAATATCTGTCCACCTCTTTGAATTATCTTGATTGTCCTTCTCCATTTTGTTGTATCGGTATTCTTTCCCTCAAATTTTCTATATGTATGCAAGCATAGCCCAGATGTATTGTCTAAGAAAAATATCAAAGATTACAAGTTGTCAAAAGTATTGATTTTGGGAGGAGGAATAATGACAAAGACAAGTCAATTTATAGAAAGTTGGTTTCTGAACGATCAACTTAGATTCAAAAGAGAGATCAATGATCGAGATTGATAAATGCCATGTGATGTGAGTTATGTGTCAGTTAGAACATGAGGTGGAAAATTTTGCAGGATAAAGACTAAATTAGAATAATAATTTAATCTGGTGTTAATACTATTCAAAAATAGAAAGAACATGAGTTCAAGATTAAATAAATGATTTAATCTTCAATTGAAAGTCTTTGAAAATAGAAGAATTAAACTTTGAATGAAAAGGATAAAGTTATAACTCAAAGAATAATCCGTCCGAATGCACACATGAATTAATTAATTAAATAAATATATTTAATTAATAAATATGTCCATGCATATGAGTTAGAACTAGTTAACTGACTAGTTGTGACAAAGAGTCCTTTTGCAGAGACGATCAGATATCGAATCCGGAGATAACTGACAGATTTAAATAGATCTCGAGTTAGATGGTGAGTGAATAATTAGATAACTAGATAGAAGAAGAATGTGACATAAATAATTAATTAAAAATTAGATGCTAATTTAATTCAACATTCAAAATTGGAAAATTTAATTAAATAAATAATAATAATTTATTCAATTGATTGTTAAAAATATTAATTGAATAATTAAATAAGGAATATTTAATTATAGTTGAAATATGAAAAAGGGGTTAACTAAATAATAAATTATTTAATTAAGAAAGAGAATTAATTAGTTAGCAACATAATTAAATAAATATGATTTATTTAATTAATCAAAGTTGAATAAGGGTCATAATGAATTAATTAAATAATTAAAAAGGTTATTTAATTAATAGAAGAAAAATGTGTTTATAAAATGAATTAAATAATTAACATTATTTAATCATGACCATGGAAATTAGAAAATTATGTCAAAAGTGGTACTCGTAGGCCTAGACCAATTTTCAGTGTCTACAGTTTGCCCCTCTTTGATACAATGTCGTTTTGGCGTTGTGTCAAAGAAATTGAAAAAAAGGATATGCCCCAGTGAAAGTAGGATGAGGAAGGATGAGGAGGAGGTATTGGTATGCCCCCTCAAGAGGATAGGTGGGTGAAAAGAACATGAGTGTGCTCTTGAAATCAATTAGAGGACTGGAATATGAAGGACAAGAGACTAGGGAAAAATAGAAAAGGATAATGAAGATATTGAAAAGAAGAAATGTTAGCTTTGATAATTCAAAAAGTTAGTATTGAAAAAGAATGGCTATTTGAAAGACATATGATCTTCGATATTTTTCCATATATATACTAAGCTTTTCATTTTATAATCATTGGGTGGGACATGACACAAATGGATAGTACACACCATGATATGAGATAGACCATAGTGTACAAAGTCATCCACTTGCGAAAAATAGACAGTCACAAATAAGGAGTGTCTTAACTCATACTAAGGACAAGATTGCCCCAGTCCTTTTGTCTAGACAAATCACTTACAACAAACAAATAAAAGATGGGTCATGAGACACCATAGCTCCTCTAAATCCTTGATAGGACATCCTTGAGGAAACTAGTAACATGACTCAAAATCCAAAGTTCAAAAGATAGTTGACAAACAACAGTCAAAGAAAAAGAGTCTTGAGACATCCTTGCTTCTCTAAACCCTTCAAGGGACATCCTTTAGAAAGCTAGTAACCGGAATTATGCACAAATCGATAGAAAAATAAGACAAAATACGATATAAATTCAAAAATCCAAATAAAAGTATTTTCCAAAACTTGATCTTGTGTAATTATTTGATGTTTCACATAACTGGATGTGAGGGATGACACATATCGCATAAGACGTTGAGTATGGTTTTGACCTGGTGACTATCTATGTAAGGCATGACAAAGCATGGTTTCAAAAAGACATGTGTCGTATAAGACATTGGAGCCTAATGATGTTGATGTGACAAGCTACATGAGGCTATGAAAATTTGACGATGTCTGTCGACAAGAAAGACATATCTTGCTTAAGACATAAGTTGATCACTATGACAGTGTGTTTGATTTTGAATTGATGATAGTTTGAGATGTTTTCCTTGTTGATGCATGACCTTTTTTTATGCCTTGATTGTTATGAGTGTGTGTGTGTGTTGACAGTGTATGACAGGAGATGATACCCTAATGGATTGACCTAATGCAACCTCGGGGGCTCATCGATTGATTAGCCTTTCCTACGTTGTACATGTAGAGACCTCATAGTTCGACCAAACTTTAACTGACATAACTGACTAAAAATATGTACTTAAGTTGATGATATGAAACACATGTGATAGTGAATGTGATAAACCCTATTGGACTGACCTAGTGCGGTCTTGAGGGCTCATTGATTGATAGCCTTGCCTACGTTTTACACACAAAGATCTCATATTTTGACATGACCAATGACTTTGAATGTACAAAGAGTCATGATTTTAATGTGTGTGAGACATGACAACCTAGAAAGATAAACCTAATTCCTCAGGGGCACATCGATTGATGGCCTTGCCTATGTCTAGTCGCAAAGGCAATGCAGTTCGACTATGTCTATGACTAACTTAACATGATTGATTCCAACTCTATTTTTTGATTTTTTGACATGTTTTGATTTTTTTGTCTTTTGGGGTTTTCTAATGTTGTTTTGAAATTTTTAGGACATTTTCTGATGATCGTGACAAATGCATGTAAATGATGCCTACGCACAAGAATGTAAGGACAACCATGATCTTGCTCCTAGTCAAGTTGAAAACTAAGTACCAAGTGATGATGATGGCGATGTTGTTTGGCATGGGTAGGACACATCCCAAAACAACGTGAGGATGATGATAATGTGACTTGGGGATCAAGGTTTGCAGCAAGGAGAGAAACAAAGCCAAGGAATGTTTTCGATGATGCATTAAAATGCCTAGCAAGATTGTATGGACTGGGCTTGTTGCATTTGGAATGACTTGGATAGGACTAGATGGGATGATGGAAGGATTTTGGATTAAAATCCTTAGATGGTTGACAAGGGAAAACCAAGGCATGTGATAGGTTTAAAAGGATAATGGATTGATTTTTGGAAAAAGATAGGAGACATGAGGATTATAGGCTGGGAGAATTATCATTTGGTCTCCAAGGACAATGTCACATAGGGATAATGAAGCTATGAAGGTAATGACATGATGTTTTATGGATAGTGTATTACCAAAGGATAGTCATATCAAGGGTTTTCCACATACATGATTTAGTTTGTACCCTAGTTCTTATCAAGATCAGAATAGGTGGGAAAATGGAGGGAAATGATATGGATTAAATAGATGGATGAAAATGTCATGAGGAAGGCATGGGAGATGATACAACTTGCCCCCAAGTGTAAATATCCACATAGATGATTGCTCTTACACATGATGCTTGTTTGCAAGGTTTTCATCATGGTACTTATCCAAAGCGCCATCATTTTTTTTTTCACTATTGGACAAATTTTTTCTCTTTACTATTTTCCAATTTTTTTGGTGTCACCAAGATGCTTGTTTGCTAGGTTTTCATTAGGGTAACAATTTTTTTTTTGTATTTTCTAGATTGCCTCAATACTTTATATGATCACTTACTGTGTTGAATCCATTGATGGTGTTGATGTAGAGATTGGTGCCATGATATACCAATAATGACCTTTATGAAGTAGTTGTCTTGTTAGGATCATAGTGCTTGCATATAAATGATTGATGTCACTGTGACCCATATTGATACTAGAGTTGGCCTTATTAGAATACACACATCGCGATAGAATGCCATTAGAGTCCTTACAATAAAGAGTTTCTGCCAAGATGTGATGGATTTTTGACATGGTATTTTTGGACTTTAGACAAGATGTTGGATTATAATGGATGATGGTAGATGTGGGGGGATTGTTCAGAAGTTTAGATGAATTACTTTTTATTTTCCAAACTTGGGATGTTGGATGACGGAGTTTGGAATTTTGATTGGGATAGCATTTGGAACCAACACTTTTATATGTCTTGTTTGATGACCATTTTAAAGGAGGTGGACATCTATTATATGTGGGAAACCTCTTTTCTTGTGGCTCCAAATTTTGATTGACTTTTGGAAATGAAATATTTTCTTTGCTTGATCCATTTTAACTTCATTTTTCCACTCATATTTTTGAATGATTTGATGGCCTTTGACATTTTATTTTGAAGTTTGGATTTGTAATAAATTTATTTTTGTTGGTTCCAAATAGAAGGTTTATTCATGTTAAAATGATGGTTTATGGTGTGGATGGAAGGATTGTTGGCAGCAATCTTATGGTAGGAACTACTCATGGCCCCCATTTTGATGTTTTTATCAGATAAAGTTTCCTCAAATATCGAGGAGTTATCACTAACATCATTTGATTTTATGATCAAAGAATAGCCAAGACCTTGATGTCTAAAATTTGTTGGACACTGTAGTGGTTCTAGAATTCCTTGCTCGTGTAGGCCTAGTCCTTTTCCTTGATACCGCATGTTCTAATAGATTCTGTTTGCAATGGGGTATTTTTTGTTTTCAAAACAAGATGCTAGCCCATCATTGTGTACGTGGAGATCACTACTCAGTATTTTCTCATCTGCAAGAAATCTTGCTTTGACAAAGATAGATGATCATAGCTGATAAGATGTCATAGCTTCATTAGCATGTGGGATATATTTTTGATTAAAATCTTTAGACTGATTTTGTGAAACATTAGATTCTGATGGCTCTTCAAAAGATATCAGTGTTTCCATGTCAATGTAGAAACCTTCCTTAGGGTCATTATCATGGAGTCCAGTGAATTCAACTATAGCTTGATCATTTGCAAATATGTCTAGAGTATGAGACTCTTGTTCTAGAGTGTGATCATCTATGTTTTCCATAGAGGCAAGTGTCTTATTTTGGGAAATGATGGTGTTGGGAGTTTGGGTAGGATCGACTTCACATATTTGATCATGAATGGCATAAAGGTCAATGAGTGGATCATTTTGGATTTCTTGATCAATGGTAGTGTCTTGATCAAATATGGGTTTGTCTTGAATGATATGGTTGGGAAAGGAATTTGGATCAAGGATAGGTGTATTTTGGATGCCTTGATTATATAGAAGGACTTCTTGGATAGAATTAAAGATAGGGTCATGAGATGGACTACTTTGATCTTGACATGAAGGTGAAGCCATGATGTCATGCTTTGGATTTTCTATTTGACATGTATCCTCAAGTTTAGTAGATGGGAGTTGACTTTGGAGACCATGACTAAATGTAGGTTGGGACAAAGTGAGTAGGAATAGATTAGTGGATGATGGACTAGGATGGGATGTGGAGGCTTGGAATGGGTTGAGGGATGATGGACTAGGATAGGATGTGGAGGCTTGGAATAGAGTAGTGGGATGTTGGTTTTCCTTGTCAAGGTTAAGGTAAGGGTGATTAATGGATGTTTGTTGTGGATTAACGGCATGAATTGTGCTAAGAGACTCTTGATAATGAGGATAGATAGATGGAATACTAGATTTTATGGGTTGTTGATAAGAGGGATATGTGCGTAGTTGACCATGGGTTGAGGTTGATTGGCATTTGGATTGGATAAATTTTGTTTTGAAGTCTATGGCTTGTTGGTATTGACCCATGTAGATTAATTAGTATTCAACTTGACTAGAAAGCATATCAAGGTGAACAAAAGACATGGTGGTGGACAGTAATGAAAATGATATGGAATTATGTCTATAAATGATATGATTTTTAGTCTATGATTTTTGGATTTTTTGGATATAAAAAATGAATGCTGATGCAACTTTTTTTTTTCGGTATTTTTCTAGCAAATAAGGAATGTCTAAAATGATTTTTATGCTAGGATGACGTATGCTAGGATGGACAGTATGAAAAAAATTGATTAGACTATGATGTTAAATGATAATAAGATGGGTATAACCTACCACCTATGGAATAAATCCAAGCAATGATCTAACTTTTCCAAGGTACTTGATTGTAGGACAAAGACAATTGACAAGGCAAATTTCCCAAACTAGACTGTTGAGCTAGAAAGATTCACTAATAGGAAAATAGTGACTAGGTTCAATGATAATGACAAATCAGAGCATGAACGTATCCAATGACATGAAAAGTTATTCTATTCTATGATATGCAACTTCCTAGGAAGTGTCTAAATGTTTACAACTTAGGATGACTATGACTAGGATGTATATGACACATAATGATGCAAGGGTTTTGAGAATTTTTTTTCCACTTTACGTCCAAGGTTGATCTTGAGAAACTGAAGCAAAAAAGATAGTTTTGTTTTCAAAATGAGTTTGTAGTCTTCGAATTTCTCTATTGACAGTCAAATGCAGTTCACCTTTCAGATGCATTGATAGTTTTGATATATGTGGTTGTAGTGAATTGACCAAACTAGGTTTCAAATATTGACATGCAATTATGAATTTTTGAAATATGTGGTTTAATTTATGGAAGATGTGACTCTCAAAGAAGATGCAACTCAAAAATATGAAATCTATGAAACTAAACCTATTGATAGACACTTGTGGTTTTTCGTTTGATAGTTGCAGCTCACAAATACACATGCGGCTAGAAATATGATAGTTGCAGCTCAAAAACTAGACTCTATGAAGCTAAAAAATGTTGACACACACATGCAACGTTTAGTTGAACAGTTGTAGCTCTCTAAGACATATGCGGCTTGAAATATGATAGTTGTGACTCTATTTGACAGTTGCATTTTTTTGAAGATAATGTTTCAACTGACTCAGTTGAATGATCAAGTTTTTTTTTGATGAAAACAACAAAAATCAAGCACACAATACAAAGTGTTTTCAGTTTGATGTGTTGAATCTGTTAAAACCTGAAGACAATTACAACCTAGGTTGTGTTGGACAGTATTTACTGAGTTCTTACTTGGATAAATCTAGCTACACATATTCAAGGTGGATGACTAGTAGTTTAACCCCATTGGCTCCTCTCCATGAAATTCACTTATACGAGGCATCCAAGCCACTATACCCATGAAAATCCCATGGAATATATCTCATCTCAACACATGAACCGTAAGTATGTAAGACGACTTCACAAGTCCGAACCTGCTACACCAACAAATAGATAGGATTCTGGAAAAACTATAATATGGCTTTTAGCAAGGGAATTCCATTTGTGGGGCACCATCCAGTATGGCAAGAGACCATTTCTTCCCTTCTCATCAGAATAGTAAGTTTGATTTTTGGGGTTTCCCCCAAAAATCCACTTTTATATGTCAGGTGGAAGTTGCTGGCTAAAGCGTGTTACCGGTCTGAGTCATCTTGGGGTGAGTACTTTTTCCCACCAAGACAGGCCCAAGTTCTAGAGTTAGTAACCATTTCTCTTACACACAAGATCATACAAATGCGCAAGGGGAGAGGATAATTCAATATAATGAATCATAAAGGGTTACAAAACGTGCTTTCGCACGAAACAAAAAAAACACTGGTTCTTTTTAATCCAAATGATAATTTTTTTATCTACCAAACACAAAATCTTTTGAAACAAAATAAAAAAATTCAATGTCTTCACATAAGGTACTGCATGCAAATAATTAGTAATTTATTTGTATCTTCGAATTTCTTCCTACGGAAAAGAAGTTTTTTTTTCTGGGTCTTCTATGCTTCATCATGCAAAAAAAATGTTATCCTCCTAAACAAAGCTGCAAAAAAATCATTAGCGAAAACAAAACAAGAAAAAAAATAAAAATAAAAAATGTGAAAAATATGAAAGTTAATAAAAAGATGAAAAACTATTACTAGGTAGATGCAACGCTTAAACTCATAGATGCATCGCGATGTTGATAGTTGAATGTGGTGCGATATGTAGCAGATGTTGCATCACGATGTTGACAGTCAGATGCAGTGCGAAATGCCACAAATGTGGCTCGTATTGTCAGATGTGTCATATACCGTTTGTTAGATCAGATGCATCATTTCTTCAATCAAATGCAGTTTGTCATATGATACCTGCAAAACAAAAAAAATGGAAAGACAAAAAAGAGTCGGGAAGTTTGAAGTGTGATTCATGTCAGGTTCACCAAATGTAATGTAGATAAAATGGATTGCTACACAAAAAAATGGTTTAATCTAATCTAACAAGTATTAATCTAAATCAAACAACAAAGAATGAACTAAAATGAACTAAAACAAATAAAAACGATAACTAGAACAGTCTCACAAAATATTCGTCCACCTTTTCGAATTATCTTGATTGTCCTTCTCCATTTTGTTGTATCAGTATTGTTGCCCTCAGATTTTATTGTTGCTCTCAAAAGTATTGATTTCGGGAGGAGGAATAATGACAAAGATAGGTCAATTTGTAGAAAGTTGGTTTTTGAACGATTGGATCAGATTCGAAAGAGAGATCAACGATCGAGATTGATGAATGCCATGCGATGTGAGTTTTGTGTCAGTTAGAACATGAGTTGGAAAATTATGCCGGATAAATATTAAATTAGAATAATAATTTAATCTAGTGTTAAGACTGTTCAAAAATAGAAAGAACATGAGTTCAAGATTAAATAAATGATTTAATCTTCAGTTGAAAGTCTTCAAAAATAGAAGAATTAAACTTTGAATGAAAAGGATAAAGTTAGAACTTGAAGAATAATCTGTTTGAATGCACACATGTATTAATTAATTAAATAAAGATATTTAATTAATAAATGTGTTCATGCATATGAGTTAGAACTAGTTAACTGACTGGTTGTGGTAGAGAGTCCTTTCGTAGAGACGATCAAATATCGAATTGAGAGATAACTGGCGGATTTAAATAGATCTTAAGTCATATGGTGAGTGAATAATTAGATAACAAGATGCTAGAAGAATGTGACAAAAAGAATTAATTATGAATTAGATGTTAATTTAATTCAACATTTGAAATTGAAATATTTAATTAAATAAATAATAATAATTTATTTAATTGACTGTTGAAAAGATTAATTGAATAATTAAATAAGGAATATTTAATTATAGTTGAAATATGACAAAGGGGTTAAATAAATAATAAATTATTTAATTAAGAAAGAGAATTAATTAGTTAGCGACATAATTAAATAAATATGATTTATTTAATTAATCAAAGTTGAATAAGGGTCATAATGAATTTATTAAATAATTGAAAATCTTATTTAATTAATAGAAGAAAGATGTGTTTAGAAAATGAATTAAATAATTAACATTATTTAATCATGAACATGGACATTAGAAAATTATGTCGAAAGTGGTACTTGCAGGCCTAGACCAATTTTCAGTGTCTACAGACATTATGCACCGAGGTATAAGGAACTAGGATGGCAATGTGCCAAGTACATGATGAAAAAGGTCTAGTGCAAACATATGCCCCATAAAACCATGATATGGAATACCATGATGCCCTTGTGATAATAGAATGCAAAATACCATGAGAAATGAAAATAATGATAAAACACACAAGCAACAAGAAAGAACACACAATAAACCAAAAGCAACCAAGGACTATGCACCAAGTTAGGCTGAAAATTGATTGATGGATTGATTGATGATGATGATGACAACATTGTTTGAAATGGGAAGGAAACATCCCAAAAAAATGTGAGGATTGGGAAAGACATATCCCTATGATGACAATGGATTAAATTGGATCAATAGATTATCAACCGATTTAGATTAAGATCATGGAGTGCTTATGGATGATGCACTAGATTGTAAGATTTTAATTGCATGGATTAGGCTTGATTGCATTGGATGGGTATGGTTAGAATGGAAGCATAGAGGATAAATGGGTTGGATAAGATAAGATTGGATGGATGATTGAACAAGATCCAATGACAAGGGGGAACCAAGACATGGCAAAGGATGGAGGATGGAGGAATTCCATGGATAGAAAAGAGGAATGTGGATAATGGATGGTGATGGGAGATAGGATGATGGTGGATGGAGGATATGAATATGGAGCTCCAAGGACTAGTTGCAAAGGACTAAGATGCCCCATACTAGAGGTAGTGTAATCATGGATGGAATATGATGAGTGATGTATGATATAGAAGGATAGTTTAGAAAGGATATGAATGCATTGATATTTGAACCCTAGTTTTATCAAGATCAAGGGTGAAAAGATGGGAGGAATGTGATAGGATATGAGGATGGAAGTAGGATGGAGGATATATATAGGATAATCAAGATCAAGTGGATAGGATATGGATGCATTGATATTTGACCTGTAGGCTCTTCATCAAAATTAAAAATGGGAGGTGATTATGGTTTTGGATAGGATGAGGGACATTGAATGAATTATATGGATAGGATAAGGATGGAATTATATAATTCATGATGTATATGAATATCCTTAGCCTTGTCAAGATCAAAGGAGTGAAAAGGGGGGATGGATTTAGATAGGATAATGGATATAAAATGAGGGATAAAGAAGGGTGTGGTAGGTAGGATAGAATGGATGAAAATTTCCCCCAAGTGTAGAGTTCAAGAGGGTAATGGATTACACATGATGCCTATTTTCCAGGTTTTCATCATGGTACCTATCCAAGGTGTGACAAGAAGTGATTTTCACCATTGGATGAATGATTTATCTTTACTTTTTTTCCTTTCTTTTTTTTTTTGAATTTTTGGAAATAGGATGGATGGAGAAGGATAAGGATATGGATAAGTGGATTTGGAAGATGGTGGATGCATGATATGGATATGAACCCCAAGGACTCAAGAATATAGTTTCATGGATGGTATCTCTTGAAGATGTACTCCATTAGACCATGGAAAATTGGAGGTATGCTCATAAATTTTGGTAGAATGATGGTAAGGGGGATGAAATGGATGGGAAGATGGTGACGGATATGGATTTATGCAATGGATTGGATAAGAGGGATGGAAGAATGAAATATGGATGTTGGATAATGGATGGGTTGATGGATGACTTGTAGATGAGTGGATGTAATTTTTTGCGAGATCAACATTGGCTCACACCTTGAAGGGTGGTGGAGTTGTGGAAGAGAAGTGGATTTTGAATTTGGATATTTAGATGGAGGAGTGGATGTGGATTTTGGTATATAAGGGCCCAAAATGGATGAGGTGATAAAGGATTTTTAGATGGGATGGATGAAATAGAATTGGATGGAGCTTTTGGATAAGCAAGTTTGGATGCCAATTCTGATTTTTCTTTGGGATGCATTGATTCCATGAGTATTTTTGGAATCCACATGGTTTTTGACTTTGATTTTTTCTTTGTGGGCCTTTTTGGCCTTTGGGATTTAAATATTTGATTTTGGATCATATTTTTGTTTGTTTTTGCATGTCTTTTTGATGGGACATGTCAATCCTTTAAATTTTATGGATTTTTGGCTTTATGCATTTGAGATTTGACATCCAAATTGATTCCAAGAGAAATGGGATTAGTGGATGGATATGAATTATTTGGAGGTCTTATGAATGGGTTGATATAGGTAGGATATTGGAAGGATTTCAAGGATATGTGCCTTTGGTGATCTTGATTAGGGATATGAGGTGATGGATATGAATTATTTGGAGGTCTTATGAATGGGTTGATATAGGTAGGATATTGGAAGGATTTCAAGGATATGTGCCTTTGGTGATCTTGATTAGGGATACGAGGTGATGGATATAGAGTATAATAGAATTTTGGAATAGGAATGTTAGGTGGTGGAATGTAAGGACCCAAGATGGATGGAGGAGATGAATCATTTTTTTTTGGGATATAAGGACCCAAAATGGATGGAAGGGAAAATGGATTTGGTTTTGGAAAACAAGGTCCCAAGATAGATTTTGAGGATGGGGAATAAGAAATTTGGATTTAAGTGGAGGGATTTTGGATTTAGGATGGGTGGAAGGAGTGCCAATGTCTTGATATTGGTATCTAAGGCCATGATATTTTGGATTTTATTTGATATTAAGGGGTTCTAAGATGCCTTGCTCATGAAGGCCTAACCCTTTTCCTTGATAATGTATAGTTTGACAAATCCTTTTGCTAATGGGATACTTATGATTTTGGAAGCAAGATGTTAGTCCATTTTGAGGGGGATATTGCATGAAGTTAATGATAGGCTCTTGAAGTAGACCAACTTGGGTGAAAGTGGAGAAACCCAATTGATAAGTAGGGAGTTCATGGGTAGCATGTCTACAGGTGATGGGATCTTGTGGAGGATCAAGATCATGACATGAAGATGAAGGGGTGATTTTATCTTGACTTAGGGTAGGATAATGGGATGGGGTGGATGGTATAGTGGTTATGAGATGGAAGGGGATCATGACATGAAGATGAAGGGGTTATTTGATCTTGAATTGGGTTAGGATCCTGTGATGGAGTAGATGGAATGGAATAATGAAAGGGGGGTGGAGATATACTTTGATATTTACATAGTGGAAGGGGATCATTGCATGGAATACAATTTATACTTTGATCTTGATTTGGAGGAAGGAGATCATTGGATAGGATAGAAGGGATATTTTTCTCTTGATTGTAAATGGGATCATGAGATGAAAGGGGATCATGTGATGGAGTGGATGAGACATCTTGATCTTGATTGGGAGGGGTATAATTAGATGGGGTAATGGATGAAAAGTTTTGTTCTTGTGATGGACTAGGGTCATTCCATGGATGTGTTATGATAGGATAATGATATGAGGTGGATATGATAGGATCATTAAATGGGTTAGATATGGTAAGATTATGAGATGGTCTAGGATCATGCAATAGCATTGATGGAAAAGGATTATGGCATGGAGTTGAGAGAATTGGATCATGAGATGGTATGGGTTCATGAGATGGAATGAAGTCATGAGAGGGAGTAATTTGATCTTGACATAAAGGGGGATCTATGATGTCATTCTTTGGATTAATGAGGTCAATTTAGTGACATGGTTGACTTTGTATAGGTGCTATGAAGGTGGAAAAAAATTAAATAGATGAGGTGGATAAATATGGGATGGGTGAGGTGGAAGTGGGTGGAACTAGAAGACTAGGGCTAGAATTTTTTGAAATAGGATTTTGCATGGGTTCTTGTATTCCTTTGAGGGTGAATTTTGGTGCTCCTTGGAGGGTGACTTTTGGTTTTCTTTTGATGGTGTTCTTTGGTGATCTTTTGATGGCCCTCTTTGAATTGACGATGGGTTGAATAGGATGTGAAGTGCATGAGATGTGGTTATGGATGGGTGTTGGTTGAACATGGAAGACATTTTGGTTTCCCTTTTCAATGGAGGGAAAGTATGATATGGAGGCTTGGATGGTGTTTAGGATATCTTAGAATCTACTCATAGGATACATGATCATGTATTTTATGTGATTGTTAAAGTAGTTGGCAATGATAAATTCAACAAGATCTTGAGGTATGAGATGGAAGATGGAGGATATTTTAGGCTCATATTGATCCAAATTTTTTTGGTGTTGATGATTGAGGATTGATTGGTACTTAGCTTGAATAAAAAGAATATCAAGGCAAATTGAAGACATGGCTGTGAGATTGGATTAGGATGGATTAGGTTGGAATGGCGTTAGGTTGATAATGTGGTTAGATTAAGATGATGATGAAGGATGATGAAAATGAAGGACGTGAACTAAGGATGATGATGGAGATTAAGGATGATAAATAAGGATGAGGATTAAGGATGATGATGGAGATTAAGGATGATAATGAAGGATGATGATTAAGGATGATGATTAAGGATGATGATGGAGATTAAGGATGATAATGGATTTGGAAATAATGATTTTGATGTGCATTATGGAGGGAAATTAGGATCGACACTATGCATTTGATTCAAATAAATTAACACCATTTCTTCTTAAATAATCTCAAACTAACCAATTAATTGAATAATCAATATTATTTAATTAAAATTATCAACTTTAGCTATTAATCAAATAATTAAATTTATTGATTAATTCACCCTTCTTGTAACTAATTGTCATCATATTTAATTAAATCAAATCATTTAATTTAAAACCCCTAAGTCTTCTTAGGTGATTAAAATAAATTAAATAAAATATCAAAAATCCCCTAACCTCTTCCAATTAATTAATTCTAAGTTAATTAATCCTAAATAACCTTCTAACCATCACTAATTAAATCCTCCAACTTTTAACTCCTCAAGATTTAAATAAACCATGGTCAACTAACTAGGTTGCACATGAAATTAATTTCTTTTATTAATTTAATTCCTCTAATTATCCTCAAATAGGCATATTTTAAGGAATATTCCTCTCAACGACCTCTCATTCAATTTCCCTCCAAAGGTTTTCAAAAATTTATCACATCCTCTTACAAATGCAATAAATTCTCTTACATCCTCTCAAATCTCAACCAGTTTCATTTAATTCCTCTTACACCATTTTCAAATTCTCAATCATCTTCATTTACTTCTCTTCATCCTCCTCCACTCACACATTTCCAAAAATGTGCTCCACCCTCATCCAATATAATTGTGACACTTGGAACATTCTCATTGGCTCTCAATTTATCCCACATTCATCAAATCCTCTCATTCTTCAACCCTTGAATTCTATAAATAGAGGCATCCTTTTCACAATATGGATCCACAACTTCATGCATTTTCATTATAGTCATTTTGCTTCATAGCTATCATCACTTTCATCATTTTCAAGCATATTCATCACCATTTGAAGCCATTTTCATACTTGGATCATCTTCAACCATCAATCTTATCAAAGGGATTGGGATTGGGCTTCTTTACACATCAAAGGAGCACCACTCCCCCTATGGGATGGAGGTTTAGCTCGTTTTATTTAGATTACATGTTATATTTTGCTAAGCTTCTTGTTATTTCATGTTTTCTATTGAATTTGGCTAAAGAATTTCATACAGAACACTAGATTGTCTTTCTAACATATTTGACACTTGTTTGTTGATCCTATGTTAGTTTGTGCAGGTTTAGTGTTCACATTTTTGTGCTAGGAGGGTTGACCATCCTAACTTGTTGAATTTTACTTGATTTTTTTGGTTTTTGCAGACATAGGAACATGATGTTTCCTTCATGTAATTGTGAGCTCATAGAGCATCACTTTTTCTCTAAAGTGTCTCTATCTCCACATCATTTTGCATATGCTCACCTTTGTCACATTGCTTTTGCTTCACCGTCGCATTCGACCACTCTATTTTCTGTCTGAACTTTCTTTCCACAAAGCGTCACTTCCAAAATCATACTACATTCATGCTCTCTACCTTCTGTAGAGCGCTGCTATTGCTTTCAGCAGAGCACCACTTTTGTCCTTTAGTGCCACATTTCATAGTTATAGAGAACCACATTTGTAGTAAAGCATCACATTTGTAGGAATTAGGGGAAAATCAAGTTGGAGGCTTAAAAACATTTTTTAATGCTCTTTGTAATAGCTTAGTGCTTCAATTTTTGCATTTTATTTCCTATTCTAGGACCAACTAGATTTAATTTGGGCTTAAAATTAACCTACAACTCAATCTTTGTCAAATTTGGTTAAAATTGAACCTTAGATACTAGAATTTGGGTTTTGTACTAAAATTGAACACTCAAATTCACACTCAAATTTTGGCACTTCAAAATGAATTCATCTTTACTTTGGGCTTAAAAAGAACTTGTGCCTTCATTGTTTTGTGATTTTTTGTAATTTGTGTCATTTGAATGTGTATGCACTGCTCTCACGCCAATCGAAAATCTTAAGAATCAAAAGCATTCCAATGACATTGGTTATCTAAAATCACCCACACATTTCAATTTGGAGCTAAAATTGAACAATCATTAAAGTGTGAAGGAAAGGCATTGTGTGTGCTCCCTCCTAGTGCTTTATACAATTTAGGTGGTCAAACGAAAAATGTACTTCTTTGCTGTTGTTTACCTTTAGAGGGCTTGCCTCCCTATTTCAAAAGGAGGTAGCGGCCCAAGTATTAATGAGCATAATCCAAGCTCTTCCAAACCGCTATAAAAATTTATGATTGCAAGGAAAGTTTGCAATCAACATGAGTGATACATGATAGCTCTCCCCCAATATATTTATGATGCGTAAAGCCCTTGTTATAAGGGTTGGGAGACCTCTTGAGGGATTTTATCATAGTGTCCCCTGAACCAGGTGCCCTTACTACAAACCTTTGTTTAGAGGCCAAAAAATCCTTAATATTTGTTGGTGCAAGAATGGTCATTTTGAACCCGCTCCACATTTTTACTTTTCAAATTAGAAACAAAAAAATCCTTAAGGTCTCCAAATCCTTAGGATTTTGAGATTTGGTGGTCCAGAGAAGTGTTTTTTGTGGAGGGGAGCCAACATCACCAAATCTCTAACTGTACACTTTGTCTCAGTGTTTGGAGAAATCCAAGTGTGGACTCAAAAAATATAGCCATTTCTATCCTAGGATTGTACGATTGGTGAGTCAGTTAAATACATTGCTTGAAATCTCAAAACTTGGAAACAAACATTCAATAGGGTCATCAAATTTGAAACCCTTTGGAAAGAGAAAATACCTTTGAAAGGTCCAAATATTACTACTTGTCCCTAGGGATTCTATCCTTAGAGGCTTCTAAGTATTTGGGCCCATATCTCAATTTGTTCTCTCCAAAGTCAACATAGGAAAATTGTGCCTTTGATTCCTTGATTTTCACATAATGGACCTTGTGGAAAGAGGAGGAGTTGAGACATATATATTTAGTTTGAAAACTAAGAAAGAAGTGTGGATGTGGTAAAAATAATCCATTCAACAAAGATAACAGATAATTGAACCCCACATGTGTGCTTGTTCTCATGATTTCCAAAAAATTTAAGATCCCAAAGCAAAAATATTTATGCAAAGGTTCCAAATTTTAGGTGTCACACTCAAAAGGTTATCAAGAAGTACATTAGGATGTGCAACCTCAAGCAATACACAAAGATAAGAAATAATTTCACAAGGTTTTATAGACTCATTCCTTTGAACAATCTAGAAATGTATGCTCAATTTGAATTGCTTATTTAAGTCAAAGTTTGGTCTTTAGAAGTATAACATTTTCTTCAATACCTTGATCTTATAAAAAAAGTCTCTCTAGGTACACCTAGGATCAAATCAACCCTTTTCATCCATCGTCATCATCAATCCAAATCCCATCTCACAAGAAAATCTTGGAACATTGGAAATATCATTCATTTTAGACTTTTGGTAAATCCTTTAAGTCAAATCAAAATAAAATTTGTGTTGATGAATCCTTCTTCACATGTTTAGTTGAATTATCACCTTTGTGGACAAGTCTACTCCAAGATTACATCTAACATCTTGGGGTTTATGAGTCTATTATCCAAATCAAATTGAAGAAAACCCAAAATAAAAATAAAAATTTCCTAAAGTTTAGTATTCCTTCAAGGTCCTCAAGAGCTTAAATATTCATATCCTTCACACCTCACCATTTACACTACAATCATTTGATCCTTAATCATCCTAGATTTTCTTTTTGTAACTAATGTTTAGACCAACCCAAGGAGTTAGAGGTTTACCTCATATTCCCAAAATTTTATCCTTATTTTATGGTCCAAACAAGATCTCAACATAGGAAGATTGTGGAGAAAAACAAGGAAACATCCACTTCAAGTGATTTGAGCCAAACTACACTAGAATTCAATATCAAAGAATCAATCAACCCTTCACTTAATCCCTATAAATTACCTCAATATTCTCAAGAGGGAGGTGGCCAAGTGGAGGACATCACCGAAAATTTCCAAGGGATGACTCAAGATGAAATACTTGAAATAATCCAAAATCCTAAAAACCACAAGATTGTCAACACAATGATGAGGCTCAATCCCACACAATACATGTTAGCATTAGCAAAAGAAGGGGCTAAACTCCCTTCTGATTTTGATTTGGAACAACCTCTTGGGATTATACCTCAAGCAACCCTCATGCCATCATTCCAAAATTTCATCCAACCCATCCCACAACCAACATCATCTCATGCTCCAAGTCAACTCATGATTACCAACGGGAGTTCATTGCTCCACTCTCTCCAAACACATCCCCTTGTAAATAACCAAAAAATGGACACAAACATCATCTTGGGTCTACCAAATACCATCCCTCAAGACCCAAAAAATCCATATGTAACCCTCATCTTTCATGACACAAACAACCCCTCCACCTTTTTTGCAATACCAACATATCCTCTTGATGCACAAATTTTGCTCCCCATGATATCACAAGGACAAGTGGATTTATTTCATAGGTGTGAAATTTTGATGCATCATCCTCACTTTTTCAAGGAAACACACCACCAATCTTCCCACCATTTCCCCCTCTGACATCAACATCAACCCAAGGTTTAGGGAAATTCCCTTTACCAAACACACCAATTCAAAATCAATCAAGTCAAAACAATCCTTCAATCATGAATCAAGTCAATGTATCAAATCCTTTGAGCATGTCATCGATATTGTAACACCAGGTGGAATCAATCCAAGCAATCCAATCAATCACTACACCATCTATAACACCCCAAAACATGGTCTCCCAAGGAATTGGCACATCAACCATACCATCCACCACTCAACCTCTCATCACCACTCAAACATCACAACAACCACCTCAGAAAAATATTGCTACCTCATCTCACACCATTCTACCAAATCCTCCACCTCCCCCACCAAATCCAAATGTATCAAATAAATACAATATCACATTGCAAGTAGCCTAACAAGCCTATTAAAAGGAATTTAAACAATTCCAAGCTCAAAAAATTGCACAACAAACCACCCAAAAAGAACAACAAGCAGTGTACCAATCTCAAGCACAATAATTTTCCCAAGTACAAGTGCAAACATTGATACAACAACAACAAGATGCTCAAGCTACACAAGCCCAAGCACAAACACAAGCACTAGCTCAAGCACATGCACAATCTCAATACCAAGCACAATAAGCCCAAGCACAAGCCATGTTACAACAAGAGGCTTATCAACAAGATTTGTAAAAACACTAAGCACAACAATAAGCAACCCAAAAACAGGCCCAAAAATAAGCATTTTTGGCTCAATAGTATAAAACCGTGCAACAAAAAGCACAACAAACACTATTGTCCCAAAAAAAATAGAAACAAAAACAAGCCCAACAACAAGAATTGTTGGCATAGAAAAAATAATAGGCATATCAATAAGCATTGGTTGCACAACAAATATTTCAAAAAACTCTCACAAACAACCAAACCACCCCACCCATTACCCAAGCAGCCCAATCTCCATCCCAAAACACATTCATCCCACCACTCGATCCACAAACTGATTTTTCCACAAAAGTTAAATTTATCTCATAGAAAATACTGTACATGTAACTAGGAAAGACAAATAAAACACCAAGGAATCTGTGCCCTATCCTTTTGATAGAAGCATTGCAATGGTCCCATTTCCACTAGGCTTTGAAATACCAAAATTTGATAAATACCGAGGAATTGGAAATCCTAGAGATCATATTAGGGAATTTCGTGTACACTATATGGAGGTCACATATGATGATTCCTATCTAATGAGACTCTTCCCTCAAAGCCTGGTTGGTCTAGCAATGGAGTGGTTCTCTCATCTCCCCACTAGAATTAAAAAGTTCCAAGAAATTGTGGACTTATTCATTCAATGTGGGTGTAGATGTGATCTTGGTAGAATTTTCCAATCTAAAACAAGCCAAGGGAGAAATTTTCGCAGCCTTCTTGCAATGATGGTGATCTAATACCAACAAGAGAAAATGGGCTATGCGAGAAGAAAAAAAGTTGGGACTATCATCTCAAACCTTGAAGGGACCTTGGCCTTCTATTTGAAAATGAAATACATAACCACATATGACCAATTGATTCCCAAAGTGCTCAACATCGAAAGAGCCCTTATAACACAAGGGGGCACACCCGCATACCAAGACAATCGACCATCAAAAAGTTACAATGACAAGCCTCACACATGGGCTAAGAACAAGAATGCCACCAATGATGGTGTTTTTTATGCTAAATTTGTTATCAATTCTCCAAGGCTAAATGTTCAACAACAAACATACGAACAACCACAAAACAACACCCAAAACACTCCACGAAACAAAACACCACAACAACAACCTAACAATAAAAATGTAAACAACCTAAATACTCAATTGGGACCACCCTCAAAGAACAAATATCCCCCTAAACAAAAATACACACCCCTTGGGAAACCAATTTAATCTGTCATGCAAAAAATCATTCAAGCCAACATCATCACAATCCCAGTCACTAAAAACTACCAAGAGCCTCAAGTTAAACCATGATGGTATAACGAGAAGCACCTTTACGATTTTTATAAGATAAAGGGGCACATGAAAACTAGTTGCATGTAGCTTAAAAACTTGATCCAAGATCTTATTGAGGACAAGACTATCACTGTTGAACAACTAGCTAGGAATTTGGACCTCAAAATATACACAAATCTAATGCTAGATCATAATAAAGGAAATAAAAATCGTAAAGGAAAAAAGTATGGCAACATAAACCATATTTATGACCATGTTGTCACATCCTGTGATGAGTGGGTAGACATAAATATCGAAGGATCTAGGACCGAGTGTGGAGTCACCACACATGCTGGAAAAATTACCATCCCAGGACCTTCACAACCATCCAAGGCACCTACTACAAATTCAAAATCCATCCCTAATGGTTACAATGTCCTAGAACATTTGAAGAAGACCCTTGCCTATATCTTCATCATGGAGTTGCTGAAAGTCTTTCCCACACATAGGGAAATCCTAGAAAAGGCATTGGCTACATCCTCCGTCCCCACATATCTTGATGCATACCAGTTCTAGGCTATGGTTAGACATATCAATACACCACATCTCCTCACTTTCTTCGAACAAGATCTCCCAACCCAACCATCTCATAACCGTGTGCTCCATCTTAAGGTCCTTGTACACAAGAAAAAAGTTAAAAGAATCTTGGTGGATGGAGGTGCGAGTTTAGATATTTGTACTTTGAAACTGGTAAAGAATCTGGGATTCTCAGAAGATATTATTGAAAAAGGAAAAGGTATCACTATTTGGGCTTATGATGATCAAGAAAGGGTGTCTCAAGGAACCATTCAACTCCCTATCCAAGTAGGGACAACAATCATAGAGACTACTTCCCAAGTCCTTGATATTGAACTCTCATACAATATCCTCCTGAGGTGCCCATGGATCCATGGTATTCAAGTTATGGCATCCACATTCCATAAATGTGTCAAGTTCCCCTATGAAAACCAAGAGGTCACAATCCATGGTGATCCCAAACCATTTTATTATTGCAAAAATCTAGAGGCCAAATATTATAAGATACCACAAGTCCCCAAAAATGATGAGGTACCTACCTATCCGTATGTAGAACCATCAACCCTAGCCTCCATTTCTAAGACAAAGACACCGCTCATTCTAGACATCTCCAATATTAAAGTTATTATCTAAGATAATGGGTGTGGAGACTATAAAATGAGAAAGAGTGCCTTTGTAATAGGAGAGTTACCTCAATCTCCTAGATCTCATGGGTAACTATAATGAATTGATATACCATCTCAAACCTTCAAATCAGACCTCTCCAGATTCAAAATTTGGGGGGACCAGGACCGAGAAGTGGTAGAAAAAAAATATATATCAAGTCTGTTATACCGAGATGAAAGACCCATGCCTGATCTTCCAATGGATGATGATAATAAAGGACTACAATTAATGCTTGGCATGGGCTGCAACAAGAATTAAAGTCTTGAGAAAATTAACAACGACCAATTATAACCCATTATTATTGAGAAGAACCTCAAGAATATTGGCCTTGGAGTATCCCTAAGAAGATAACCATATGTGGTAGAGGTCCCCATGTTAAAATAGTCAAATATCCTCCTCAATTACCGGTATCCACTAGCCTTCCCCTAGACAACTATACATTCGATATAACTGACATATGTGATGATGATACCATCTCTAATTTACCCATTTTATTTGAGTATTCCTCCTTTTTTATGATCACAACTATGTATTTTGAGTTGAGTAACCAAACCACTGAACTAAAAATTGTTTACCCCCAACTAATAGACTGTGACCAACGAGGACCACCAATCTTGGAAACATTTGAAAATGATGAGGCTCTCTTAGAATTGATGGGACTCAAGGATATGCTACCATGTAGAGATCGTAAATCAAAATTTGATATTGAGTTGGACACACATACATACTATGGGGAAACAATTGAATCCCTTTGTCACAAAATAGAAAATTTAAGAATAACATGTAGATCTTTAAGTGAAAACCACACTACAACACTTTCTAATCTGAAAATAGTAAAAAGAAAGGACATATCTAATGGTGAAAACCTCTCTGAGGCACCAAAGGATGAGGGATTCAATATTCCCCTTAGTGCCATCCATCGGGAAAATCAACAGTACTAGCATAAAAATGCAACCCAGTTAATCTAGGAACTGAAGAGACACCAAACATCACTTTCTATGCAGAATCTCTTCTGATGGAGGAACAAGAAATATTGGCTACATTTGTCAAGGAAAGAAAAGTAATTTTTTCATGGACATACATTGACATGCCAAGCCTTGATCCAAAATTTATAGTCCGCCATCTTCCAGTCTATCCAAAGGTGAAGCTAGTAAAACAAAAATTAAGAAAGATGCACCTACAAATTACATGATTGGTCAAACTTGAGCTGTAGAAACTCCTTGATGCTGGATTGATATGAACCATTGATTATCTTGAATGGGATTCCAGCCTTATACCTATTTATAAGCCCACTGGGGGCATCCGTATCTACACTGACTTTTGGGACCTAAAAAAATCATGCCCTAAGGATGATTTCCCTCTTCCCAACATCGACATGATTGTAGATTAAACATTAGGGCATGAAATGTTTTCATTAATGTACAAATTTTTAGGATACAATCAAATAATGATAGTAAAGGATGATCAACATAATACATCCTTCACCTATCCATGGGGTACCTACTATTGGAACATGATGCCATTTGGGTTGAATAATGTTGGAGCCAAATACCAAAGGGCCATGACTCTAATTTTTCATGACATGATTCAAAAATTTGTGGAAGATTATGTGGATAAAAAATTGACTAAATCAAGAAAGTGTCAAGACCACATAGCTTCATTAAGCTCTATATTTGATAGGCTAGAGGAGTATAGGGCAAGGCTAAATCCTAAGAAATGTGTATTTGGTGTCACATCAAGAAAAATACTAGGGTATATTGTATCAATTAGGGGAATCAAGATAGACCTTGCCAAGGTCATAGCAATCCTTGAAATAGAGTTTCCATGGACATTGAAGTAGTTAAGGGTATTACAAGGAAGACTCCAATCCATTCATTGATTCATAGAACTGTTAGAAGACAAAGCTATCCCATATTCTCATCTACTCCACAAAGGGTAGCATACAAATGAGATCAGAAATATGATAAAAAAATCAATAAAATCAAAGAATATATGCTAACACCACCAATACTTATGCCACCAATCTTGAACAAACCATTTATCCTGTACATATCAACAATAGCGATAGCCCTTGGTACTCTTCTAGCACAACATGATGAAACAGGAAAAGAGAGAGCCATTTACTATATCAATAGAATCATGGTAGGGCACGAACTCAACTACACATTTATTGAGAAAGATTGTCTAGCAGTGGTGTTTGGCTCATAGAAATTTAGACGCTACATGCTTTCTCACCAAATAAATCTCATTGACAAGATAGACCCTCTCAAGTATCTACTCTATAAAGAAACACTCACAGGATGAATGGAAAAATGGCTTATGATCTTAACAAAATATGACATTGAATATGTAGAGCGGAAGGAAATCAAAGGATAGGTAATTGTGGATCAATTGGCTAAGGCACCAATATATGTAAAGAATCCATTGGTGTCAGAGTTCCTCGATCAATCAATTTTCAATCTTAGTGTAGCTAATCATTGGAAAGTGTATTTTGATGGGTCATATACTCAGCATGGGTCAAGAGATGGAATCTTCTTTATCACACTACAAGGAGATTGCATCCCAAAATCATACAAATTATCTTTTCCTTTCACCAAAAATATTGACGAGTACGAGACCCTTGTCATAGGACTTTGAATTACAATATAGTGGAAAATCATGGCACTTAAGGTTTATGGAGACTCAAAGCTAATCATCAGCAAGGTCATTGATGAATACCAAACAAAAGATGACAAACTTACCCCATATAAGAAATTGGTGGAGGATCTCAAGGAATTATTCATAGAAATCACATTTGAGCAGATATTGAGGGTGAACAAAAGAGCAATAGACACCATGACTACAATCTGTTTGTTGGATATCCCACACAACATCCCTAAACAAGAATTCCTAGTATAGCATCTTCTCATACCATCTTTCAAGGTACTAGATTCTGAGTTTGTGTGTGAAATCATTGGTCCCTGTGACCCTTGGTATCATGACATATAGACCTGACTAAAAATAGGAGTCATCCCTATTGATATTAGCCCAAACCTTAAAAGAACATTTGTCAAGAAGTCATCCTATTTTGTTATCTTAGGTGATTCCTTGTACCGTAGAAGTATTGAAGGAACCCTTTTGAGATGCCTTAACCTTGAGGAATTTTTGACTACTTTAACCGAGGTACAAAATGGCATTTGTGGTTTGCATTCTATTTTTTTGACCTTGGCTAAGAAACTATTGAGGATATGGTATTACTAGCCTATAATGGAAAAGGAAGCTCATGAATATGTATGGAGATTTTTGTAATTTCAATAGCATGGGGACCTCATCCATGCACCATCTTAGGGGCTCCAACTGATTATAACACCTTGGCCCTTTTCATAATGGGGTCTTGATCTCATCAAAAAAAGCTCACCCACCTCATCTAATGGACACAAGTTCATTAGCACTACTATGGAGTACTTAACAAAGTGGGTAGAGGCCATTCCTATGACCTATATCATAGGAAAGTAGATTTCCAAATTCATCCTAAACTACCTTATCTATCGTTATGGTGTTCCTCAAGCCATTATCTCAGATAATGGAACACATTTTAAAAACTAGGATGTCCAAGAACTATGCAAAAAATTCAATATCCAACATCACTTTTCCACCCCATACTACCCCTAGGGTAATGGCCAAGCTGATGCAATGAATAAAACCATCTTGAGAATCCTAAAGAAAATAGTCAATGAAGTTGGTCATGATTGGAACATATAGTTGAATCCCACCTTATGGGCCTATCGAATTAGTATCTACATGCCTATAGGTGCAACACCCTTCTCCCTGGTCTATGGATTAGAAGCCATCCTTCCCATTGAGATTGAGCTCCCATCCTTAAGAATCTCATTGCAAAATATCATTATTGATGAAGAATATCAGGTGTCACGGTCGAACGAGCTAGAGATATTGGATGAATGACGCATAGATTTTTTGAATCACCTACAGGTCTATCATAACTACCTCTAAAGGAGCTACAATAAGAACATAAAAAATTAGGCATTTCAAGTAGAATAGCTCATGATGAAAGAGAATTAGAAAAACATGCCAAATATGGACAACAAGGGAAATTTTGAACCCAACTGGTTGGGACCCTTCATCATCACAATGAGTTACAAGTCAGGAGCATATGAACTATCTACACCCGAAGGTGAGCCTCTATAGGAGCCCATCAAAAACTCCCATCTCAAAAAAATTAATGCCTAAGCTTGCAAGGTATAAATCCTAAAAATAAAAAATATCAAAAAATATAAAAATCTAAAAAACTCAGAAAAAGGATTGAAAACAGTAAAAAAAAAATGTCCTCTAGTGAAAACCACTTCGGCGGTGCTTCGGGTAACTACCTTGGTGAGAAGCTGGAAAATAGGTGCCTTATGTAAATAAGAACTTTCCATCCACCACAAATTCTTTGACTTGTTTTGTATCACCTACCATTGCCTTCCATCACCATCCATTGCATTCCATTGATTCTTCCATTTACCCATCCGCATCTGCATCATAGCTTGATCCTATGTTAGTATCATGTTCCCTCCTAGTATTACTTGAGACATTTCTAAGGTCAGTTTCTCTTGGCTATATCAAGGTAGTTTATCAAATTATGCTAGGGGCACATTATTATACCCATATTTTGATTGGATTCATCTATATTCTTGAAATCTTCCTAAAATTAAAAAATCCAAAAAACATTCATAAAATCAGAAAATCCAAAAAAATCCAAATCATATGAAAACCCAAAAAATAGGTTAAAAGGTTAGAAGAAAGTAAAAAAAATAGAGTCATCATGTATGAACTATGCCATCATCAATGAGCCCCCAAGACACCCTAGGTCATTCCTTTAGGAGTTCATCATAATAAACTGACAATCCCTCTATTCATATCTCATCAATAAATGTGTATGTGTCAGTCAAACTACTTTGTCTCTGCATGTATAATGTAGGCAAGGATAATCTTTGATTAGACCTCGAGGCCCCTATGATAGGTCTTTAGGTTAGGTTCTTGGTCAAAAAATCAGAAAAAACCAAAAATAATGCAAAATTTAAAAATCAAAACATTTGTAAAAGACCTCAAAAATACCCAAAAAATAGCCTCAAAACATTTTTAAAATACCAAAAACATTCAAAAACCCCAAAAATTATCCATCCCATTTCAACTTTCATCTATAATAAGAATCCACTCTCAATAAATCAATCGCCATCCCCCAACCTTTGGCAAAAAAATTGGAAACATGTTTAGCAAATATAAAGTGAAAACTCAAATGTCAAGGTCTCAAGTCTAGGTCAGTAGGTGAAAAAGTTGGTCAAAATCTTGGTATCAATAGCTTATCATATTGTCATTCTTACTGTCATCTGATCATTATGTCCTAGGATGCATCCTTCCTACAATGGACATCAACATTAGGCATCACCATAGTTTAGTCTTGGCTAGAGTTATGAAGAACATTAGTTGGTTTGTTTACATGATTTTTTCTTTTGATTTATCTTATTGCACTCATTCCAATGACCTCTCGATGATGTTTATCTAAATTATTTAGAGAGAAAGGAATGGGGCATTAGTCATTATCTTTTGTTTGTTGAGCTTGTTGGATATTCTTGTAATATAACCTTGGTCATACTAATATTTTTTTGGTGTGTAGGGAGGATGTTTTGGATATCTTGTTGACTATTACCTTGGAAGGTTTTTACTTTTTGTGTTTTGGTCTGAGATTTTGGAAATATATGAAGTAAACTCTAACACTATTTTATATGCTAGGTGTGAACATGGATATTCCTATCTGATTGTCGAGTCAAAGTCCATCTCACTAGGTAAAATACCATCCTAGTTTTATGCCTTGATGCATCATATCTATGTGTGTTATCAAAAATAAGGTAAGCAACCTCTTTATGTCCCCAATATTTGATAAGAAATCACATCATCACCGTATTTGAGTATCATCTTAAAATCAAGCGTTGATCTCTATTTCTTCTAATCTTCTCCACATACTAATATTAACATTGTAATGTAGATTTTCTAGAAAGATTAATGCTATAGATGCATAGATTAAAATGATAAAGTCTAATCTAACAAATAATTTAAATCAAAACAACAAAGAATGAAGCAAGTAAACATGAATAAATCAAAATAAATAATTGAAAAGATCTCACTGAATATATGTCCACTCCTTCGAATTATCTTGATTGCCCTTCTCCATTTTGTTATTTCAGTATTCTTGCCCTCAGATTTTCAGTATTGATGCAAGCATAACCTTGTTGAATGTCTAAGGAAAATATCAAAGATAATTTTCTTCTCAAAAGTGTATTGATTTCGGGAGGAGGAATAATGATAATGACATACCATTTTATAGATTTTGGGTTTTTGAACGATTGACTCAGATTGAAAGAGAGATCGACGAACGAGATTGATGAATGTCATGTGATGTGAGTTCTGTGTCAGATAGAACATGAGTTAGAAAATACTGCAAGATAAAGATTAAATTAGAATGATAACTTAATTTTGTGTCAAGATTGTTTGAAAATAGAAAGAACAAGACTTCCAGAGTAAATAAACAATTTAATCTTGAGTTAAGAGTTTTTGAAAATAGAAGAGATAGACTTTGAATGACAGAAAAATTTAGAACTCGAAGAATAAAGAGTTTGAATGAATACCTAAATTAATTAATTATATAAAGACATTTAATTAATAAACGCTTTCATGCATATGCGTTAGAACTACTTAACTGACTAGTTGTGATAGAGAGTACTCTCGCAGAGACAATCAGATATTGAACCCGAAGATAACTGATGGATATAAAATAGATCTTGAGTCAGAAGGTGAGTGAATAATTAGATAACTGAATGATAGAAGAATGTGAGATACATAATTAATAATATGAATTAAATGTTAATTTAATTCAACATTCAAAAATGAAAGATTTATTTAATTAAATAAAGATAATTTATTTAATTTGACTGTTGAAAACGTCGAATTGAATAATTAAATAATAAATATCTAATTATAGTTTAAAAGGTTAATTTGAATAATTAAATAAAAAATATTTAATTATAGTTGAAATATGACAAAGGGGGTAATTAAATAATAAATTATTTAATTAAGAAGGAAAATTAATCAGTTAGCGACATAATTAAATAATTATGATTTATTTAATTAATCAAGTTGAATAAAGGTCATTAATAAATTAATGAATTAATTAAAAAGGATTATTTATTTAATAGAGGAAAGATGTGTTAGAAAGATAATTAAATAATAAACATTATTTAATCATGACCATGGATAATAGAAAATTATGTCGAAAGTGGTGCTTGCAGACCTAGACCAATTTTCTGTGTCTACAGTTTTCCCCTCTTTGATACAATGTTGTTTTAGTGTTGTGTCAAAGAAAATATGCCCCAATCATGCCCCAATATGAAATAGGTTAGGGTATGCCCCCTCAGGAAAATTGACAATTTTTTGATTATTTCAAAAAAAATCAGGAAATATTCCCGATAAGTCAATTTGATAGTCATAAATGCTATGGAGTTGACAAAATTGAATTTGAATGTGATATGGATGTGTATGGGTCATTATAAGTTGGAAGGTTAAGCGACCAATAAACAAGGTTAGAAGAAAATGCCACCTAAACCCTAGGTATAAATAGAAATTAGGTTGAAAACCAATTCATTTGCATCCGAAAGAGTTGAAGATTTGAGAAAGTTGCTATAAGTTTAAGATGAAAATGTCTCCAATTCCGTACACTGTGCATCACGATTACCAGATCTAGACTTACAGATGGCTAGCTGACGTAGGACCACCTGTATGTACCCTAAAATGAACCTTTGAAATTTTGTTTTGCATGTAGTTTTAGGCATGTAAAATGTAATTATGCACATGCGGTCTTTCACATTCAACGCATATGCGTTCGTGTGCAATGCATGTGCCTACGGAATGACGCATCTACAAAATGACGTCTAGGCTAAGTTAGGCTAGTTTAGGCATTCAACGCATATGAATTAAAATGCAATGCATTTTTAGTCTGGAATCACATATGCATTTAGGATATACACATGTAGGATAATGCACCACATTTGTATTCTTGAAACACATTTTAATTTGTTAGGAAAAGGTTGGATTATTTGCAACGCATATGAAATATGAGATGCAAATTATTTTAATGCAACACATTTGTATGAATGCACCACATATGTTATAGTGAGCTGCATTTGGCAGGTAAATTTTTTGAAATTTTTTTTTAATAAAAACTTGAAAATTTCGACATGTTGGTTAAAATGCAAGTTGTTTTAGATCCGATATATACTCAGGAGACATGTCTCAATACTCTCAAGTTGAGATCTCAGTTGATCAGTGCTGAGACTCATTTACTATGGATACTCAGACTACATCATGTGCTTACTATGGCCACGATTTGGGCAAACAGAGGCATGTTGACGACATTGTGTGAGCGATGGCATTCAGAGACGTCATCATTTCATTTTCTGATTGGGGAGGTGATTGTGACCTTGGAGGATGTGTATAGGATACTGAGACTACCTATCAAAGGAGAGCGGGTTATGTATGATACCCAATGTAGTTTTAGTGAGCTTGCCAGATTTTATCAGTATGTTGATATTAGGAGTCTAGGGATAGAGAACTATGAGATTAGATGGCAGGTGTTGGCTGATAGGTATGATAGGATAGACTGTATCCTATGTACATTGATAGGGGGGATAGTTCTTCCAGACTAGCGAGGTCATGGTTTTCCTATTGGGTGGGGAGAGATGTTGGTGGGGATGCTAGAGAGAGAGACCATGTATGCTTGGGGTTTGTGCTTATTGGGGATGTTATACTTACATCTACATGACATAGTATATAGAGATGCATGGTCTATGAGCTGTGGTACCACGCTACTCATGGTTTGGGCATGGGAGCACATTCCAGTATTCCGTTCACTTGTGACTACAGAGTGACAAGCCAGATCTCCATATGTTTTTTGGTATACAAGAAACATCACTCAGAGTCATGTCGAAGATACAGGTTACTGGATACATGCACTTGATATTTTGGATCAGTTCACTTGGAGGCCATTCATGGATTGTGAGAGATGGTCTAATGAGGATGAGCATTTGAATTACTATAGGCATACATAGTACCTGATTGGGAGGATTGTTTCAAGTGTTCATATTATTGAGAGACACTTGCCAGACCAAGTATTGAGACAGTTTGGGGAGGTTTAGGATGAGCCTAGAGGTAGAGCAGAGTTTTCTCGATTGTCTAGAGAGGTTCCACAGTGGGGTCCTATGATTCTAGTAGCTATTGCAGAGGTAGAGATATAGGCTTTGTAGCCATTACAATGGGGATGGAGAGACGGAGTAGTAGATCCAAGGACTACAGCTACAAATGACACTTGGTGGGCAGAGCATTGTCTTGTTCCTTACATAGATCCATATCAGCTGAAACCAGTTGATAGATGAGGCATAGGGCTGAGAGGATGTCATAGAGGGAGAGGTGGTGGTAGATGTGGTGGTAAGGGTGGTGGTAGGAGAGGACAAAGAGGTTGGAGAGGTGGATGAATAGGTGGACTATCACCTATTCAAGAGGCAGAGGCGAAGGATGTACCAATGATGGACCTCGGAGGTAGAGTAGAGGCACAGTTTGGAGATGAGCCTACTATCGAGGAGGGAGTAGCAGAAGAACATGTGGAGGTAGATATTGGTGGAGAGGACCCAACAAAGGATGAGGAGGCAGACATGGATATTAATCCTCTTGGTATTTTGGAAGGCTATGGGGAGGATGATATTGAGGAGGAGATACCTATGGAGGAGTAGGAGAGAGAGCTCCAAGATCAGTTATTGAGGGGAGACAGGATGGGGAGGCTCCTAGAGGTAGTGATAGGGAGGCTTTGGAGGAGAGGTTGATAGTGGTTACAACATAGCTTGATGCCATGCAGATAGAGAGAGATAGTGATTTTATGGAGAGAGATGAGGCCATAGCTCAGAGACAGGAGATAGAGCAACAATTTATAGAGGTTAGATTCCTTTGCAGTGGTACTTCATCTAATGGTATGGTACATGAGTTAGTTAGATCAGTAGAGAGAGCTACTTATTACATGGATCTATATAATTTAGTGGTCCCTGCAGAGAGATGAGCTCCTAGCTTTTCAGAGGTTCACAACCAGAGATCACACAGTAGGAGTCATACTAAGAAATAGAGTATAGAGGGTGTGGTAGGACCACTAAGGATAGGTCCATATGACAGGCCTTCCACCTCATAGAGAGTACCTCCGAGGCAGTTTCTACCACCTTCACCACATGACAGTAGTGGTAGTGGGACACGTTGACACTATTATATATGTAGACATTGTATTTTGATCAGAGAGTCTATGAGCTCATTTTTATTTATGGATACATTCTGATATTGTACTGTGACAAATTATTTTGAGCGATATATATATGATTTTGGTGGCTTCTATATAATATGCAATTTTATTTTATGATGATGCATTGTTTCTATATGATTATGTTTCTTAGATGATGTATGTTTATGTGTTATGAATGAATGATTCTACATGATGAGTTTATGCAATATATGATGTTATGGATGTCTTTATTTACTTATGATAATGAATTTAATGTTCTATATGATTTTATTTATATGTGATGGTGAGATGTACATGTGATGTTTCCATTATGTACCTTATGATGACGGAATGCCTATTATGCAATGAAGATGTTGATGCTCTTATTTGTATGAAATGAAATGTAACTATATGAAATCTTTATAGAATGTATGGATATGTAGATTATCTAATGTTTTTGTTGTGTCACCAGGACTTCATCATTATGTCGGAAAGGAGAAATTTTAGCATGAATGAATTCAAAATGTTAGTAATAAATAACAAAGGTTGATTGATTGAAAAACATATGATCTTCGATACTTTGCCATATATGCTATGCTTAATTTTTATCATCATTGGACAAGAAATGACACAAATGGATAGTACACACCATGATATGAGATAGACCATACTATATAAAGTCATCCATCTTCGAAACAAAATAGTCATAGACAAGGAGTGTCCTAACTCATACTAAGGACAAGATTTCCCCAGTAAATTGTCAAGACAAACCACATACAACAAAAAAATAAAATACGGGTCATGAAACGCCATTGCTCCTCTAAATCCTTGATAGGACATCCTTGAGGAAACTAGTAACATGACTCAAAAACCTATGTTAAAAAGAGAGTTAATAGACAACAGTCAAAGAAAAAGAGTCCTGAGACATCCTTGCTTCTCTAAATCCTTTAAGGGACATCCTTGAGAAAGCTAGTAACCAGACTTATTCACAAATCGATAAAAAGATAAGACAAAGTAAGATATAGAGTCATAAAGCCAAATAAAATTATTCGCCAAAACTTTATCTTGTGGGATTATTTTATTTTTTGATGTTTGACATAGCGTAATGTGAGGGATGACACATACTGCATAAGACATTGAGTCTGGTTTTGACTTGGTGACTATTTGTACAAGGCATGAAAAATCTTGATTTCAGAAAGACACGTGCCGTATAAGACATTGGAGCCTGATGAAGTTGATGCAACAAGTTACATGAGGCTATGCGAATTTGTCAACATCTGTTGACAAGAAAGACATATCTTCCTAAGACATAAGTTGATCGCTTTGACAATGTGTTGATATTGACTTGATGACTATTTTGAGATTTTTCCTTGTTGGTGCATGACTTGTTTTGATTCCTTGACATATTAAAAGTGTGTTTGTATTGAATGTGTATGAATTGAGATGATACCCTAAAGGACTGACCTAATGCAGCCTCAGGAGCTCATCAATTAATTAGCATTGCCTACGTTGTACATGTAGAGACCTCATAGTTTGACCAAACTTTAACTGACATAACTGATTAAAGATATGCACTTAAGCTGATGATATGGAATGTGTGTGATAGTGAATATGAATGTGATAAACCCTATTGGACTGACCTAATGTGGCCTCAGGAGCTCATCAATTGATTAGCCTTGCCTACGTTGTACACACAAAGACCTCTTAGTTCGACACGACTAATGACTTTGAATGTACAAAGAGTCATGATTTTAATGTGTGTGATACATGACAAACCTAGAAAAATAGACCTAATGCCTCGGGGGCACATTGATTGATGGCCTTTCCTACACCCAATCACATAGGCAATGTAGTTTGACTATGTCTACAACTGACTTAACATGACTAACCTAACTCTGTTTTTGGGATTTTCTGACATGTTTTGATTTTGATTTTATTTTTTTGTTTTTTGAAGTTTTCTACTGTTTTTGGATTTTTTCAGGACATTTTCCGATGGTGTAATGCTATGTACAAGGTCTTCATGGCACATAATAAGGATTTTCCCCCAGTTGGGAATAATACATATGAGATGGAGTGGGGAATGTGATGAAATAAACTTTGATGTCAATCATTCCAAGCAATGGATATGATAACCATTTATTTTGAGGGATGGTGAAAAAGTCTAATTGGAATGATGGTAGATGAAAGAGCGAGTTTGACTACACTTGGCACCTATTTTCTAGGTTTTCACCATGGTACTTATCCATAGTGCTACCAAAGTTGTTTTCACTATTGGATGAATTTTTTCTCTTTACTATTTTGTTGATTTTCTAATTCTTTTGGTGTTAAAAAGATGCCTATTTGCCAAGTTTTCATCAAGGTAACCATTTTTTTGGTTTTTTCATTTTTTTGTATTTTTTCGATTAAGACACAGATTCTCAGAAGCTATGCATAGAACCTCTTCAGATGTAGGCTGTTTATTGGTGAAAAAAGTGGCTCTCCTTTAGGAGTAGAGAGTTGGTATGCTCCTGATCCAAAAGCTTATGTGACAATATAAGGCCTTAACCAGTTAGGTTTAAACTTTGATGGCTTTTCTCGTTCAACTTGATTCTTGGGATTCTCCATTAAAACCAGGTCACCAATGTCAAAGTTTCTATTTAGAACTTTCCTATTATAGCTTCAACGAAGATGATTCTAATATGATTGCAAATGGTCTAGTGCTTTCTATCTTTGTTCATCTAGTAATTCTAGCTCTTGTGATCTGGATAGATGGCATTCTTCATCATTAATGTGACCTTTCAAGGATACCCTCAGGGAAGGAATTTCAACCTCAATAGGTAAGATAGCTTTGGACCTGAATACTAGGGAGTATGGAGTGGCACCAGTGGGAGTAAAAATTATTTTGCGGTAAGCCCATATGGCTAGATTTAGCTATAGGTGCTAGTCACGACCAACGTCATTGATAGTCTTCTTTAGGATTCTAACAATGGTTTTATTAGATGCCTCGGCTTGGCCATTACCTTGTAAGTAATATGGGGTAGAAAAATGATGTTTGATATGGAACTCTTCACATAGATGACATACTTCTTGGTTTCTAAATGGGTGACCATTTTTTGTGATTATGGATTGGGGTACACCATACCAAAAAATGATATAGTTTAGGTTAAACTTGGATATTTGCATGCCGGTGATGTAGGTCATGGGAATGGCTTCGATCCATTTGGTAAAGTATTAAGTTGCGGTTATGATGAATTTATGGTCATTGGATGATGGAGGGTGTATCTTACCTATGAGGTCAAGTCCCCATTGGGCAAAGGGCCATGGTGATATAATCGAGTGAAGCTCATGTGCTGGTGCTCTTATCGAATCTTCATGTATCTGAAATTGTCTACATTTATTTACAAAGATATATGAGTATTTATCCATTGTAGGCCAATAATAACCTAATCTCATAATCTTATGGGCTAAACTAGGACCACTCGAATTGGATCTGCATATACCCTCGTGCACCACTCACAATGTTGTTTGTGCTTCTTTAGCATCTAGACATCTCATTAGGGCATTATCAAAGGTACATCTATATAGGGTATCTCCGATGATGGTGTACTTAGCTGACTTACGGATAAAGGTTCTGGGTTGGTTAATTGACAGGTCTAGTGGTAAGGTTTGGTTAGTTATATAGTTAAATATGTCTTTATACCAAGGGGAAGTAGGACCAACAACTATACACACCATCATAGAATTAGGGATATCATAAGCAGGGACTAAGAACTCTTCAACCAAAAACTCAAACTTAGGCATGTTGCTCAAAATATCCTATAAGGAACCAACGGTTGCCATAACATCTATAGCCCTGTTCTGAATACGTGGTATTTGTTGAAAGGTAGTGTCATAAATGTAATGATTGAATTTTTCGGCCATGCACTTGTAGGGGGAAATTTTCTCATCCTTGGTCTCATAATCATCAGTTACTTGCTGGACCACAAGCTAGGAATCACCAAAAACATGTAGACTCTTAATCTTCCACTGAGCTACCATTTTTAATCCTATCACTTAGGCTTCATACTCTTCTATGTTGTTGGTACAAATAGGATACCTGCTCCTGAACCACGATTTGTATGTGACCCATCAAATTCTAATTTCCATTTTGTTCTAGTGTCAACTATGAAGATAAATTCTTCAGGAAAATCTACCACTAAAGGATGGTCTTCCTTCATGGGTGCATTTGCTAACTGATCTGCAATCACCTATCCTTTTATAGCCTTCCTTTCCACATATTGGATGTCATACTCACTAAGTATCATAACCTATTTAGCCAATCGACCTATTAATGCCCCCTTACTTAGGAGATATTTGGGGGGATCAATCTTTGCGACCAACATTGTTTGGCGATTGAGCATATAATACCAATTTTTTTGAGTAGCAAAGACTACTGCAAGTCAAAAACATTCTATGTTTCTATAATTTAATTCATATCCTACCAAGATACGATTGGTGTAGTAGACCGATCTCTCATTGCCTTGATCATCCTTTTGTATGAGAAGAGCTCCTAATGTTGATTGAGTTGCTGAAATGTATAGTATTAATGGTTTTCCATCTATTGGTGGCATTACAAAAGGTGGAGTGAGCAAATAATCCTTGAATTTTTGGAAAGCTTCTTGCCATTTAGGTGTCCACACAAATGGTACTTCTTTCTTGAGTAAATGTTTTAATGGGTGTATTTTATCTGCCAGTTGTACAATGAAATGTCTAATGGACTATAACCTTCCCTATAGCGTTCTTAGTTGACCGATGCTGACAGGAGGAGGAATTTCTATGATAGCTCTTATCTTCTCTGGATCTAATTCAATGTCTCTTCTGGAAATGATATACCCTAGAATTTTCCCTGATTTTACTCCAAGGATACACTTCATTAGATTTACCCTGACATTGTAATTCTCTAGCCTCTGGAATATCTTGTCTACTACCTTCAAATGATCTACCCTTGTTTCTGATTTAGCTATAATGTCATCTACATAATCTTCTATGAGAGTATGTATAAAGTCATGGAAAATAGTAGTCATTGCTCGTTGATACGTAGCTCATGCGTTCTTAAGCCAAAAATGCATAACATTCCAATAGTATGTGCCCCATGGACACGTGAAAGTTGTCTTGTGTTGGTCTTCAACTATGATTTTGATTTGGTTATATATAGAGAAACCATCCATAAGGCTTAGCATCTCGTATCCTACTGTAAGATCTACTATCATGTCTACATTTGGAAAAGGGAAGTCATCCTTAGGACATGCCTTATTGATGTCTCTAAAGTCTATGCAAATGCAGATGCCCCTAGTTGGTTTAGCATTGGTACAAGATTTTAAATCTAGTCCGCATAGTCTATAGTTCTTATAAATTCCAAATCCAAGAGTTTCTTAAGCTCTACTTTGACTAGTAGAGCAATCTATGGATGCATGTTCCTTAACTTCTGTTTGACTAGCTTAATACCCAGTTGTAATGGTAGATGGTTGAATATAAGGTCTTGATCCAGCCCAAGCATGTCAGCGTATGACCATGCAAATTTTATTTGTCTCTTTGCAAAGAATTCTTTAAACTCAGGTTGTTCTATCTTTGTCAATGATGTTGCAAAGTATGTGCCGAGGGTTTTCTTCTGTGTTTATGTTGACCTCAATAGACTCTTCTACTAGCATTGGTGAATTTTATTGTTCAACGAGGAGAATATTTAAACCTCTATCCTTGGGTGCCTTAGAGAGGTTTTTTTCCCTCAAATACGTCCTTTATTTTGAATATTTCTTCGTCCAAAGGCGCCTTTCGGTTTTCACCTAGGGACTTGTCATTTTTCTCTTTTTCATCATTTTTCTTTTTATTTTCATTTTTGTGACTAGAGGTTTAAATAGACTCCCCAAAATATGCTTTATCATCCAAGTCTATGGTAAAACTAGCTTTATGATCCCCTCTTGGTATGCCTTCTTGAAGTCCCATGAACTCAGTGATTACTTTGTCGTTCTCGAATGTGTCTATGATGGGTGCACCTTGTTGATCCCAGTCGATAAGTTTGGGATATATGAGAGGCATTTCATCATTGGAGTTATCAAAGGTGGAAGCTGACAAGGTGAATATAGAGTGGTTGACATGATCACATAATTTTTGGACTAACTCATTTTTTTTTCCTATGGGTAGGTATACTCTGCTATGGGACTATTTTAAGGGGTGAGTTGTCAAAAGATGGTTTTTCAGGTGCCCAAGATGCATGATCAAGGGTTTCCCAATAATAGTTCTTATACCACTCTTCTTTGGACAATTGCTTCCTATGACGGGGACTAGATGGTTTTGGTACAGGTTTTATCTTTAGGTCCAATTCTCCAGATAGAGCATCTATGTTCATGGTACTGGTAGAGGAAAGGGAATTGTTAGGGTTAGAAGGCAAATATATAAAAAGTTAAATGTAGATTTGAACAATAAAATCTAGTAATAAAACACACATAAAAGACAACACAAAAAATTTAACGTGGTTCACCCAATCTGGGCTACATCCACAAAACAACAACCATCTAATGATTTTATTATCTAGTGCAAAACCTATTATAATGTTGTGAATAATTCCATACTACAACTCTCCATCCTAGCTACTTATAACAAGATTTTAGAAGCTTCTAGAAATTAGGGTTTACAAAGTTGGATTTTTTCTTTTTTGGTGACAAAACAAAAAAAGGTGAAAAAAATGTACAGTATAGCATGATCAGTCACCACATACCAACAATCTCCCACTTGGAGACTGATCAGGCTCCATACCAACACAATCTCCCATTTGGAGACTGATCCTGGACAATACCACTATACTTATAGCTCCCACTAGAAATAATCACCTTGGACCCTGTTGCTATGTTATACTTGAATTCAACTTTGAAGGCCAACCAAAGCTAAAGTGGACCTCAACTTCTCCCTTGTTACTACCTTCGTAAACATATTCATTGGATTGTCATCTATATGTATCTTTTCCAGCTTTACTTATCCATCCTATAATATTGACCAAATGCACTGATATCTCAATTGTATGTGTTTGGTTTTAGAGTGCAAGGTAGAGTTCTTGGCAAGATGTATAACGCTCTGATTGTCTGTAAACAAGTGATTTTTAGCCTATTTTTTCCCCAAATCTTCCATGAAGAATTGTAGCCATATCATCTCCTTTGCTGCCTCTATTGTAGCCACATATTCTTCCTCTGTGGTGGATAAAGAAACTACCTTTTGCAACCAATAAATCCAACTCACTGTTGTCCCACCAACTATAAATACATAACCTGTGGTACTCCGCCTAGTATCTATATCCCCTGCCAAATCTGAGTCAACATAGCCTTTTAAATCTGTATTAAAGCCCCCAAAACATAAACATATATTGGATGTACCTCTCAAGTACCTAATAATCCATTTTATCACATTCCAATGCTCAACTCGAGGATGACTCATATACCTGCTAACAACTCCTATAACATGTGCAATATCTAGTCTCATGCATACCATGGCATACATTAAAATTCCTATAGCTGAAGCATATGGTACCTTGAACATTTTTTCTTCCTCCTCTTGTGTCTTTTGACACATATCCTTAGTGAATTTTACATGACTTGGCAAAGGTGTGCTGACAGCTTTTGCATTCTCCATATGAAATCTCTGCAACACCTTTTCAACATAATCAGCTTGAGATAAAACCAACTTCTTATTTTTCCTATCTCTTGTAATCTTCATACCAAGGATTTGTTTTTTTGCACCCAAATCCTTCATAGCAAATGAATTTGCTAACTATTGTTTTAACTCCTTTATGTGATCCATGTTAGACCCTGCTACAAGCATATCATCAACATATAAACATAAAATAATGTAGCTATCTTCACCTAACATCTTAAAATAAACACAATGGTTTGAATTACACCTATTGTACCCTTGCTTAGCCATAAAACTATCAAATTCAATATACCATTGTCGAGGTGCTTGCTTCAAGCCATATAAACTTTTCTTCAATCTGCACACTAGTTTCTCCTTACCTTTGACCTCAAAACTTTGTGGTTGTTCCATATATATTTCCTCTTCCAAATCACTATGGAGAAAGGAACTTTTAACATCAAGCTATTCTAAATGTAAATCAAAATCAATACCCTATTTTTGTGCAAATCTCTTTACAACTAATCTATATTTAAATATTTTCTTACCTCCATCCTCCTCTTTCACCCTGTAAACCCATTTTTTTGGTAAAGCCTTTAATCCTGTAGGCAACTTGCATAGTTCCCAAGTCTGATTTTCCAGCAAGGATTCCATTTCTTCTTCCATTCTATGCTCCCACTGAGCCTTGGTATCCACCTACATAGCTTCATGATAACATTCTGGTTCACCAACATCAGTTAATAAATAGAATACACAGAGGGAGAAAATCTTTGTGGAGGTTTACTTATCCTTGAATATCGCCTAACATTTACTAGATTTCATGGTATGTCTTGTTGCTATTGTTGTAGAGCATGAGGAACCACTAGAACATTATTTTTTGGAATATCATCCAACATTGCATAATCCTTTCCTGTCTTTTCATGCTACTGTAATAGATCTTTGTACAACACATTCTCATTGAATATGACATCCCTCCTTCTCACAATTTTCTTATTTTCAAAATCCCAAAGCCTATAACCAAATTCATCAATGCCATATCCAACAAATATACATTTCTTTGATTTTGCATCAAGCTTGGTTATATTTTCAGAATATATATGTGCAAATGCTTCACAACCTAAGGTTTTCAGAAAAGAATAACTCACCTTCTTACCTATCCATGCTTCCTTTCGAATACCACAACCCAAAGGATTAGAAGGACCTCTATTAATTAAATAAAAAATAGTGTTTATAGCCTCTGCCCACATGTTTAAAAGCAGCCCAACATGCAATGTCATAGTTCGTGCACGCTCCATTATTGTTCTATTCATGTGCTCAACCACTCCATTTTCCTGTGGAGTCCTTGGAACTATTTTTTGCCTATGAATACCATTAGAGGAACAATAATATTCAAACTCTTTATTGCAATACTCACCACCATTATTAGATCTGAGACATTTCAGCTTTTAACCTGTCTCATTCTCAACCAAGCTTCTCCATTTTTTTAAAGTTCCAAATACATCAGATTTCTGCCTGAGGAAATAAATCCATACCTTCCTAGTTGCATCATCAATGAATGTAACATAATATTGAGATCCACCGAGAGAAGATACCTGAGTTGGTCCCAATACATCTATATGCACAAGCTCCAATTTCTCATCTTTCTTTTGTTTCCCATCCTTGAGAAAACTAACTTTCTTTTGTTCTGCATAAACACAACTTTCATAGAAATCCATATTAACGCATTTTAGACCTAGTAAAACATTCTTTGAATGAAATAATTTCATACCTTTTGCACTCATATGCCTAATTCTATTATGCCATAGTGCTGATTCAGAATCCACAACAACTATCTAATTTTCTGCCTACTGAGTTGCAACAACTGTTCTTGAACATTGATTTTTATCTGCAATAGCTAAAGTAGTAGGAACAGTATGACCTGTACAAAGATATAAGGTGCCTACTTTCACACCTTTTTCTACCACAAAGGCACCTTTTGTAACCTTCTAATTTTTATCACTAAAGTAACAACACAACCTTCATCATCTAGTTGCCCTGTAGAAATTAAATTTATTTTTAACTTTGGAACGTGCCTTGCCTCATGTAGTATCCAATGATTCCCATTCTGCAACTTAATTTTGATTCTTCCCTTTCCAACAATCTGACAGGGTTCATTATCTGTCAAATAAACCAACCCAAAATCCCCTTGGCCATAATCAAGAAAATAATTTCTATGGGGTGTAGCATGGAATGAAGCCCCTGAATCTAACACCCAAGAATCATCAATATTGTCAAGGGAAAGAATCAAAGCATCCTCATCAGATTTATTACTTACCACATTTGCCTCTGTATTTCCTTCCTTTTTGTCTCCTTTATTTTTTTGAGACCAACAATCTTTCTTTAAATGACCTAGCTTACCACAGTATCAACAATCCCTCTTGTCTCTAAATTGGGACCTTCTATCCCTTGATTTTCCTCATGACTTCCCACAACTTCCAAAATTATTTTGTCTCTCCTTTTTTCTGCCCCTACTTTCTACATTCAAAACATTGCTTGATGTGGATGTTCCACCCGAGCTTTTCCTATGAATTTCCTTGCTCAAAATAACAGCAACAACATCAACAAAGTTCAATGTATTCGAACCAGAAACATAATTTCTAACAGCCATTACCAAGCTATTCCAGCTTTCAGGCAAAGAACACAAAATACAAAGATCCCTAACTTATTCATCAAAGTTTACTTTTAAAGAACTTAATTGACTGGTAACTGTATTAAACTCATTTAAATGATCAGTAACTAACCCACCTTCTACCATTTTCATATTAAATAAATGCTTCATAAGAAATACCTTATTCAAAGCAGAAGGCTTTTCATATAACTTTGCTAGGGTTTCCATCAACTCTTGATTTGTCTTTTTTGTTGTAATATTGAATGCCACCGATTGTGCCAAGCATAAACAAATACTACCAAGTACCTTTCTATCAAAAATATCCTAGTCCTCATTCGAAATTGCTGTGGGTTGCTTGGTTTTCCCTTCCAATGGCCACCATAAATCCTTCTGATAGAGGTAGTCCTACATCTACATCTTCCATAACTGATAGTTCTTCCCATTTAAATTCTCAACCTTCAACTTACCCTCATCTTCCATTGCTCCCACTTAACCATGAGACTCCCACTCAACCATGAGACTTTCTTGTAGACAATAATAAAAAAAACAACCTTGCTCTGATGCCATTTGTTAGGGTTAGAAGGAAGATATATAACACCACTTGTTAGGGTTAGAAGTGTTAGAGTAAAGGTTTTAACTTAATTGTGTTGATTAAGTTACCTTTATTCCCTTCTTAAGATTTCATGTTATTTTACATAAAGTGACATTTAATAATTATATTAATTATTAAATATTTTCCTTTTAGGGCTTCTTTTAGGGTTTTTCCTATTAGGGTTTCTTTAGAGTTTGCATGATCTCCTTTTTATAAGGATTGATCCCATTGTATATTTATTTCAATTCCCTTTTGTTCTAATAATATAATTTTTTCATTTTTCAGAGCATCAAACCCTTGTTTGTTTTCTCCATCCATTCTCTTCCTTGTGATAGGTATCCATTTGCATGTAGGTGATCTTGGAGTCTGAAGTTGGATCTCTAAACTTCTTCATGGTACCAAAGCTTTCCTACTACTTGCCTATTCTTGTTTGAAGAATTTGGAGCTATTTGGAGCTACAAGGTTGGATTAGGCATTCATAGTTTTGGGGTTTGCATTTTTTGATCTAGGGATTCACCTACAAGTTCAAAGCATTTTGAGTCCAAATGGACCTCATCATTGCATATATAGTGGTCCAAAACCCCTAAATTGACTGTTCATTTGTCCATTTTGGACAAAGTTGATTTGAGGGGCAAATTTTTTTTTAGCCGTACGACTGTCCGACTGCACGTGGTTCGGAGAAAAATCTTGGTAATTTTATTTTTTCGAAATTCTTTCCTCCATAATTTTTAAATTTTTTTTTTTTTTGCAAATGTCTTTTTGTTTTAAAAAAAATAAAATAAAATCAAAAAGCAGTTTAAGGGCTTGCAGGCCCTGTTACAGGGTACCCATAGGTACCTGCGTCTGCAGGCCTGCGGGCCCACTGTATGTTGGTCGACATACTGCCGACTGCCGACTGCCGACCGATGGTCTGACAGTACTGCTAATGGTAGTACCTGCTAGGCCGCAACCTAGTGCAGGCCACAGTTTTTTTTAGATTTTTTTTAAAAAAAAAATCAATGTATTTTTTTAATGATTTTTTTATAACATAAAAAATCAAAGATTTTTATTTGTTTTTTTTGTTAAAAAAACAATTTTTAATGTAATAAGCCCAATTTCGCTTTTGTGGTGATGGTCATTTGGCCATCAAATTTAAGCCCATATTTTTGCTGCGATGGCCGTATGACCATCAAATTTAATGCAACACTGACTTTTTTCCCCTTCGGAGTTGTTTTCTTCCAGAGGTCATAACTTGAGCATACGATATTGTTTTTTGGCAAACGAGATATTGTCAGAAAGCTGGTTCTATCAAGTTTCCAGTGGTGTAGGTCTCATCACTTATTTTTTCTATTAGTACATTCTATAGCCAGTTGAAGTCAAAAGAGTTGCTTTTAGTCCCAAGCTCATAACTTTTGATCTATTTCTCCATTTTTCACGATCTCAGTGGTGTTGGAACCATATTTTAGAGCTCTTCAGTTCTATGCATGCAATTTTTATAGATTTTACTCCACGTATATTTTATTCAATTTTTTGTGTTTTCACAGGCTGGTGAATTACTTGGACATATTCATTCTTGGAAAATTTTCATTTGCATGAGATGCTTCATTTTTGGTTGTTCTTCATGTATTTCCAACTTTTTGTCCTTTGTGGGAATTTTGAGCATCATTTATAAGCAATATATTTTATGTAAATGCACTGAGATAAAGTGCCACACTATTGTACATGCATTTTTGGAGATTTTTCACATAAGGTTGTGCCATATTTTGTACTCAGACTGTATTATACTGCCATGGGGGGTTGTGTAGTGCCTTTGTTTTTCCATCACACCTTTTTCTAGTGAGTGTCCCTCCATGACGACTTTCAGCCTCATGCATGTGTGCTTTTTTTTGCACACCACTTTTTCAGTTGCAGGTGCTTTCTTGTGCACTTTCAGATGTTGTTTCTTCTCCTTCATGCACTAAAGGGTGTTTCACACCATTTCAGTGGATCTCTCTGACTCTTCCAGTTCAGCATTATGGGGGGGTATTATACTGTTCATGCTAATTCTTCCTTGGTTTCGCCTTGGAAGGAATCTTCCATTCTTAGTTGATCAGTGTTTTCAGACTATTGGTACTTGTGCCATTTGTATCTCCATTCTAGGTGTTTGCCTTTGTTTTCCATCTAATTCGAGTAGTGTTGTATGGGAACTTATGCAGATTGTTGTCTTCTTGTTCCTAATCATCTTATCTTTAGTGGAGGTTCTTCAACACCATAGCAGTCATCTTTCGACAGTTGTTTATAGCTTCTTCTGCTTCAATGATGTTCTTCTTGGCTTTCTACATCTCTTTTTGTTATAAAGCTTTTCCCATGAGGTTTTCACTATTTCTCCACTTTACAGAGATTTGGTTGTATTTGGGTACTTGATCTGGCCTAGTTGTCGGGACCCATGTTTTTCTTCCTGCATTGTAGTTACCTTCGCTTTCTTGTATTTGTTTGTAGCTGCACTATTGCTCATCTTAAGGGGGGGCGTTAGAGTAAAGGTTTTAACTTAATTATGTTGATTAAGTTACCTTTATTCCCTTCTTAAGATTTCACATTAGTTTGCATAAAGTGAGATTTAATAATTATATTAATTATTAAATATTTTCCTTTTAGGGCTTCTTTTAGGGTTTTTCCTATTAGGGTTTCTTTAGGGTTTGCATGATCTCCTTTTTATAAGGATTGATCCCATTGTATATTTATTTCAATTCCCTTTTGTTCTAATAATATAATTTTTTCATTTTTCAGAGCATCAAACCCTTGTTTGTTTTCTCCATCCATTTGTATGCAGGTGATCTTGGAGTCTGAAGTTGGATTTCTGAACTTCTACAAGAAGGTAGATATATAACAAGTTAAATATAGATTTGAACAATAAAATAGAGTAATATAACACACATAGAAGACAACACAAAAAATTTAACGTGGTTCACCCAATCTGGGCTACATCCACAAAACTGTAGCCATCCAATGATTTTATTATCCAGTGCAAAACCTATTACAACATTGCGAATAATACCATACTACAACTCTCCATTCCAAACTCTTATAACAAGCTTTTAGAAGCTTCCAGAAATTAGGTTTTACAGAGTTGACTTTTTTCTTTTTTGGTGACAAAATGAAAAAAGGTGAATTTTTTTTTCGGTGACTCCTGCCCCCGAACCCCCGTCCGGCCCTAGACCCCGACAAGGATACATGAAGAGTTTACAATACTAAAAATTTACTATATAGCATCATCAGTCACCACATACCAATATGAATTCCACTCACAATTTCTTGAGTCAGGAGATTTGTCATAAAATGGGAAAAGTGGTTCCTAAGATATCTCGATTTCTGCACAAGAAGTCACTTCCTCTTGAAATAATGATGAAGTTCTAGGAAACACAATTCTAAGCGGTTGAAAACCTAGCCCTAGGTATTTCGGTCGTGGTGAGACAATGATCAGTTACGTCCTTCCATTTTGATGTAGTCCTAACCCATTGTGCCCATCATAGCCTTCATTTTGCATTATCTTAAATATCCTTAGCTATTTGAATAGATGGTGAGGGGTATTCATTGTCTTCTTGATAGAACCAGGAGGTAATATCACCTTGATCCATAATTTCTTCTCTTAACTCTCCCCATTTGGTCAATGCCATTGTAGGGGGAACATGGAATGTGACTATAGACTATCTTTTATCTGCCATAGGTAAGCCATATGCCTTAGGTGGAACTAGTTGACTGACACAGTATGATGCCTTCATGTAATATTCTCGAAAACCCTTGTCTTGGATCTCGAAATTAGGAGTGAATGATGGTGGTTTGAATGAAATGGACTTGGTAAGATGTGATGGGTCAACGTATAGGGATAAAGTGGTTGATGAAGCTTCTTGGTTAACTGATACCTTTCATTGTGGAATTTCCCTTAGGCTTGTACAATATTTAAAAGGATTTGGATCACCATCAATCATGATCTCATTGCCATTATATGGGAATTTAAGACATTGGTGATATGTTGAAGGTATAGCTTTCATTGCATGTATCCAAGGTCTACCTAATAATAGGTTATATAGAAGGGTGAGATCCAAGACTTGGAAGTTGGTGTTCATAATTGTTGGGCCAATTTTGATAGAGAGTGTGACAACTCCTTTGGATGATCTTTCCTCATCATTGTAAGCATTGATGACTATAATCTTAGAAGTGTCTATGCATTCTTCTAAGAATCCTAATGCCTTAAATTTTTTTAGGGTACACAGGTTCAAACCTACTCCTCCATCTACCAAGACTCATTTGAATTTGGTTTGATGGACTAGGACTTCAAGATGTAATGGGTCATTATGATCAAACTTTTCGATTGAGTAATATTGTTGGGAAAATGTGGCATGATGTGAGTTGGTTAAATATCCCACCATTTCTTTGAAATGATTGACATCTAAGTCCATAGGAACAATCATGCTCTATAAATCTTTGTCAAGAATGGCTCGATGCTTTGGTGATAAAGTTAATAGTTCCAAAATGGATATCTGTGCAGGGGTTTTACTCAATTGATAAAGGAGATTGTACCTAAACTTGAAAGTCTATGTAGGTGGCTCAGAAGGACCTGGAATAGTTATCTTAGTTTTGCATGTGTTTACATCACATTCTAGATGCTTCTTAATGATGATGGTATTGACGTTTTCATTTGCAGCTCGGAGGTTGTTTATCATCGTTCCTTTACCATAATCATATTTGGTATTGGTACAATTGGTTGATGGATTATTCTTGGTTCCCGAACTGGAGGCCTTTCCTTTTGTGTGGTCATATAATGGGTCTGTGAAGACCTTATGATCATTGTTCTTGGTATTTTTCTACCCATTGACCTCTATGGTTCCATTTTCAACAAAGTCTTGTATAATATTCTTCAGTTGTCAACATTGTTGTAGGTTTTGTCCTTTAGTTTGATGATAATCACAATAGGCATTGTCATCCCACCATGAAGGTTTTAAATGTATAGGATCATACTCTCTTGGTTCCAAAGGTTTAATGAGATCATGTTTAATCAATTTTTTTTTAAATTTCTTGATTGTTTGCCCGAAAGGGGTAAATTCAGGTGTAGGAAATCTCCTTTGCGGTTGTTGTTGTTGTTGTGAATTTTGGACAAAATTTTCCATTTGATCTTTACTATTTTCCATGTTTTGATTGGGGTTGTAACCTCTAAGTGTGATAACCAATCCCGTATGTATGGTTTTAGCATCAACAATGCCGTCATTTGTAACATTTTTGTTTCTAGACTAGAATTTGTTTCTAGCATTGGGTGCATTTTGATGTTGGACAATGGGGCTTCTACCTGGTACTTTTAATTCTCCATTGTCAATAAGGCCTTTTTCAAGGAAGATGCCATTTTATACCAAGTCTAGGAATGAAGTACAACAATGTACCCTTAAGTCACCTTTGAGTTTTGGATTGATGTTTTCAAAGAATATCGTGACCACCTATTTTTTTGGTATTTCAACAGGACATCTACTAGCTAGAGTTCTCCACCTCTAGAAGAAAGTGGTGAAATTTTCACCATCTTCTTGTGTTGTGTGGCACAAGGTTGCTATTGTTACTTCATTTTCTATGTTAAAGGAAAAGTGTTTGATAAAATTCTCAGCTAATTCACCCCATGATCATATTCCATATGGTGATTTAGAAAATCATTCCAGTGCTATCTCGATAAGGGTTCGCGGAAATAGTCTCATCAAGTATTTGGGGTCATATGATATGTCCATGCATGTTGTTGAGAATTCTCTAATGTGTTCCAAAGGATTCTTCCTCCCATTATACTTATGAAAATTCGGTATGATGTATCCATGGGGGAAAGGTGTCATATAAAGCAATTTGTTAAATGGACATGGACATAGATCTTGCGCTGAGATAGTTTATTTTCCTCACATAGACATATTGTCCATCTATTGTTGAAGAATTTTCATTTGGTTTTGGAGGACATCTACTTGTGTCAAGGACATGTTGTTGGCATTGTTTGGATCAATGTAGATATTTTGAAATGCCATGTTTTGTGAAGGGTTGTGATTTGGTGAGGGAATATATCCCATTAGAATGTTCTAATTCGGATTGGGGATATTTCCTGTCTGAATGTTCTGATTTGGTATAGGAATCTTGCCTGTCTAAATGTTCTGATTTGGATTGGGAATATTTCCTGTCTAAATGTTTTGATTTGGATTGGGAATATATCCTGTCTGAATTTTCTGATTTGGTATAGGAATATTCATGCCAACTTTGGATCTCTTACTAGTTGTGTTGGTGCCAAAGGGGTTTGATGAGGTTGCTCCCACAGTAAAATGTAAAACTTGTATTATGTTGAAAGGGGTTGGGTTCACAATTGACGATGTTTGAGTTGGTATGCCAGTTGGTATTGCTGTAGTGATTTGGGGAATAGAAACACTTGACATCATAGTTTGTGTTGGTTGAATAAACGATGTTTTCCAACTATGGATATCAAATCCCGGTGGTAGTGTAGCACCTTCTACTAGTAACTTTTCTAGATATCATTGGGGATCATTTGCCAAACACTCATCCATAAAGGATGCAAATATAGGATCTTGTACTATAGCGTCTATGTCTTGGATATAAATTTGTCCATGTGTGTCTCTAGTGACATGTTTTTCAAGCAAAGGTCTATGTGGTCTTTCTTTCCCTGATGGTTGATTTGCGAAAGGATTGAAAAATTCATTAGGGTTTGACATTTCTTTTTTTTTTTTCTTTTGAGAACTTGTTTCGACCATGAAAATTTGCTCAAAATGGAGTAAAGCAAACTATGTCTAAAAACCTGATGTGTCCTATTGCTATGTTTTTAGATTTATTGACAATAAAGGATGTTGCTAAAGACTTCTAAAATGACATATACTAAGATGACCTATGGTAGGACATAAAATATGCAAAATATCGAGTAGACTATGATGGTAAATGTTTCTAAAATGGGTATAACCTACCAGCTATGGAATAAATGCATGCAATGATTTGATTTGACCAAGGAACCTTATTGTAGGACAAAGACAATTGACAAGATGAATTTCCCAAAATAGACTATTGAGCTAGAAAGATTCAGTAATAGGACCAAAGTGACTAGGTTCAATGATTATGACAAATCAGAACATGAATGTATCCAATGATGAGGAAAGTTATCTATTCTATGATATGCGATTTTCTATGAAATATCTATATGCATGAAAATTAGGATGACTATGACTAAGACGTATATGACACCTAATGATGCAAGGTTTTGAGAAATTCTTCTAGTTTTTGTCCAAGGTTGATCTTAAGAAACAAAAGCAAAAATGATAGTTTTCTTTTCAGACTTGGTTTGTAGTTTTCTCAGTATTTTGTTGACAGTCAAATGCGGTTCACCTATCAGATGTGGTTCTATTTTTGATAGATGTGGTTTAGCATGCAAATGCCTTGATTTGACTAAAAATAAGTTTCGAATGTTGACTGGTAATTTTTGACTAGTGACAGATGTGATTCATGATAACAGTTCCGATTCGGAATATGGATTCTATGAACCTAATTTTTTTTTACAAACATTTGTTGTTTTTCCTTTGAAAAATGTGGCTTGCATATACACATGTGACTCTAATTTTGATAGTTGTGGCTCATAGTATTTGAACTGTGTAAAAGTGGACTATGTTGATAGACATATGCATCGTTTACCTAACAATTGCAACTCGCTAGCACAAATGTGGTGTTAAAAATGACAGTTGTGACTCAATTTGATAGTTCCATTTTCTAAAGATTGTGTTTCAACTAAATTTGTTTGATGATCAAGTGTTTTGACAAATACAACAAAAATAAGCACAAAAATCAATGTGTTTTCAGTTTTTGGTGATAGAACTGTTAAAACTAGAAAAAATTTACAACCTAGGCTTTTTGGACAATACTTGTTGAGTTCTTACTTAGATAAATCTAGCTACGCATATTCAAGGCGGAGGACTAGTAGCTTGACCCCACTGGCTCCCCTCCATGATAGTCACTTATATGGGGCAGCCAAGCTACTATACCCATGAAAATCCCATGACATACATTTCATCTACACACATGAACCGTAAGAATGTAAGACAACTTCACAAGTCCAAACCTATTGTACCAGCAAATAGGTAGGATTTTGGAAAAAATACAACATGGTTTTTAGTAAGGGAATTATGTTCTTGGGGCACCATCTAGTATGAAAAGAGACCATTTATGCCCTTCTCATTGGAACAGTGAGCATGATTTTTGGAGTTTATTCCAGAAATCTATTTTTATATACCGAGTGGAAGCCACTGGCTAAAGCATGTTACCGGTCTGAGTCATCTTGCGGTGAGTAATTTTTCCCACCAAGATAGGCCCAAGTTCTAGAGTTAGTAACTGTTTCTCTTACACCCACGATTGCATGACTATGCAAGGGGAGAGGATACTTCGATATACCGAATTGTAAAGGGTGACATAAATGTGCTTTCGCACTAGACAAAGCAAACCCAGATTCTTTTTAATCCAAACAAAAATGATTTATTACCAAAAAGAAAGCTTTTTAAATTAAAAAAAGTCATTAGGTCTTGCATGCAAACTAATCAGTAGTTTTTTTTTTCTTCGGCTTTCATCCTATAGAAAATATTGGTTTTTGGTTTTATTTGGTCTTCTATGCTTTGCCCTACAAAAACTAAGTTAATCCACCTTAACACGGTTGTAAACAAACATTAGCAAAAAATGAAATAACACAAAAAACAAAAAATGAAAATGCGAATGTACGAAAGTTAATAAATTATTATTATATTTTTTACTAGGAAGATGCGGCTTTTCGAGCCACAGATATGGCATGATGTTGATAGGAAGATGTGGTTCGTGTTGATAGTCGGATGTGGCATGAATTTTTGACAGGTGGATGTGGTGCAAAGTGTCACGGATGCGGTGCGATGTTGACAAGCGGATGCAGTACAAAGTGTCACGAATGCTGTGCAGGATGGCAGATGCGCACAAGATGTAGTAGATGCGGTTCATGAAGATAGATGCATCATTTATTTGAGAGTATGTAGTGCACCGTACAATTCCTTGAAAATAAAAAATGGAAAGACGAAAAGATGTTGCACGAATTTGAAGCATGTTCACGTCAGGTTCACCAAATGTAATGTAGATGTTTTAGAAAGATTAATGCTATAGTTGCACAGATTAAAATGATCAAGTCTAATCTAACAAATAATCTAAATCAAAACAACAAAGAACGAAGCAATTAAACATGAATAAATCAAAAAAAATAATTGAAAAGATCTCACTGAATATACGTCCACTCCTTTGAATTATCTCAATTGCCCTTCTCCATTTTGTTGTTTTAGTAGTCTTTCCCTCAGATATTTAGTATTGATGCAAGCATAGCCTTGTTGAATGTCTAAGAAAAATATCAAAGATAAGTTTCTTCTCAAAAGTGTATTTATTTTGGGAGGAGGAATAATGATAATGAGAGTCCATTTTATAGATTTTGGGTTTTCGAACGATCAAATCAGATTCAAAGAGAGATCGATGGACGAGATTGATTAATGTCATGCAATGTGAGTTCTGTGTCAAATATAACATGAGTTAGAAAATACTGCAAGATAAAGATTAAATTAGAACAATAACTTAATCTTGTGTCAAGATTGTTCGAAAATAGAAAGAATAAGAGTTCCAGATTAAATAAAAAATTTAAGCTTGAGTTAAGAGTTTTCGGAAATAGAAGAAATAGACTTTGAATGACAAAGACAAAGTTAGAACTCAAAGAATAAAGAATTCAAATACATACCTAAATTAATTAGTTAAATAAAGATATTTAATTAATAAATGCTTTCATGCATATGAGTTAGAACTAGTTAACTAACTAGTTGTGATAGAGAGTACTCTTGCAGAGATGATCAGATATCGAACCCGGAGATAACTGGCAGATTTAAAATAGATCTTGAGTCAGAAGGTGAGTGAATAATTAGATAACCGAATGATAGAAGAATGTGACATAGATAATTAATAATATGAATTAAATGTTAATTTAATTCAACATTCAAAAATGAAAGATTTATTTAATTAGACTATTGAAAAGGTGGAATTGAATAATTAAATTATAAATATCTAATTATAGTTGAAAAGGTTAAACTGAATAATTAAATAACAAATATTTAATTATAGTTGAAATATGACAAAGGGGGTAATTAAATAATAGATTATTTAATTAAGAAGGATAATTAATTAGTTAGCGACATAATTAAATAATTATGATTTATTTAATTAATCAAGTTAAATAAAGGTCATTAATGAATTAATTAAAAAGGAGTATTTAATTAATAGAGTAAAGATGTGTTAGAAAGGTAATTAAATAATAAATATTATTTATTCGTGACCATGGATAATAGAAAATTTTGTCAAAAGTGGTGCTCGCAAGCCTAGACCAATTTTCGGTGTCTACAAACATGGTATCGTGATATTCAAAACAAAAATCCATCTACATCCATCTTGCATCCACAAGCCATCAACATACTGCATATTATACATAATGGGAAACATTATACATCATCCATAGAATTATCATTAAGACATTTAGCATAATATATATATTTTATTCTAATCATCTCATAAATAAAACACTTGCATTTTTTATCCATCATGTGAATATCATCATCACATCATACATACATAACACATCATAAAAAATATACTAAAAAATGAAATAAGCATAGAATTTCATTGCATTCATCTCACATGCATTGACATGAGGTATAATATAGATTTTTTATTCTAAGAATCTCATCACATCATAATATGCATCACATCCATACATTACATATGCATTACATTTTCGGTAACATCACATGCATACATATAGATCCATCATACATAAGCATTCATATTATCATATCATATCACATCATAGGACATAAAACATCACATCATAATCATTAATCCAACCATCTATAGCATATACATCCATAACACATAAAGTAAAATAATCCCACATCATATAATCACATTGCAACAATCTCATATATATATCAAAAAATTTGAATGCCATGATACATTGAAATCTAATATATAGTGTCATCATTGAATATACAAGAGGCTAATCAAAACTCAACCAATGAATGTATACACATCATAAATCAGGTTATATAATAAAAAAAGTGTGTCTAGTGCACCATCGGTACCCTAAGCTACCTTCGCTCTATCTATCACCATGGTGGCTACTGTGACTCTGGTGACATGACCCTAATGGTCTACTTGGTGGCCTTGCCTAAGGGGTCCTACTAGGAGAAACCTTGTTGATATGGGATAAATATGGCTTCCGTCAATCCTATTCCACTACCCTATAATACAAATTATTGTAGTAGGATGCTTACTGCATTGCCCATCCATACATCTCCACCAGGACTGTGGCCTTCCCTTGTGCTTGCTATGCTACAACCTCTAGATACTACCTTTGTCTTGTCTCTTGGGCTAGTAAAAGATTGACATCCTACCTAATTTGGCGCTCTTGTCGGACCTCTTGTCAAGCCTAATCCTACTCCTTGGTTAGGGTATTTACTTTCCCTATCAACAACTATACCTATGTCTGCAACACTACTATCTATTTGTATCATGGATCAAAACTTGGTGGTGGTGTCCATGGGGCCTATGGGTGTCTTGGTTGGGGTGGTTGCTGATGTGGTTGTTGAGGTGGCTGCTATGGGAGCCTCTACCCAATTGGTGGCACTAGTGGTGGGATCTGTCCACCCTATCCTGCGTGTCCACCACCCTATCCATCTTGTGCTTGATGACCTAGCTACTATGGCACCTATCTAATCCATGGTCCTCTACCCCACCCTTCTGGCACAACTGGTAATATCAATATGATCAGAGCATGATCCTAAAAGTATGCATCATATGCCAGTGTGGTCCTTGCATTTGTGGGACCATCAAAATACACCTATGGAATCACCACCAACTGCCTAAAATAATTGATAGCCTACTGGGGTGGAATCCTCTACCCCCACGCTATCAATTTGGACCTCCATGAAAATATAGCTCTTTTTCCATCATGAGGGGCATCTTGTACCTCTCCAAATTGGTGAAAAACCCTATCCAAGAGGTATCGCTATATCATATGATGCTCTTGCCCTTGCTAGTATCTTTTCCATCAACAGTAGAAGATCTACCCATCATCATCATGCCACCTGTGGAAGTGGAGCCATGGTGTCCACCAAAACTCTATCATCTCATCAATAACCTAGCTCCAGTGCGGGATACTTGTAATGCCTCCATAATTCATGATGGTCATCCCCCATACCTATAAAACACATGATCATTATATTCTATCTAGACATCAGCTATGGTGGGCCTTAGGATGATAATATTCTCATAAGCCCAGACATGCAAAAGTGTCACTCTTGCTCTAATGCTGTGGGCCCCAAAATACACAACCTGGCACATATCATGATACAATGAGGTTAGGACAACTAGCTCCTAGGCATAAATGGTCATCTCCTCTATCATCTGGGACCATACAATGCCTCATCTAATGCTGCAGCCTCTAGCTCGATGATCGGGAACAAGGACTCCCGAGATCACCGCACCAACAAAGAGGGTCAAGTTAGGAGAAATTCCCTCATAGTGAGCAAGTTCGATCTGACTAATGTCTGTCTCATACTCATCAATTCCAAATAGTCAGAATATAGCATCACCACTAGCCTCAACATCATAAATAACCCTCTCTCCATGTATGAGGATCCATAGGATCCACCATACGTCCTCCAAAGTAATGATGGCCTCGCCAATCGGTAGGTAGAACAAGGAAGTCGCGCTCCACAATATCTCCACCAATGTGGTCATCATGGCTAGGTGTGTCTCCACCATGGGCATCTAGGCCACATGCCTGAATCCAATCGCTTGAAGGAAAAATAATGGATCATCTAACAAATTCCACACTCGGTGTAGAATATGGCCTCTGTACTCCTTCATGTTGAGCACTCGAAGGACCTCCTACATCTAGAATGCCCACAAAAATCAAAATTCACCAACTTGGCATGTTTTCAAATTTAAAAAATCCTCCTAAAGCAAAGGCGAGTCTACTTTTGCAAAAGTGATGCTCTGTCATTTTTTTTAAAAGAGGCTCTCTAATAAAAGGTGGTGCTCTGTCTCAAAAGCAAGTCAATATTATTAGGTGATGCTGGACTCTTCTAGGGTCACACTATGCAATCTTGCAAGGGTGAGTCAACATCATTCTAGTGAATCTGGGACCATCTAGTGTTGCATGCCGCTCTATTGTAAACATGGGTTGGCATGCTCAAAATCGATGCCGACCGTAACAAAAATAACGCCCTAGTGGATCACTTTTGATTGACCTATTTGGACCCTAATAAATGCATCAAAATCACACAAAAGGATATTTTTTTTGAAAGGCATATCAAGGGTCCTACATCCTGAGGTCACTGGAACTCACAAACTTGATCTATTTGATGTTCAGGAAGCACACGAGCCACAATTCTGTCAGCACCTCAGAGAAAAAGTCAATGGTTTCTAGAAGGTAAAATGCACAAATGATTTTAAAATGATCCCTCTAACCCTATTTATGCAAATTTTTTTAGTGTTTTTGAGCCCTTTAATCTATTTTAAGTTGACCAAAGCCTATTTTGACCCATTTTATTGTAGTGAACCTATTTTTGCATCTCGTGGGCTATTTTCCACAACTAAAATCTTGTAAAGCCTTTTTCATGAGATTGACCAAATTTTGCCCAATCTCACGAGGGGACAGTGTAGCAGCATAATTTTTTTCACTAGGGTAGCAATGGGGCATCCAAAAAATAAAGAAATTTTTGAATTTTGATCATGGCAGTGTTATTCTTTGAGCCAACAGGTACCTCGCTTCAAAGAGGGGAAAAATGTAGACATGTAAAAAATTATTGATTAACACTATGCATCTGATTCAAATAAATTAACACTAGTTTTTCTTAAATCATCTCAAGCTAACCAATTAATTGAATAATTAGTATTATTTAATTAAATTCAACAATTTCAACTATTAATCAAATAATTAAATTTATTGATTAATTCACCCTTCTTCTAACTAATTATCATCATATTTAATCAAATCAAATCAAATCAAATCATTTAATTTAATCCTGCTAAGTCTTCTTATTTGATTAAAATCAATTAAATCAAGTATCACAAATCCCCTAAACTCTTCCTATTAATTAATTCTAAATTAATTAATCCTAAATCACTGTCTAATAATCATTAATTAAATCCTCCAACTTTTAACTCCTCAAGAGTTAAATCAACCATTGTCAACTAACTAGGTTGCACATGAAATTAATTTCTTCTATTTATCTAATTCCTCTAATTATCCTCACAAAGGCATATTTTGAAGAATATTCCTCTCAACCACCTCTCATTCAATTTCCCTCCAAAGGTATTCAAAAATCTATTACATCCTCTTACAAATGCAATAAATTCTCTTACATCCTCTCAAATCTCAACCAATTTCATTCAATTCCTCTTACACTATTTTCAAATTCTCAACCATCTTCATTTACTTCTCTTCATCCTCCTCCATTCACACATTTCCAAAAATGTGCTCTACCCTCATCCAATATAATTTTCACTTGGAACATTCTCATTGGCTCTCAATTTATCCCACATTCATCAAATCCTCTCATTCTTCAACCCTTGAATTCTATAAATAGAGGCATCCTTTTCACAATATGGATCTACAACTTTATGCATTATCATTATAGTCATTTTACTTCATAGCTATCATCACTTTCATCATTTTCAAGCATATTCATCACCATTTGAAGCCATTTTCATACTTGGATCATCTTCAACCATCAAGATTATCAAAGAGATTGAGAAAGGGATTATTTCCACATCAAAGGAGCACTACTCCCCCTATGGGATGGAGGTTTAGCCAGTTTTATTTAGATTACATGCTATATTTTGTTAAGATTCTTGTTACTTCATGTTTTCTATTGAACTTGGCTAAAGAATTTCATTGGTACCACTAGATTGTATTTCTAACATGTTGGACACTTGTTTGTTGATCCCATGTTAGTTTGTGTAGGTTTTTCACTCACAAGATTAGACAAATTTGTTGTGCCCTCGGCACACACGCCCTATTCACAAGGGGGACCCTCTCTTTCTTTCGCCTTGCCGGCTCATTTTATCACTGCCTCATTTTTTGTGCCTTCATTTGGTGCCCTAGATGGTCAGCATGCCTCTGAAGTATCATCTTAAGTTGACCCTGTTTCACCCCTCAAAATTGGCTAAGTCTTGAATCCTCACGAACTTCTTTTGGCATTTTCCCTTTGTTGGGGTCTTGGGGCCCTCCCGGTCCAGGTTGCCAGGTTTTCCTTGCTAGACTTTCGAGTTGAATTTTTTGTTTTAAAATGGTCGTCAACCCACGTCCTTCCAACCTCCAGAGTCCACCATCTTGATCGCTGTCCTCATTACTTTGAGGGTTCATCAAACCGTCCTTGACTCGCATCGGACCTTCTTTGTCGGATCTCCCTACCCAAAACTTCGTTATGCATTTTCTCTTCCAAAAAAACTATCATTCACTGGAGTTCTTCCCATCAGACCCTAGGCCCCTCTTTGCTGATGATTTTCCACCTATCATTCAAAACATCTATCGACCCACATGCTTTCGGCCTCTAGGTTCCGGAGCTCTTGCCGCTGTCTCGAAATTTGAATTCATCAACCTTTTGGCCCATCGTACATGTATTAATTGGGTGCATTAAATGCACTAAGGGGTAGAAATAAACTAGTTCAACCTATCATTTTCACATATCAGGATTAGCCAGAATGGTTGCAGAGACCTCTAGAGCCTTCGTGGATTGCCGCATTCGAGCTTGTCACCTTCCTTAGTCATTTTTTGCAGATTCAACAACTCCGTTCACTTGGTTCTTGGGGTAAGTTTTCTGTCCACCATTCTACAATGCTCTTAGTGATTTTAGGTTGAAATAATGGATGGAAAGGGATAAAAATTAATTCACTTGATAAAGGGAGGCTAGTTCTATAAAACCCATGTGGTAAACTTGTGAGAAAACCCATCAAATCACCAAGTAATTGACTCTAAAACTTCATCACCCTGATGTCATTCTTTCTACAGAGCAATAGCACCCTCTGAGTCCAAGCTTCCCCATTGCCATCATTGAAATTGAACAAAAATTGAACTCCCTACCTCTAGGCATGCTTGATGGGCCCACTCTCACAGGACTTTGTCCTGAGATGCCGTCAATCATTCACCATTTCCAAATGACGTTTCTGCCCTGTCTGCACTTGGGATCCACCTTTTCGTTCGTTGTTGGGATAGAAAAATGAAACTCACATCCTTATCACTTTGTGGGTCCCGATCCATAGAGTACCATCCCTAGACCTTTATCACAATATTTCCATTTCTAACGACCATCAGATGACCGCCTCTCGCCACCCAGGACCCGAACATTTCATCGCCGCATGAACAAAAACAAGAAAACTCAAGTGTCTTAGCTTTCACTGGGTCCCCTCTATCATATTTCTGTCATCAAGACTTTGTCTGTTTCAGTCATCACAAAAGGAAAATCAAGCCTGTTCTTCCAACCTCTAGGGCCTGACACTCCAATCATCAGTAGAGCTCTAACATAGAAAACATGGGGGCGAAGTCTAAGTTTAGATCCAATCCACTAGGTTGCTCCTACGAAACTTCCGCTCATCGCCCTCCATTTTAAATGGGCATCCTCATATAACTTCTTGACCTTCTTGGTCCAAGAACCTAGACAATTAAAGAGTTGTGGTAGCCATCCTCCAACATTGCGGGTTTCGGACCCCGAAACTCCATTTCTCCAATGTTGTTCCAAATGGTGAACCTCAGATAGATTTCTCTCCTCATAACTTTGGGTGCCCTAATGATGATCCAAATGCCTCCCTCTCTGGAAACAAATCCTGACCCACATGCTCAAATTAGACCTTCTCCTGCATGGACCTTTCAGGTCATCTAAATCTAAAGATGAGAGAAACCATCCAAGTTGCCCTATCATGTTCACCCTTTCAGAACAAATTTTTTGACCAGGAAAATTTGGCCCTTGGGGACGAGATCATCCAAACTCCCTCCAAGTAAACTACAGATGGAAATTTAGACTAAATGTTAGATTTTTGAATGATGAATTATCCAATCTAATGATGTTTCACAAGGATTCTAGCTAACATTTGTGTTTCCATGCTTGATTATGCTCACCATACCTTTGTGTAGAATATATGGAATCGGGTACAGAACCGTCGGGGCTGGTCGCAGAGAAAGACAAAGGGAAGAAAACTGGCAAGGCTCCTTGTGGAAAAGAAGATAAAGACCAAATGAAATACTAGTTCTAGAGGGGATCATTGCAATCTAAAGTCACCACACATTGGAAAGAGGTGTCTAACACCAACATAGGGCATGTGGAAATTGATGAATTCTCACAAAGGATCAAGATCAACCCTAAGACAGAGAATGCAAGATTAATCAAAAGTTGTGGGATAACCAAAGATGTAGGTTTCCCTCCCTCTCTTTTTGCCCCTGAACTAGTGATGGCTTGCAGGGAGGTATACCAGCTAGAAAATAGAACAATAGTGGATAGGGATGGAAATGTGTTGGCTAACATGTTAGCCAAAGGAATAACAAAGACCTTTCATATCCCTACCTTTAGAGAGATGGAATTTCCAACCATACAAGATTGCAAGCCAATTTGGGATGAAGACACAAGTAATTGTAAGAAGCTTATAAATCAAGATTGGCTTAAGGAGAAGAGGGGAAATACTGCAAAGGTTCCCCATGAGCTCTTTTGTAGTGAATTCTATGAAGACTATCATGATTTGGTAACCTTGCTAAGTAGAGTGATGGGCCTTCCTATTGCGGCCTATTTTCAAGAATGGATGGTCTACTTTGTTGAACAAATTCTTCATGGAGAACAGGATACCACATTTTACTGGGGTGGAATAATCATCAATTACTTACATGAGAAGTTCATGGTTGTCAAAAAGACCTCCAATTTCTAAATGAAATCTTACCTGGTGTAATCATTGGCCAAAAGGAGGAAATATAATGGTTTTTTAGAGCTCTGAATGAAGAACCTAGTAGGGAGCTCAAGGTCTATGATAGGTACCCTCAACTACAATTCAAGAATTTTAAGAAAGACTACTACAAGGTAAATGATGCTTTTATAGGTTATATCATTAGGTTGCTCGGGGGTTACTTCGACAAGAGAGTCTCCCATAGTGCTCAATCTTTCCTCAAACAATATGCCTTCTTGTTCATTCAGTATCCTAAATTTACATACATCTGCGCTTAAGGGTTCTTGAAAAGACAGAACAAGCTACCCCAGTATCCCAATGACCGAATAATATTGCTGGAGATTTCTTGGCAGCTGCAACATATTCACACCCTCTTAAGCAACAAAAACATAGTGGGGATTTATTATCCCCTTTCTTTTAGCTAGGGGATGTATGAGCTCCATACCTCCCAATGTGCCCAAAACTCAGAAAAGGAGTTGGTTGAATATAATTTCAGATTCCACACGACCTAACCATGGATGGATCCCTATGACCACATCAGGAAGGTGCTTGGGTATGAATATGCCCATAATCATAGCATTGAATATTTATGGGCCAATTGTAAGGATGACCATGAGGTACAAATAAGGAATTATATGCAGATGACTACATGCTTCGTGAAAAAGGTGAACCTTTTCCTAGTGCCTGATCAGGTGAAAGAAGATGAGAACACAGTGATAGACCCTTGGTATAATGCAATTGCCAATCTACCACTACCACTAATTAATTGGGATGAGTAGGAGGTTGATGACCTCGACATTCTCACCAAGATTGTTGAGGCTCGCACAAAAGAATGGATTGATGGGAGAGTTTCCCAATTGAAACAACAAGGGTTCGTCCTGACTTATAAGCAGCTTGAAAGTGAGCCAAGTGGATCATATGGTGGGGTAGCTACTACATCAACAAGAGAGACATTGAAATCCCTTCCACTCACTCACTCAAGGAGAAAAAAGACTGATGAGTAGAAGTCTAATCCAAAGGTGTATGCTAGAAAGGTCTCAGAAGGTGAACCTTCCAAGACACATAAGAAATCAAGTAGCATCACTAAAATTACTTTGATTCAAGAAGATCTACTCCATGAGAGAAAGGAAATGGAGACTGATCAACCAATGTCTCCACCTATTGTATTTGTTGCTACAACCACTAGTGTTGTTGCTACCACCCCACTTATCCCACACACAACAGTCGCTACCTCTCTGCCTATGATGGACATCTCCATCCACCTTGCCTCTACCTCTCAAACAACACAAGTCATATCAGTGGATATCTCCTTGACTACGATTTCCCCTCTTTCCTCATCATCCATGTCCCCATAATTTTATCTTCCAACTACCACCACAACAACTACAATGCTTTCACTCACCCGTCTGGAGTCCTTTGTTAAATATATGCAAAATATGCCATTAGAACACTCTAGGATGTTTGCAAACCCAATGGTGTAGGCTGCCATTTCCCAAGCAATAACCAGTCTCCCAATTCCTCCTCCTCCTACTAAGCTGCCCTCAATGGAGGCTACCATGTAGATTTTTGAGGAGTTGGATAGAAAACAAAGTAAGGCAGCCAAGAGGTTGGAAAGAGAGGAAGATGACTAGCATGAGCACCCTATATTTGAGAATTGAGTAATCGATAAAGTCATCTATAATCCTCCAAGTAAGATGATGAGGATTTGAATGCAAATATTATTGAAGAAACCTCTAATCTTGATCTTGATGAGGAGCTAGCCAAGTAGCTCAAGGAGATTGAAGAGAAGGATGTTGAAAGACAACCCATCATTGAAGAAAAGACCACCGACATAGAGATAAAGGGAAATAAATATCCAATAGAGGAACATGATTGTAGCCCCAAGAATAATGAGGAGGTGCTCCCTCATGACAAACAAGAAGATAAAGAAGAAGATGATCCTCAAGAAGAGGCTAAAAATCATAAGAATTCAAAGATTGAACAACTCAAGGAGCATGGGTATGATGAAGAAAAGGAAGAAAAGGATATTGAAGGGGAAGACAACCCCAAGGAATGCCTAGACACTAAATTCCCATCAAGCACACAATTTTCATCTAGGACTCTCATGAGGAAAAGGAAGATACAATGACAAAGCAAGAAGCTCTTAATGATAAAGATATTGAAATCAAGAAAGATGAAAAGGAAGGTGACCACGAATCACCCAAAGAAATCTCCTCAATACTGGAGAAGAAATCTCCTGCTCTAAAGGATCCAAGAACAATATTGGAGGCTATATTGGCCCGAGCTTAGATCAGCACTAAGAAGGAGAAAAAACCTAAAATTAGATCAAAGGTGACAATGGATGCCTTTGGATCTAGAATAGTGCAAGTAGCTATGCTAGTGGTTGGAGAAGAAGGAATAAGCTACAAAATCTCCACCATCAACTTGTGGATGGCCACCAAGGATCAAAAGGTGGATCACCTTCAAGAGTTTTTCTCCATGGTAGTGCATCTGATACAACAAGATAAGATTTCAAAGGAAGAACTCAAGGCACAAGTGGCTGATCTAACAACTTATATTAAGCAATGGTCCTCAATAGAAGAGCAACCTATAACATATTTGGCCCCACTGAAATTTCTTTCCAAAGAGAAAATAGACAATCTTGAAAGAAGAAATAACTTAGATAAGACCACAAAGAGCTAGTTTTGACAGGTCTTGTATACTAGAAACATGGGCATCATTCATGCTATCAGGACAACAAACAAGTTCCCAGATCTACACAAGTCTCTAGAGGGAAAAAGGAAGTTTTGTACGGACTTCTCGAGGATATATGGGTCTACTTTTTTGAAGATTCAGGCTATACTCAAACTACCAAGTGCGACTTGGGAAGAGAGCTTCCATTCAAGAAGGATGATCATTGGTTGATGGATGTATGGAAGCAAGATTTTGAGAACCAAAAAGAAAGGTTAGAGAAGGTGCTTAACAAGGTGGATCCATACATTAAGTGGGCCCCTAAGGTCAGATCAGATTGCCTTCAGTACCTAAAGCTAATGACAAAATTTGATATGCTTGTCGCATAGATTGATCCAAAAAAGATAAAGTCCCACTTCCAGAAGAAGATAGAGGATGGGATGTCGGGTGAGATTACCATTGATTTCATGATTTTTTCTGCTTGAGCCTTCACCCAGGTAGAATTGTTCAAAGACCACAATGCTAAATATGATGGAGATTGGGAAAAGCTCTTCGATAGATCCAAAGAATGGAGTTACCAAGTGCTATGATCCGAAATCATAGAAGTTGATAAATTACAACCCTTGATTCTAAAATTCATGGAGTATGCTGCTTTAAAGAAGCAAGAATGCCACCCTATTATTGGTGAAGAATTCCTTATAGAATAGCTGCAACAAAGACAATCAACAAAAAGACAAAACGCTACAATGTTTCCACTAGAAGAAAAAATAGGGATAAGGACAAAGATGTATTTTAAAATGTAATATATTTGGGGGGTAGGTGGAACCCTAGTTTGCAGTGAATTTGGGCCACACAATACAAATCAATATTGGCCATTCATTGTACTTTTTGGACACTATAAATAGGGGGTCTCCTCTCATTTTCAAGAGAGTTAAATTGTTGTAATGACATGCTACAAAAAAATTAGAAATACATTGACTTTGGTGAAATTTAGAGTTTCTTTGCATGTTTCATGGTTCATCTCTCATAGTTAGCTGATTTAGTTAGATTTACTTTGTAGTTTCAATTACTTTCAGTTTGATTTAATATATTTAGTAATGTTGTTCTATGGATGTGAAGATTTCTGTTGTATAGATTTCTTTCTAGTCCATACTTTTAGTTGTTTTCTGTTGGTAGATGGCTGTGTAAAGTTAGTCTAGACTTAAATTAAAAGCTACCTCAAACCTTTTATCTTTGTTCATGTATGTACATGGTGAATGAATGGTAAAATATTTTTATTCCTTAGAAGATAGCACATATTTCATAATACTATGAAATTTTATTTTAAGGAATTTGTCCATAGTAGAAACCTCCATGAGCATTGTTTATTAGCATTTTCAAGTCCAAGAACTTCTCTTCCTTGCCATTTTTTTCTTTTTTTTTAATAAGTAACCTATGCTAAGGTTCATTGCACATTGTAAATCCAAATCTTAAGTCAAAGTAGGAGTTCATGATCATTGCTCAAACCTACAACAAACACACAAAAACTCTCCCATCCTAAGAACTCCATTTACAGACCCAACGCCCCACCTCAAGAATTCCTCCCAAAGACTCAAATTTCTTCCAACCTAAATTTTGTAAGTCCACCCTGTGATTAACAAAAAGATCACATCAAACATCAATTGAGATATTCCATGTAATTCATGACCTGACACCCAAGAGACCTTGGGGTAATTTTCAACAACTTCTTGTTGGAGATTTCCTTTCAAGAGAGGTGATGCACCTATGCATTACCTATGTTGAGAAAGTGCTAAAACACCCATCAAAAAAATTAATTAAGCTCAAGGTCCTAAATTATGGATTAATAATGGATTTGGATGATTCAAATACTTGGGATGATTTGGATTAGATTATTGGGTATGATTAGGATAAGATGGATGATAAAAAAGATTAGGGAGATAACTAGGATGATTATGAATGATTAGGATGGGGTGATAAGGATGATCATAGATGATAAGGAAAAGATGATTAAGATGAGAAGCAATGATTATGATGGATACGCATAATTAAGATGAAATGAGAGATGATTAAGATGGAAATGAATGATTAGGATTAGAAGAGATGATTAGAATGGGGGGTGATTAGATTAGGATGAAGGAGGGGGGTGATTAGGATAAAGATGGATGATTAGAATGATTAGGGGGATAATAAGGATGAGGAATGATGATAATGGTGGAAGGGGATGATTAGGATGGAATTATTGAAATGAGGTAACTATGATGATTAGGGATGTAATGATTGAGATGGAAATAAATGATTAAGATAAGACAAAGGATGAATAGGATTAGAATGGATAATTAAGATGATTGTGAATAGTTAGAATAATTATGGAAGTGATTAAAATGATTAAGATGGATTAAGATGAGAAGGGATGATTATGATAGAATCAGATTATTAGGATGAGGAGGAATGATTAGGATGGAAAGGCATGGTTAGGATAAGTTGATTAAGATGATTAGGATGAGATGAGGGATGGGTATGATGAATTGGATGGGATTATTGGTCTGAATTGGATGATTAGGATAGGATGATTAGGATGGGGAATGAGGATGGAAAGTTTGACTTGGAGATTATGTGGATAGCGTTACTTGGAGGACACCTAGATTTGTTTGTTTTTGAAATGTTTATAATGTTTTTGGGTCTTTGACTTTTATGATTTTTTTGGTTTTTTGAGTTTTATTGAATTAGATCTAGAATACACATTCACACACACAAGACAATATTTGATGCAAGATGTAATGAAAATGGTTATAATAAGAAGACAATTCCAAGCACAAGAACAACCTAGAAATTTTTCAAGCGGGTAGATTGGCCAATGGTCTTAAACTAGGATGCACAAGGATCTAGGGATGTCCTCTATATACCTTGAAGGTATGTGAGGCTCAAATACATGGATTTGAAAGGAGAACAATACCAAAAAATTAGAGGAGAGGGTAACCCACACTCCACCTTCACCTCCCAAAGGTATGAAGTTCTTTGGGGCTTAGACAAGATTGATAAGATTCACTTCCAAGAGACGTGTCTTTTGATTCACCCCCTTTATTTATACTCTATCAGAATGCTAGAGTTGAGGTTACCCCTAGAGTGATCACTTATTTAGGAATTCCCCCTAAAAATGTTACACAAAATTTATGCAAACAATTATTTTGATCTCCAAGATCATATGATAATGTGAGGAGAGAGCATACACATGTATTTGATCACACAAGAAATGTTAATTAACCTTAGAAATTGAAATGTTTCATGTGAAAATGAGAGTGTTGAAGAGTTATTTGTATTCCCAAGATCATATGGAAATGTGAGGGAAGAGCATTCACACCTCCAAGCACAAACAAGATCACCAAGCAATGCAAACACTTGTTCTTTTTAAGCCCAAATTGAAAGTGTTATTTTGAGAAGACACTTGTTCTTTTTATATCCAAATTGAAATGTGATGTAAAAATGATTAAGATAAAGATATGAGTTGAAAAGTGTGCACCTGGATTTTCTTTAGCTCTAAATTTATGTCCTCTTGATCTAATTTTACCTTTGAAGAGTTTATTTTTCTACACATTAACAAAACTAACAACAAAGGAAAACCCTAACAAGATAATTTATCACTAATATTAGAGGGTTAGATTAAAACCAAAAAAAAAAACTCAAATTTGATAATGAAAATAAAACTCATGCAAAGATCGGAAAATAATTTATGATGCAACAAAATAGATGTATATGAAAAATATGCTCATCACTAGATTGTAATTCCAATTTTTTTTCACCTAGTCAAAATAAATCTGACTTTTAGAAATGTTTTTGGCACCAAAAATTAAAACACAAAGAATCGAACCTTACTGAAATTTCAAGAGATTTTTTTTTTTATTTGCACCTAGAAAAGCAGAATAATGGAAAAACCCTAATTAACAAAATTCAAAATTTTATCACTATTTTTAGCTCAAAAATAAATCTATAAAAAATAGACCCCCACTATAATTTCATGGTATTTCCAAAACTACAAAAGATTCTATATTTTTTTTATTTGCACCTAGAAATGTGGATTTATGAATAACATAAAATCATCATAAATCATCCAAAAATAATGATATGACCTTAATTTTTCTTTTGTAGCTTCCTTAGCTGATCCATAAACTTCAACTAAAATTCCCTAAAACATTTATGGCCATTTGAAAGATATGGTGAAATCTTTGAAATCTAGGGCTTTGTCCAAAAATGACTCAAAAGCTGCAACAAAAAGGTAACAAAACCTGCAAAAAGCAAGCTAGATCAAGTGAAGTGGGTCCAACTCAAAAATTCTTCAAAAAATATCAAAATCTTGAGCGAAAAATTAGTTAGGGGATTCACATCAAGTTCACCAAAATGTATGCATGTAAAATGGTTATAATAAAAATATGCATTAAAATAGCTTAAATCAAACCAAATACACATGAAAACCTCGAAACATCAAATGTATTATGTCAAGTTGTAGAATATTTGGATGTTGTTGCTCATGAATCGATAGAAATTCCAACAGCATGACATTAGCATAAAATAAGTTGATCCAAATGGGATGGGAGGCCTCTCATTTATAGAAATGAGATGGAAGAAATGGAGGCTTTGGATGCATTCATGATGAATGGCTAGGATTGAATGAGAAGATAGGTTTTGGATTGAAGTTGTAGTCATGTGACAAGACAAGGGCTAGGTTTAGAGAAAATCCTTATATAGATGGCTAAGATTAAGAGGTGGGATAACAAATGAAGCCCACTAAGATGAAAAGTTAGTTTGACTTTTAGGATAAAGACCAGACATGTGAAGAGGGCACTTGTCATTTGGTGATAAGTTTAGATTATGATCCATGTGAATGAAATCAATGGATAAGATTAAATGGATAAAGAAAGGGGATAAAGTGGAATTAAATAATGAAGGAAAAGAGTAATAGGCATTAATTAGCCTAAATCAATCAATTAATTTAACTGGAGGATGTGGGGATAAGGCTAGAATTAATTAATAAAATATAAAATTTATTTAACTAAAGGTGGTGGATAAGGGTAAGGGGTAAATTAATTAAATAAATAATAAATATTTATTTAGTTAACTATTAGGAAAAGGTTAAATTAGAATAATAATAAATATTTATTTAATTAGTTGGCTAGGATGAAGTGGGATAAAGGTGATGGGTAAATTAATTAATTCAATAAATATTATTTAATTAATTAATGGGATAGGATATGCTAAAATGAGGTGTGGTTGGGCTAGGAAATTTTTAGGTGTCTACAAATTAAACACGGGTAATTAATTAACTAAGATATTGTATGTCCCTCTCATGCCTTGAGTGGTAGTACAAAGTAAGGATGTTTGGGAGGATATGCTAGCTCAGGGAGCTTGGGTCTTGTAATATCAAGTATCCCCATTTGTATGATATGACCACTAGGTTGTACGGATTCTATAACTTTGAGCACCATGATGACACTCCCTATCTAGCTCTGTAGCATCTTACCCTAGTGTTTGGTGTGTGTGATCGATTATTGGTGAGTTGGCCCAATGTTGTATGTGATGTGACATTGGTGATTATTCCCAATATGGATGGTTTTGGTGTTTCTTAAATACCAAATTGATCTCACAAATATCCTATGGAGTTGCCATTTTCCAATGGTTAGCTGATTGGAGGGATTAGCCAATGATTGAGTGAAAGCTACAATAACTTTTCGACTTCACTTTGGACTCTATAAAACCTAAGAGGGTGATCCCACACAAAATAATTAAGATCCTCTGTGCCAATGAATCTTATACATTGTAAATAACAAATACGATTTGTACACAATTTCTCGACAATTCAAAGAGTGTAAAGATTTGGCAATATATTTAAACCTTGATCATTTCATAAGAAATAGAGCATGGTAAACTTCAACTCAACATACATTTCAATAGAAAACTAAATATTTAGTGATTTTTAATGTAGTGTTTGTGAGAGATCATGAATATGCAACATAAGTAGAGATCCTAGACAAGTGCCTTAACCTAGGGTATGGAGTCCAATTCAACACAAACCGTGATGAATAACATCTTAAAATCTAGTACCACAGAGCTTTTACGACACTCCATTACATTATTATACTCAAATATTCATAACCAAAACTAATTATCATATCCTTGTACTCAAAATACATAAATCTATGACCCTATCAAAGTGATATAACTAGTTCTTTGAATTAGAACAAAGATAAAATCGTGCATTCATTGGAACACAATGAAGATTGTTGAAAAGACCTTTGATCATTTTCATTGATAATTCATATAAAAAATACACAAGGAGATAATTGGATTGAGAATTATGTCATTCTTGTATTCAAATGATAGTACTATTGTAAAACATTAAACTTGCAAAAAATAAAGACTCAAAAACCTAGAAACAAATTCGCCTTCTATTCTCTATACTGTCTATTACAAAAATTATTTTGGAGATCAATCAACCACCTTGTTAATGGAATTAAATTCCCTTTTTATAAAATTAAGGGAGAAAAAAATCTTCAAGTCCTTTGACACTTGTCATATATTTATTTGATAATTTCATTTACATTCCAAAATATTGTTATATTTTCATTACATGGGGGAATATCCATATGATCAAAAATCTATTTCCATTCATTGTTGAGGATATTCCCACCTTCCAAAAGGAACTTTTGATGAAGAAGATACTTGTTCCATAAGGCAATATTTTTTTTGTGTGCTTTCAAAAATGTAGGACATAAAGCATAAAAACAAGAAAGAAAGTGAAGCAACTTCTGAGTCAGCATTATATGTCAGTGAATTTCAAACCTGGAGGAGACAATTTTACCAATACTTTATCTAAGGCTTAATCTATAAATTTTCCAAGTCATGCATTGTAATCCTCCTTAGTGGGCCATTCAATATCTAGTAACCTCTATAATTTAGAATTATGCAAATTATATTTGACATTAATTAGTATCTTGGCCTCTTTAACAAACACATCCAAATTCACCTCAATTCTAGTCATATCATCAATAGAATTATTCAAAGCTACAGAATTAGTAGGTGAATAACTTCGTTGAATTGAGGGAGCAAGAATCCAAACTCCTCTTTCCATGCAGTGAAATCTTTCTGTACATCATTCAAAATTTGGCATTCCCTGTCCTTCCATTTCTTTGAACATTATTATATTTATTTGGAGGGTGAATAGGTGCATCAGGATTATCTCTCATGTTTGGTATTATTTCCTTGAGAGTACTTACCCTCTTACTCCATTTTATCCAAACATTTTGAAATGAATCCTATACTTGAGTGTACCTTTGATAGGCCTCATGAATTTTATTATATACATTCCATACATTATCTAACTTATGTAAAGTTTGGGAAATCCTATGACCCAAGACATCATAAATTATTTTTGTTTCCACTCTTGAAGTTTATTCATTGTCCTTTTTCACATTCTCCTTTTCCATATGCAATTACTCCTTCAAATTATTAATTCTAAGAGATAATTTTTCTCTATCTTGTGCTGAAAATCCAGATGTAGGAGTGGGAGGTGGTAAAGCCTTTTGTGTTGGATTTTCTTGAGCAATAGTAGCTTTCATCTTATTATATTTTTATTCAAGAGCCTATTGAACTTGTCCAACAATCTATCAGACCTTTCTTGAGATATTTATACAGTTTTTGTGCTCAACATTATTGTATGCATTATTAACTTAGCAGCCTATGTTGGTCTTATCTATATAAATCTTATAATCATAACATCACCTACAATTTCTCCAATTGATTTCACATTTCTAGGATTCCCTATATTTGGTTCCATTGAAAAAAATTCCATAGTATGTAATTTAGGGCTGAAACCTAAGCCAAACACTTTATTGTCATAATGTTATTTTAAATAAAGGCCTTTGGGTCATTCCTTATGGAATCCAATTAAATTATTGAGGTAAGGTCCCAACTAGCTAATATCAAGATACCACTATCCTATACCAATATACTTCCATCAGATAGTGTGATAAGATAAATCTCTTGCATTATTTTTTATTCTTTCTTTCTCTCAATTTCTTCTTGTACTGAAGGGTCTACTTGTCCCTTAGCTTTCTCAATCCTTTCTTTTATATCATTTCTTTTGACCTGAATTATAAATTCTCTAAATTATTTAGTTTGGAAAAAAAATCATTGTCCATGAATTCTCTACAATCCTTCACCATCACATCATCATCAACATCTTCATCATATGTTAATGACACAATTCTATCCTCTGGAACAAAAGGATTAAGTACACCATCCATCAAAGGGGAGAGGAATGTTTATTCCACCTCTTTCTCTATAGGAACATATTTTTCTGACTATTCTTCGATCTCATCTCCACCTCCCTTAGTGTCCATTGAATAATTAACCAAAGGATCAAAAAATGTTCCTTCCAATGGCTGAATTTGGGTGCCATGAGATGACGATTGAGCCGATTGGCTCTGTATTATTGCATCATGCTCCCTTTTGGATACTTTAGCTTTCTTCTCAGGCTCCATAACTTTTTCAACAAAAGTACCATCCTTAAAAGCATCCAACATCTCAATATCCTTCTTGTAGGGATCTTTAGTTTTGGTATAAGGAATGACATAGAATGCATTTTGTTTCAATATTCTTTCTTCAATGCCACACATTGTCATCCACTACTTTTTCATTTCACCAAAAAAAACATCTAATGGAAAGTTTTTGATAACATTTTTCAGTATAGAGGAAGTGGTTATAAAAACTAGATCTTCTTCTAGTTCTCCTCTTCTTATCAATGAAACCTTCTAGATCACAATTTCTCACATTCTTCATTTTCATTCTATAATTTCTTATCATAGTGCTAAATTTATAAATATCATCTTTTGATGTGATCAAAAAGTAAAAAAAATCACTTTGGGGAGATATAAGAGACCCCTTTCTAGCATTCTTGAAGTGATCCTTATCTATGACATGACGTTGCCACATTATTTCCATGAATGCTAATCTATTAGAACCATAAAATCGTAAACAATGGGGCTGCACTAAGGCTCCATAAACCCTCTAATCACAGTATAATTGGAATTCAAATACCAATCACCCTAGTTATGATCATGCTTGGTATTCTCCTTAAACTCCCGTGGCCTTAGAATTTCCTTAATGCCTCTAGAAATCCTATACACAGGCTTCAAACCCAAATTATCCAAAACACCAAATTTGAAACCATTACAAAAGGTAGCATAATTAGCCTCATGAAAATGTTGATCCCAAATGTGAGTCCACATTTTCATAGGTAGCCCATTATCTTGTTCATCCCTTTCTCATAATTTCATGAAATTTCTCTAGGCCTTGTGGCCAATCCATAATAGCATTTGCATTAACAATGAAAAATGTGAGAAACTCAGGGGACAATGAAATCCTAATAACTACTCGTGAATATCTTATGTAATGCAGGTTACATAATCAAAGCCCTTGTTTGAATGTTTTCCCTGTATATCCATGGCCATGACCATTAAAGGAACATTCATCCTCACATCATATCTTCTACCAAGGACTTGACACAAACCATAGTTGGCATTCTTGAAATAATCTTCAAACTCATCACAATCAAATGGTTCCACCTCCTTAGGTGAAAAAAACACATCCCTTTTTTTGTGCCTTGGTAGCACATGTGTTTTGTATCCATACTTTTACCTTTCATATTCTTGATACATTACACCAAAATTGATTTTAATAGTTGCAGATGGATTTAACTTGAACATGTCCACTATCCGACTTATAGAAATGTCTACCAGTGGGGTTCCATCGATTCTTTTGGTAAACCTATCTCAAGGATTATAGAATTTAGCTATCTCTTGTATCAAATCAACCTCCATAAACACATTAGGAACAATAAGTTTTCTAAGGTCACAGGTCCACAAATGGGACATTAGGCACTTTTCCAGCCTACGGTTGAAAGAATACAAGAAGAGTTCCCATCCACTCAATGGAACTACAATTTCTCCAATTCCCCTTGCACAATATTGGAAATGGTCTATCAACACACCCTCTACTGTAGGCCTTTTTCCCATTGGCTTTATACTAGGAGATAATTCTTTTAATTCATCCTCCATAAAATGGGTGAAGTCTCTCTTGACCCCCTTTTTCTTCTCTGATGCTTTTGAGGCTTCTAGATTTTGTGTTTCACCTTTAAATTTATCCTTTTAGGCTTAGCCTTTTCCTTTGGTGGCTCACTAGTTTGACTCATCTCGAAGAATTTATCAGAGCTATGGTTTTGTAAATTTTAACTTAAAACTAGGGCTTTTCTTCACATGGTTCGTGTAGACACTTAAAATTATCCTAAAGGATACTACACACTTGAATCTAGTCACTAACATTGTTTTATCCTAAAATTCATCTTCTTTTCATCCATTTAATTAAATAAGCCTAGTTATTTAGTTAAATGCACCATTTTCATCTATTAATCTGTTTAATCTCATTAGGTTAATTCACCCCCTTTCACACTAACATTTCATCTTGTTTAATTGAATAATGAAAATTACTTAATTTAAACCCCTTATGCCCTCTCATTTAATTAAATAATCTTAAATTATTGAATTAAATTTCATTTTCATTAAATAAATAAATTATTTAATGATAATCCTAAAATTGCTCAACTTGCACAGTTAAAAATCTGTTTTAATTGACTAATTACTAATTTTCCCTCACCCATCCACTTGAATGGGAATATTCCCTTGGAATATTCTCCCACTTGAGCTCCAAAAATAGAATATTTTTTCCTAAAAAAATTTCTAACAACTTTGAAAGTGTGTTTGTTTGAATCATTGTGAGCCATTGATTGACTCTTTGATCCATGTGAGCTTGCATTCTCATCTATTGATGAGAATCCTTGATCCATGCCTTCACATCACATTGCATCTCAACGATTGATTGATCAAATCAATATTATGCCTTGATTCACCATTTTATCCTATAAATACCTCACATTTTGGAGAGAAATAGATCCACTTCCATGAAAGAAAAGCTATGTTGCACATTTGAATACTATCTTTATTCATCCTTTCATCCATTATTAAGTTTTTCCATCCATCCATAGCATATTTTTATCAATTTTATCTTAATATTTCATCAATGGATATTGATTAGATGCTCATTTTATCTAAAGGATTGGAAAATGGTCATCATTCCATATCAATATGACACCAATCCCCCAATTGGATAAGGTTTGAAGTTCTAGATTAGGTTTCTTTTACACTTTCGTGGTTTATTTCATGCTTAGTTTAATGATTTATTGGTTTTGAATATTTGGAACATCAAAGAGTCAATCAATGGCTCACAATGGCTCAAAGTCTGTTAGGAAAGAATATTGCATTTTTTGGAGCCAAATAGAAGAATATTCCTTTGGAATATTCCTTATGCAAGTGGATGAGTGAGGAAAATTAGTAATTATTCAATTAAAACAAATTTTTAATTGTGCAAGTTGAGAAATATTAGGATTATCATTAAATAATTATTTTATTTAATGAAAATGGGATGCAAATGACATTTAATTCAATAATTTAGGATTATTAAATTAAATGTGAGGACGCAAAGGGTTTAAATTAAATAACTTGCATTATTCAATTAAATAGGATGAAAGATTAGTGTGAAAGGGGGTATTAATAGATGAAAATGATACATTTAATTAAATAAATAATATTATTTAATCAAACAAGAAAAAAGAAGATGAATTTCATGATGAAGCAATGTTAGTGACCAGATTCAAGTGTGTAATATCAGTCAGGACAATTTTAAGTGTTTATAGTTTGGATATGAATTTATCAACTAACCCTACTGGTATTTTCTTCAAAATAAAATAGGCCTATAATTCACCTTCAACAATTAAAAATGGAGTTTTTGAAAAACCCTAGGTTATAATTCTTTTCCCTAATACAAGTTTTTCCCTAATTCTACCCCTTTCTAGAAAATATAAACAGAGAAGTAGAAAACTTGACTTACCTAGGAACCCTATCTTTCTGCTTACTGAATTTTTCTCATCTAGAGTCTCCTCTTCATGCTTTCCTTTGAATCCTTGCAAGTATAGTCCAAAATGAATAATTCAAATCTTTATGATATTTAAAAGCAAGAAAATATTCCATTAATGGTGAGAGACAACTTGCACGAGCTAACAAGAGTTGTTTGACACTTAGCCATTCATGTTTAAATTTCCACCATTGATCAATTTGTTTTAAAACACAATCAATGGTGATCCATGCCCTTCACATATCTCTAGTTTCTTTTTGACATATCGCAATGAAACCATGAAGCAAATAATTGGTGTGATGCTCTAAGAGGTCGTTGCATATCTGCTTTAATAATTTACACTAGCTCCATTAGTGAAGCCATCACACATCACATATCGGAACTAAGATCATCTTGATATAACCATGATGTGAAGAGTCCTCATGATGGAAGGAATATTCTATAGCATATCTTCCATCCTTCCATTGTGTATCATAGTTTGGAATTACCTTTCAAGCATCATAGCCATGATGTACTAAAGAGAAGCAATTAAGTATCATTAAAAAGACATCCATCACACATCATTCCTCGACATTGAGCGGAGAACACACATTAGCAATGTGAAAGGGACAAGCAATGGCATAGGATTAGGATGCATGTCCACTTTATGAGATCAATGAGGGCATCACATATCACATTTGGAAGGCTAACAAATAATGGGCTAACTACGATGTGAAGGGCTCAAGTGATGCATTGGAAGTAACTATGCATCACACATCAACAATTTGAGACTAACAGTTGGGAGGAAATATGTGATACAAAGGGGATTCATGATGAAAAGTAAATAAAAGGCATCACTCATTATGTAAAGTAATTTAGCAATCATTAGCACTTTAGCGATATGAAGGAAGCATGCAATGCAAATGAATACTATGCATCACGCATTATAAACATAGGGTCGATGAGATGGAATCAAAGTGCGATGCACATGGAGCACACAATGGATACAACTTAAGTGAATGCAATCTTACATATGTCTTTAAGTTATTTTGAAAGGGGGTTGCCTAGGTAATGAATAAACATGACACAATAAAACCTAAGGAATAGACCAAACATAGGAAAATGAAGGAAATATTTCAAGAACGTCGACCATAGGAGAATTTAAAATCCTTAGACAAAACTAAAGGGTTATTCATGTGAAGGAAAAAATTGGTAACCCTAGGCATAAAGGGGATAGTCAACACATGGATTTAACAGATCAAGTAATGAGTTGGGTGACCAAAAAAAAACTATGACAAGTCAATGAAAAATTAAACCGAAAAGGCACAAAGGACTAAGATTTTACATGAAAGGTTGATAAACTCTAAACCATAAAGCAACCAATGGACTAAAAATCAAGAGAACACAATTTTTTTTTAAGGGTTCCACCAGTGGATCTGATTGGGGATGCATGCCTCTTGCAAACATGGTGAGATTCCAGATATCTTTGGTTTCGTAGACAAGTATAGAGAACCAAAAATAGTAAGCAATCCCAGATAGGGCAAACAAAACCAAAGAAAAGAAAAGAACAACAAACCTATATAAAAAAAATTACATTAAAAAAAATGTACATGGAAAAGAGAATACCTCAAGAGATGTATGACTTCAAAAACTATCCATGTACTGGTAGTTCAATAAGTTCACCTATTAAGCTTTGAAGGAAATATGAGTCCTCACCATGAGTATTACTAACTAGGTAAGGGCTCAACCACAAAGCATTAAACTTCCCATGCTTTCCCTTATCTTGAGACCTAACATTCTACATTAATAACATGCTCCCAACCTTTAATTTTCTTGGAGAAGGCCTTTTGTCATATAAGTTCTTAACTTGTAGCTGCAATTTTGCATTTTTCTTTTGAGCTTCTCTCCTTATCTCATCCATTTCCATTTGAATATTAATCATGTATTGCATGCCATCACATATGTCATCATCATATTCCTGGATAAGCATACATTTTTATCAAAACAATTGTGACAACCCTGTATCTATGCCATAAACCAAACCAAATCGATAGTATCCTATTGCTTTATTGACTGTCACTCTATCTACCCACAATTCCAACTTCAATTTGGAGTCCCAAGCCCTTTTGTTCTTCTCTATTAATCTCTTGATAATATTCATTAGGCTCTTCTTACTTGACCTCACTTGTCCATTTCCTTGTGGATGGTATGGAGAGGAATAAGATGCCTGAATCCCATACTTATTACAAAATTTTATGAACTCATCAGATCTAAAACACATTGCATTATCTAAAGAAATATTTTTTGGCACCCCAATTCTGATCAATATCTTGTCCAATAGAAAATTATTCACCACCTTACTTGTTGCCTTTTTAGTGGGGATTGCCTCCACCCACTTTATGAAGTAATCAGTGGCAACTAGAATCTAGGAGTGTCCTCCACTGGATTTTTTTAGATTTCCCCTATGAAATCAATCCCCATTATTGAAAAGATGCTTCAACTAAAATAGGCCTTAATGGAAAATTTATTAAAAATTTGAGCTTTGTAGAGAACCTCTAGCAAGCATCAAGTGTTTTAACAAGCTTATGAGTATCTTTAAATACAGTGGGTCACCAAAACCCTACTCCTAAAATTTTATGAGAAATTTTCTTTACCAGTTAATGACCCCCATGTACTCCACTATGCATCTCATTCAAAAACTCCAAGGCTTAGTCAACATTTCAATTTGGCAGCAACTTGTGGGTAAAAGGAAATCATGGTATGTTAAGAAGAATTTTTTGATATGCATTGTGGTTTTCACTTAGCACGTATGGGAATTTAAGGAAGTAGAATGTGTTTAGTACATGGCTCTGAGCTTATTTACTCATAATGATATCATTATTTTTAAATAAGGAATAAAGTGAGTAGCAATGTTTTCATTGCAAAGGAAATAGTAATTACAGCTGTACACATCTAAAAATGGTCATGGTTATTCAAACGTGTTAATTAATTAAATATGAACTATTTAATTAATATTCTAAATTTATCTACATATAAATAAATTTAATTATTTATTTATATTGTTCATTTTTCCAATTCTTCTAGTTTAATTAAATAAATAAGTTTATTTAATTATTGCTATTTTCCTCTTAATTAAGTTAAATAAATTTCATAATTTATTTATTTAATTATCATTTCATTTCTAAAGTTTGAATATTTAAATTCAAAACAATGGAATATTCATCCTTCATTTCACATTTAAATATTATATATTTAAATATCTTTTTCACCCCACTTAATTAAATATCGTAAAATATTTAATTACCTTTCTTTTTCACTTCTCATACATAATTAAATATTAATTATTTAATTTTGGAAACTTCCATTTGCACATGTCACATATAATTAAATAAATTTATTTATTTAATTAGCATTATCCTCAACTTTCAACCAATTTTCATAAAAGATGAGATAAATGCCATGTTTGTCTCCATTTTTGAATGAGGATGGTTTTGTGGGTTGAAAAAATTCTTCCACTTTCCTCTCAACCTTCTACCTTTCTCTCAACCTCTCCATCTCTCACCATTCATCCTGACAATTTTGAATCTCAATTGTCGATCTCCGCCAACCAGATTCTTGCCTTTCAAAAATCTATAAATATATCGTTCTCGTAAGTAGATTTCATCCCAGATTTCATGCGCAGTTACTATAGTTGATTTCAATTTCATAGCTTAAATCATTAACAATGGACATGCATTTTCAATCAATCTCATTCTCCTAAGCTGTCATTTCAACAAGTTGTTGCTTGCACAACTGAGAGCCAACAACTTTAATCAAATCATTGGAGATAGAGGACGATGGGACGAATTTGAAGGATCTAATATTGTTTAGAGTTTGCATTTATGTTTTCTAGATTAGTTTCTTTCAATATAATGTCTCATTGGTGTGTTAGTTTACTTTATAATTAGTTCACTTATTCTAACAACACATTTTTGGAGCCCACATTTTTTCCACCTTTTAAGGGGGTAAAAGTGAGAAATTATCAAATTTTTACTATGCAAAGTGCTATTTCAAGAGCTAAATCGCCAAATCTCTCCAAAAATCATCTAAATTCTTTCAAATCATCCTCATCATCTTTCAAATCATGTGATTTATCTCTCCAGGGGGAATATAGCATCGTTAATTTCTAAATTCTTTGAAGCAATGCGTAAAACACATCACTTCAAAGAGGGCAAAATGTACACATCTAAAAATGGTCACGGTTATTCAAAACTATTAATTAACTAAATATGAATGATTTAATTGATATTATAAAGTCATCTTCATATAAATACATTTAATTATTTATTTATATTTTTCATTTTTCCAATTCTTCTAGTTTAATTAAATAAATAAGTTTATTTAATTATTGCTATTTTCCTCTTAATTAAGTTAAATAAATTTCATAATTAATTTATCTAACTATCATTTCGTTTCTAAAGTTTGAATATTTAAATTCAAAACAATGGAATATTCATCTTTCATTTCACATTTAAATATTATATATTTAAATATCTTTTTCACCCCTCTTAATTAAATATCCTAAAATATTTAATTACCTTTCTTTTTCACTTCTCATACATAATTAAATATTAATTATTTTATTTAGGAAACTTCCATTTTCACATGTCACATATAATTAAATAAATTTATTTATTATATTATCATTATCCTCAAAATTTCAACCAATTTTCATAAATGAGGAGATAAATGCCATGTGTGTCTCCACTTTTGAATGAGGATGGTTTTGTGGGTTGAAAAAATTCTTCCACTTTCCTCTCAACCTTCTACCTTTCTCTCAACCTCTCCATCTCTCACCATTCATCTTGACAAGTTTGAATCTCAACCGTTGATCTTCGCCAACTAGATTCTTGCCTTTCAAAAATCTATAAATACAACCTTCTCATAAGTAGATTTCATCCTAGATTTCATGCGTGGTTACTATAGTTGATTTCAATTTCATAGCTTAGATCATTAAAAATGGACATGCATTTTCAATCAATATCATTCTCCTAAGCTGTCATTTCAACAAGCTGTTGCTTGCACAACTAAGAGCCAACAACTTTAATCAAATCCTTGGAGATAGAGGATGATGGGACAAATTTGAAGGATCTACTATTGTTTAGAGTTTTCATTTATGTTTTCTATATTATTTTATTTCAATATAATATCTCATTGGTATGTTATTTTACTTTATAATTAGTTCACTTATTCTAACAACAAACAAATTACTGTTAGCAGTATCTTTATTGAATCAAAGTTTCAACAAGTATTTATCCAATCTAGCATACTAGGCTCTAGGGTCTTGTTTGAATCCATACAATGCTTTCTTCAATTGGAAATCCACATCTTCCTTATCAATTAGTTGAAATCCATCTGGTTGCTCAACATATACTTCTTCTTCTAGCTCAAAATTTAGAAATTATGACTTTACATCCATTTGATAGACTTTGTAATTTTTAAAAGAAGCATAAGCAAGAAATAAGCTTATGGCTTCAATTATATAAATAGGGGAAAATATTTCTTCAAAATCAATACCTTCCATCTGTGAGTACCCTTTACATACCAGTCTTTCTTTATTCTTGACTACTTCACCTTTATTGAATACAAGATTCAACAAGTATTTATCCAATCTAGCATACAAGGCTCTAGGGTCTTGTTTGAGTCCATAGAGTTCTTTCTTCAATTGGAAAACCACATCTTCCTTATCAATCAATTGAAATCCATCTGATTGCTCAACATATACTTCTTCTTCTAGCTCACAATTTAGAAATGTTGACTTTACATCCATTTGATAGACTTTGTAATTTTTAAAAGAAGCATAAGCAAGAAATAATACTACGGCTTCAATTCTAGAAACATGGGAAAAGGTTTCTTCAAAATAAATACCTTCCATCTATGAGTACCCTTTACATACCGGTCTTGCTTTATTCCTAACTACTTCACCTTTACTGAATCCAAGCTTCAACAAGTATTTATCCAATCTAGCATACTAGGCTCTAGGGTCTTGTTTGAGTCCATACAGTGCTTTCTTCAATCGAAAAACCACATCTTCCTTATTAATCAGTTGAAATCCATCTAGTTGCTCAACATATACTTCTTCTAGCTCACAGTTTAGAAATGTTGACTTTACATCCATTTGATAGACTTTGTAATTTTTAAAAGAAGCATAAGCAAGAAATAATCTTACAGCTTCAACTCTAGAAACACAGGCAAAGGTTTCTTCAAAATCAATACCTTCCATCTGTGAGTACCCTTTACATACTAGTCTTGATTTATTCCTGACTACTTCACCTTGTTCATTTAGCTTATTCCAAAATACCCATTTGGTTCCAATCATATTTTTATCCTGAGGTCTAGGAACAAGAATCCATGTATCATTTTTCTCTATCTGCATCAGTTCTTCCTTCATTACTTCCATCCAATATTCATATTTACATGCTTCTTTGACATTGTTAGGCTCGGTCTTGGAAATCAAACAATACTCTTCTACAATTCTTCTTCTAGTCTGCACACCTTTTTTCTTATCTCCTATAATCTAATTTTCAAAATGATTTAGCTTTACATACCTCAAAACTTTAGGATTCTTTCAAACTTTTGGTTCTTTTGTTCTTTCTTCTACACTTCCACTGGTTTCTCCTTGATTCTCTTGATTCATCAAAACAATTTTAACTTGTTTTTGTGTTTTTTCCTTCTTTCCATTATTAGTACTATCATGTTGGTCATTTAAATCATATCCATAATATTCGGATGATCTAGCAGTGTCTTCATCAACTCTGACATTTTAACTTTCAACCATTTTCTTTAGTATTCTATTATAGCACTTGTTGGAACTGTAAAATTTTTTTAAAATATCATTGGCCATTCATGCTCATTAGTGCTCCAAGGAGTCCTAAAATTTTCTTCACATAGCATACTGACCAAGATCTGAGTCAAATTTTATCATATAATCACATAAAATTTATCTAACACTAAAATTTTGATATATCAAACATATTGGCATAAGATAACGCAAGTCTCACTGATACTAATACACATTTCCTTCAATATATTGGAAAGAAACTACTTGTGTCATGCCGATGAGGACACATTTCAAGAGTACATGGGTTCACAATTTCTATTGACAGGACAATGGCTATCGACATGACAGTATGAGGTCATATCGAGCTCATATTTATCCCACCACTCGGAGCATAAAAACATGTATCGGCTAGACTAGATTCATCGGAGTGAGGTTCCAAAAGATAACCCGAGTCCTTCACTAGTCTTGCCGATAAAGAAAATGAAGACTCATTCGATGAGACAATGATGCTGAGAAGAGTTTGGGGGTCTTACTGACCCCCTGTGTTATACCGACATAATTGGGCATGACAACATGGATGGAGCTAAAAAAAATTGGGGGAAAAGTGTGCATGGTCTCGTGGAAGAAAAGATGTATCAGTAAGATAAGCCTCAATAGGGAGATCTAAGGAAGTTCATGATGAGTATTATTCTATCAGCAGGATAGTTACTCTACCTTGATGATTTAAGTTGACAAAAGGAATATCTTGGTGAGACAAAAAGCCATCGAAATAAAGCAAAAAACTATTGGCCCAATTTGTTAAGTCATGGTGATAGCTTTTCTTTGGTCAGAGCCATGGTGACATTTAAAAAACAAAAATAAAAACTGTCGGGGAGACTTGTGGTGTCAGGGGAGCTACAAGATGTCTTAGCGGATATGTGAACATTGATAGGAGGCTCGGCCAATGATTTAAAATGTCTTGCCAATATACTACGTGTGTGACAATGAGAATTTTGATGAGCCTGCTCATTCATGTCACAACCAAGACATTAATGGCACCATGAAAACATAAAAGATTTTGTGAATCTAGGTGAACTCAATTAAAAGCATTTTTTTGCAGAATTAGCAGCAAAGGAGGGGAGAAGAACAAGCATAGGATTGGGGCATTCGTTTAGCTTGAAATTTCAGGAAAAATACAGTAAGTTCCTTATGCCCTGAATCTTGAAAATTTCAAAGAATGGAAAGTACTGGTCTAGAAAAATCAAAAGGTAGAAAACATGGGGAGAGTAGTCAATCAAAAGGAAAAAGGCAGAAAACGGAAACTCGGCCAGAGGGCACCGAACGAAAATTGAACCACGATCTCATAGACCAGCTACCCGGTTCTGGACCTAAAGCTAGATGCTCTGCACAACTTAGGGCTGAAGTAGATAAATTAGACAATAAATGAAAATTCATTGGAGATGTTTGGACCCCAATTAGAGGCTAAAAATTGTTGAGTTTCCATTACTACCAGAGGAATCATTTTGAGCTAGTATGTAACTCATGAAAGGTCAGTTTAGGTAAACTCGTTTGCCCTAATTTTTTTGTTGATGTCGAATTGGTGAAAATGTTGGCCAGTAATTTTAATCCAAAACATAGGGCCATATGTGATCTATCTCGGAATCCATTGATACATTTGTCAGAAAATGCAATAAGCGAGGTTTTTAAATTAGAAGGGATGTGCAATGAAATAATTGTGAGTGAAGAGCTCGAGAATGAATTTAGAAATATAGACACAATTTATAGGGGTTGGAGATTACCCCTACACAAAATTAGGAATGGTCGAAAATTGATTCTAATGGAGGATAATGAGGGACCACCATTTCATGTGGATCTTTTTGAGCCTTATATGAAGTACAACTATTTTTTAGTAGGACAGGTATTGGGAATGGAAGTTCCAAAGTATATGACAATTGTGCCTATGGTGATTTCAATAGATATTCAATATCATAACTCTACGCCTTTGGATTATGATTCATATGTGTTTAAAGAACTTGACGTTGGGTTGATAATGATAAAAAATGGAGCTTTTTTCCTACACCTCAAGAATTATTCATTATTGATGCACTTGGTGTCATACTTCAGAGAGGAATTAGGGTTGTGATCCCAGGAGCTGAGAGTTTCACAATTTGATAAAGAAGACATGCCATTTCCTATTCAATCATGAATTTTTCTTTGGGATAGCAGGTTTGCTAATTCTATTTTTATACACTTTTGAGGAATACTTTGTAAAATTATTGTATAAATTCTACAATCATCCATCTGATTATTCCTTGTTTGATGAGATAAAAAGGTTTCTCAGACCTAAAGATTTTAATGGACCAATTAGCCAAAATTGGGGGGATTGGTATTGTCTAGATAACATGACCATGTTTAGGGTCTATGGATTTGAATATTCTCCATTTATCTCTCCTAAAATAGTTCCAGACAGGATTGCCTACTTAGAAATAGTTAGGAAAATAGATTTCTCTAGTTTCAAGAATTTAAGCTCTTTTGGAAAGCAGGATTTTATGCCTAGTACGTTATGTTTTGGTGAATTTACTGTGTTAGAGAAAGAAGGATATAACCTGATTCTTGATAGGTTATTATAGTACAACTTGAAGAAAGGGCCATTGAGAAAAAAAATTGACCCATAAGGGTATATCCACTCAGCTAAAAACAAGATAAACTTTAGAGGATATCATCATGTGCCCTATCAGTTTGATGATATGATAATAAATTTGGAAGAAGAAGAGGCAAAGATGGTGATCAAATGACATAATAAGGAGTTTCTAGATATTGAACTATTTTCCTTTACTGAAATAATCAAGGGCTAACATGTTACATGGTCCATTCAATAAGGTATCAAGGACAAGAACCCAGGGTTATACCTATTTTGCTAGAGAAATAAATATTGAGGAGAGTGTAGATACATATGTGATACATGAAGAACACATATATTTTATAGCAAATGATGAGTTTGTAAAAACTTTAGAATTCAAAACATTTTTATACAAGCAAAAAGGAAAGGAAATAAGAGAACTGATTGAGAATGTGACACCAGGAAATGAAGAACAATTGTTGAAAAGTTTGACAGATGATGTAGAGAAAGGATGAAGAGTATAACCCCTGAGAAAGGGAGAGAAATGTTGGAAAAGACCGGTGTCATGATTTTCCAAGGATTGGACCTCAATTTTGCATTAGTATTCAATATTTTCTTGAAGGACAATAACACTACACACAAGATCAGCTTGGAAAAGGTGAAAAAAGTTTACGTAGGATCAAACTACAACCTGGATGATGAGACAATAATGATTTGGGATTTATACCCACCTCAAAAGAAGTTAGTTGTCATTGATATTGAGAAAGAATTTGGACATGTCATGACTCTAAAGACTGGGGATGTTGATTCGGTTGCAACAACAAAAATTGGGATTAATGTAGAAAAATTAAATAAATCCCAAATGCATGCATTGATAAGAGAAAAGGAGATGTACAGAACAAATAACAAAAGAATGTTGAGAGAAAATGAATGTCTGAAAGACTTAGTGAATGTTACAACATGGCCAATAAAGCTGCTCACCCAGGGTGAAATTTCATAGATAAAGGACCATTGGGAGGGATCAAGTGCATATTCTCAAGGGAAACATGACACACTTACAACAATAATAAAAAGGAGGCAGGCCATTTTAACCACTTGGTTAAATAAAATTTGGGGAAAACACTCACAATAATTTGATGCAATAAAAGAACATAAAAGGGTGGATGGTAGAATCCAAAAGAAACTTGAGGAAATAAAAAAATGGGATACTCCTGACAATGCAGCAATTGAGGATGCTAATCGTGTTATGGATAAGCACAAAGGATTCTTTGAGGAGTTACAAGAGGATGCACAAGAATTGATAGAAGCTGCTAGAAATGGACTGAATATGTTCTTTGATGATGGAGGAAAATTAAATGAAATGGCTACATAGAAGAGCGAAAGTGAATTAATACTCCAAAACATTTTAAAACAACCACTGGGAAAGATGCAACATTGGATGAAGCATGTGAGCAGAATGAACGGATGGTGATGATGGAGATCATGATCTAAAATGCATTAGGAGATGCAGATACACACGAATGCTAAGACTACACATATCACATGACGAGAGTTCATTTATGGCTTAACAAAGCTTAGTTCATGTTAATCTTGTTAGTATTTCATGCTTAAGACATTTCTGAAAGGACACATCTTTTTAGGCAGTTTTTATATATAAGTATCCATTTTTTGTAACATAAAGGGAGATTTTAGAAAAGGTTAGAATAGAAGATAGATAGCAAGAACTATTTTAGAGTTTTTATATTCAAAGGGACCATGTTGCATGTATAATATTTGAAATAGATAATGAAAGATTTATGATTTGGTGACTTCATTTTGGTATCAGTTGTTTGTTGAAATTCTATAATTATTTGATTGTCTCCAATGTGATGTATCTTGATAATTAAAATTAAAGTATCAAGTATATGTTCAATTTATTAGTGCACATTTGTTGTATCTGTGTGATTTGATTAATTGGGTTCTTTAAAGAAGAATTAAATTCCTTTAAGTCAATTTTAGTAATCTAGAGATTTTATTTGGATTAGTAAGAACAATCAGATAGTTAGGATTGATATTTTTCCTCAAGTAGGGTTTGTCAATCACATTCTCGCATGTTTATACAAGATATAAACTCACATTTATATGCCAAACAATTAGAGAACTTTCCAAATAGAAGCCATTCATCCAAGAATTTCCTTTGACTCTGTTTTACCCAACAAGGCACTAGTCTCCCCTATTTCATTTTTAGTTTTATTCATTTCATTTGACATCTATTAATTGAACATATCAAACTTCACCTTGATATTGCACATACTATTTATACCAAATTTTATCTGATATTGCATTATATAATTTATACCAAATTTAGATCATATCTCTCCACTGTCCAATTTCCATTTGTGGATACTTTAGTCAAGTAGGAAGCATAGTTCAAAATCAGTAGCATTCATATAGGTAAACCTACCTAGGTTTAGTAGAGCCTTAAGATTAGAAGGTTCAACTGTACTGGTTGGCCTTGTTAGTTGTCCAATAGCATTGCGAGAGCTTGGCAACCTCTCATGGTTCATTCAAACCTATGTTTTTGAGACCTATAAAATTGGCAACTCTATCGGGGAAGAACTTGAGAAGGGTCTTGTGGCAGGCAACCTTTCCATATAGGGTCATTGAAGAAATTCACAGTTAATAAATTTGAAAAATTGACTCTGTTGGGTGAAATAAAAACTTTTTTCTCACTTTAAAAAAAGAAGTGGGTGGCGAATTTGAATGAACAAGTGCATTGAGACTAATAAAATAAAATACAGATCATAAATAGTTTTTCCTAGAGTTCAGACTATCATGATTACTCACAATATGCATGGAAGAAGATCTTTGTACAGAGATGGTGATGGTCCTAGTGATAAAATTAAGTGGAATTACAAAAATTATTAGGGCAAGAAAGTGTTTGACGATCAGGGCCTAACAACAAAAAATAAAACATCAATACCACTGGTGGAAACTCATAATTCATATGATGCATTAACAAATAAAAAAAATCCATCTAAAGAACTTCACACTCCAAAAGAGAAGAGAAACCCCCTCTCGAAAATGAACCATGACAAGGAGGATGAGTTCATGACTGATTTTGATGCTAAAAAAGGAGAGAGTTTGAATATGAGAAGAGAACAACACTTTTTGCGGAGAGACTTGAATATGAAGAAGCATCTGAAGAAAATCATGAACCTATGACCCAAAATGAGGTAGATGCATAATGGGAATGCATGAGACAAGAAATAGAAATATCAAGGATAGAATATGAGCAAAGGCTTCAGGCAATGAAAGAATTTGAGAAATTGAAGTTGTAAAAGGCTCAGATTAAAACACAAATGGTTGACTCACCTAAGCATATGCCCCCTCATAAAAAAATAATATGAGACCATCAAATTCCCCACAAGCCCACTCAAATCAGCCAAGGAACCAATTTGGACATCAAAATGCTCCACCACAACATAAGGGTGTACAACCACCTCCTTATTAGTAACACGTACCCCCACAAGGTAAGCAATATGTGGAAAATAGTAATCCATTGTACCAGCATCAACATTACCGAAATCCTCCTCCATAATATATAACCATGATTAGGCAGCTTGATTTGATCGGATTTCAGATATACCCTTACCCTTTAGATAACAATTGGAGAAACCTAGTCCCCAAATTCACAGGAAGTAGTTCAGTCACAACCGAGGAGCATCTGAGAAAATTTAAAGCAATTATTCAAGATCTAGATATGAAGTATGAGGATGTACTAATGAGATTATTTATGATATCGCTAATCAAGGATGCCAACGAATGGTTCAATAGTTTACTGACAACATTCATTGATTCTATGCATATATTTTATGAACAGTTTCTCCAACAATATGGGAATCAATGTGCATCAGAGTTTTCTTTGCATGAGTTGGTAACTATCCAAAATCATCAAAATGAGTTAGCTTATGACTTTAATCAAAGGTTTTCCAAACTAAATAATAAGATACCTCGTGGATCCAAGCTGGCTGACCCTATTGCATTGAGAATCTACTGAAAGCTTTTGATCCCAAGACATGATATGAGCTTAGGAATAGAGATCCTAGGAATTTGGAAGAATCTCAAAAGATAGCACTCAAACAGGAAGGCTACAAGAATGATTTATAAAAGGGAAAACCCTAGGGCTCCCCCATATGCTCCCCCAAATAGACAAGAAAATACATATAAGAATGAAAGACCAAGGTTGCATGACATGCCTTATAATAAAAACTAGAAGTTTGGGAAGCCAGTAAATGATAGACCAAAAAATAAAGAAACACTGGACCCATTAAAAAGGGAAGGAGCATATACACACCATATTCCCCAGAGCATTGTGTTATAGCTCAGTCAATACTAGAAGAAGACACACTAGAAAATGATTGTGGTGAAGACCAAAATGTCTATTTAACTTCCCACACCCTTATTTCTTTGGAGTGGGAATATTCATCTTCAAAGGAGGAGGGATATGAGTATGATGTTGATCATCAAAAAAACAATATTCATATGGTAGAGCAACATGTTTTTTCTGACCATGAAGAAAGTGAAAATGAGAAAAATTCCCCTATTGCATCATGTCAAACTAATAGGTATAGTATAAGGAGATCAAGTGAAGAAGAGATTGAGAGGTCGACTATTCGGTGGTGGAAGAAGCTAGAAGCAAATATCAGTTGAGGAACAAAACAATGAACAAAGATGAGGGTGTCTCGAGAAGAATGTTTGTAAAAAACAAAAAGGCACTGAATGAGACATTAAAAAGGATAGATGATAAGCAATCTGATAAAAAAGAACAAAAAAATAAAGAAATCCCCATCATCGATACAAAGGCCAAGTCAAACATGCAAAGGGGAAAAGGAAGAAACCAAAGGAGAATTAATAGAACCAAAGAAGGTGATCAGAACTAAAGGTACATCCTTTGATTTCATACAAACCTTATCTCAACTAAAAATATTTGTCCCATTACTTGAAATGATGAAAATCAAGGAATATAGGGAAGGTCCCATTGAATTGATGTCTAGTGGGAATCAAAATATAAACCTTGAAAATAAGGACCTGAAACCACTAATAAGAAGGGGATAAAAATTTCATAAGCTTGCTTAATGAATACACCATAGATTGACCCATTTTTTACCACCCTGCTCATAAGTGGCAAGTTAGTTATAAATTGCATGATAGATTCAGGTGCTTCCATGAATATTATTCTAGTAGGGGCATTGAAACAACTTGGTATGTGGGTAGATGTGGAAGGAGGTAAATGCTATGCCATGGATAGTAGGCCTATTCCGATTGTAGGAGTAATAAAGAATGTGGAAGTAATTTAAGCAACTTACCCACAAGCTACCTAAAATATTGATGTAACCATAATTGACACACCTCCTCAATTTGGAATGCTTTTGTCAAGACAATGGACTGCAAAAGTAAGGGGGTAATGTGCAGTTCAATTTATCATATGGCACTATACCAGTAAATGATGAAGAGGTCAAGTTATATAGGGAGCCAAGAATGAATCAAATTGTTGAGTATGTTCCTCAAGAGAAAATTAATTGCGTATGTGATGTGGATTTGGGGAGTTTTAGAGTGGAATTATCATAGCCTGAATTAGTGAACAAAGACCCAATTGATAATCATATTTCTGAAAATCAACAAGGGGTATGGAAAATGTACTTTGATGGGGCATGTAGCCAAGAAGGTAATGGAGCTGGGGTAGTTTTCATATCTCTTGGAGGTACTACATTTAAAATTCATTATTTTTGGTGTTTGAATGTGCAAACAATGTGGTGGAATATGAAGCCTTGTTAATTGGTTTTAACATGGTTGTCAAGCACAAGATTAAACTGCTAATTGTTTTTGGAGACTCAGAGCTAGTTGTGTCACAGGTCAGATCAAAATATGTTGCAAAGAATAAGAGGTTGAAGCAATACAAGAATTCTATATGGGATACAATCGAGCCATTTGATGCTTTCTCCATTGATTGGGTGGATAGGTCAAAAAATATAATGGAAGACTTCCTAGCCAATGTAGCACTGAAAAAAGATGACATCACATTGGCAGGAGTGTCTCAAATTGAGTTCAAAACAAGACTTGTTGTACCTGAAAATATATACATTTGGTAGGTTTTTAATGAGGACACTGACCTCCTGAAGTTTCTTCACTGTATAAACCAAGATGAGGCCCAAGAAATTGACTTTAATGCCTTTGTAGAAGAAATAGATGGAGAGCAAATAGTATTTGGAAAGAGGTCTTACAACTTAGAACTAATAAACTCCCCAAAGGACTAGTGGCATTAAAGAGGGTATATGATGGAAATGATCGATCCGTCATGAAACAAACACCAGTTAAGAAAGAAGATATTGAAGAGGTAAATTTAGGGACTGAAATGGCACGAAGAAAAGTATATATTGGAAAGAAAATAAGCCCAACAGTTCATAGAAAGTTGATTTCATTACTAAGAAAGTATAAGAATGTGTTTGCATGGTCTTATGAAGATCTCAAGGCATATAGGGAAGACCTATTTCAACATAAAATTCCATCGAAACCAGATACAAAGTCCTTTAGGCATAAACAAAGACCTATTAACCCTACATTGGAACCAAAGATATAGGAGGAACTAAAAAAGCTTAGAGATGGGGGTATCATTAAACCGGTCAGACATTCAACATGGGTGTCAAACCTAGTTTCTATGAGAAAGAAGAATGGAGATATCAGACTGTGTGTAGACTTCAAAAATTTAGATATGGCATCCCTCAAAGATAATTACCCTCTACCTAATATGGAGGATATACTGGATAAAGTGACAGGGTGTAAGATGTTATCAATGATGGATGGTTTATCTGGTTATAATCAGGTTAAAGTCAGGGAATCTGAGTAGTACAAGACAACTTTTACAACTCCATGGGGAACATATGTCTATGTGAGAATTCCCTTTGGTCTCACAAATGCAGGAGCAACATTTCAAAGAGATATGGACTTAGCATTTGCAGACTTGATTAATGCTATAATGGTAGTATATCAAGATGACCTTACTGCTTACTCAAAAAGGGCCGAAGATCATGTAGAACATCTAGAAAAAATATTCATTAAAGCTTTATAATATGGCATTAGTTTGAAAACTAAAAAATGTAATTTTTTGTCACAGAGGGAAAAATCTTAGGACATATTGTGTCGAAGGAAGGAGTTAGAATAGATCCTGAGTTAAATCCATAGATAAGGTTCCTATTCCTAAAACTGTCAAAGTTATCCAGTCATTTTTTGGATAGATGAACTTTATTAGGATGTTTGTGTCTAACTTTGCTGAAATTATTAAGCCCATATCAAAAATGCTAAGGAAGGAAATATTTTTTGAATGGAATCCAAAAGCATTGGAAGCCTTTGTATCCATCAAAAGGGGCATCAAACAAGCCCCTGTCCTCAAATCTCTCGATTTCACAAAAAAAATTCAAGTATTTTCATTTGCTTCCTTGCACACTATAGCTGTCATTATGTTACAAAAAAATGAGGATAGTCAAGAGCAACCTGTGTCCTTTTTTAGTATATCATTGTAGGGATCAGAATTGAAATATGAAATAATGGAAAAAAAAGGCTTTGCACTAGTAAAATCCACAAAAGCTTTTAGACCATATCTTGTTGGAGCCAAAGTGATTGCTTATGTTCCTCACATAGTTGTTAAAGACATTTTAACACAGTCATAAGTGACAAGGAAGAGATGCAAGTGGATTAATAAAATCTAGGAATTTGAAATGGAAATACAAATTACTAAATTGGTAAGAGGCAAAGGTTTGGCCAAATTAATGGCTGAAGCAAATATTGAAGCAAATCAAATCTATAATGTGGAAAATGAAGGAAACATAATTGCAAGTATTGAGCATACACCTTGGTATACAAACATCATGTATTACATTAGAAACATGAAGTGCCCTAAAAAAATTAATGACAACCAGAGGAGAAATTTGAAACTACAAGAATCTAAATATGTATTCATAGAAGGTGATTTATTTTGGAAGAACGGGGATGGGATGTTACTGTTATGTTTAGATGAGTCACAAGCTAAACATGTTCTAAAATAAATGCATGAAGGGGTTTGTGGAGACCATTATTCTACAAGGAAAATTGCACGTAAAACTCTCAGGGTAGGTTATTACTACCCAAAAGTCTTTAACGATTCTTTTTCGTATGTAATAAAATGTGATGCATGTCAAAAGTTTTCAAGAAAAATGAAATAAAATGGATCTTTACCACTTGACCTATAGATATTGAAGCCAATTTTCATCAACAAGGGATAGATTTTATTGGGGAGATACAAGAGAAATTGAGTGGAGGACACAGATGGATACTGGTATCCACCGATTACTTCACCAAATGGGTAGAAGCAATCCCAACCAAGCAGGCAACAAGTAAAGTTTTGATCAATTTTTTGATGGATAACATCATTAGTAGGTTTGGTACACCATTAAGATTAATCATAGACAATGGTATGTGTTTCATATCAGATGAGTTTAAGACTTTTGTAGTACGCATGGTATTATTATTTCTTATTTTTCTCCTTAACACCCATATGCTAATGGTCAGGCAGAGTCTAGCAACAAAAGCCTTCTAAAAATCATAAGGATATTGCTAGGCGGAAGTAAAAAGGTATGGGATTCAAAATTAAAAATGGTTGTATAGGCTAATAGGATCACTGTAAAAAAGGCAATTGGAAAATCCCCATTGGAACTAGTATATGGAACATAAGCTAGAATGCCTTTACAAAATTTGTTGTGAGTTTACAAATTTATCCTTCAAGAAGACATAGAGGTTCTTGAACCAATGGAGGAGAGAATGGAATAATTGGGGTAGAGCTTGACAAGCTGAGAAGCCTAGCTCAAAACGAGAATATAAAGTTGCAAGTACAAATGAAGTATTTATTTGATAAAAAGGAAAAAGATAGAAAATTTGAAGAAAATGATTTGGTGTTGATGTGGAATGCCAGGTGCCAAGAGAAAGGAAAACATGGAAAATTTGAAGCTTTGTTGTTGGGACCTTTTGTTGTTGTGGGTAAAAGAGGAGATGATTCATATTACTTACAAAACATGAGTGGTGAAGAATAGGAGTTGCCTGTACACGAGAAATTTTTTAAGAACCTTTTCTCTTGAAAATTATAGAGGATTAAGGGTTTCTAGTGCATGGACAACTCTTAACAAAACCTTTCAAATATTTTCCATGCACAATAGTATAGGAAATAAAAGGTACAGGAATTTCTAGTACATGGAAAATCCTGGGATTCATTTATTTGAATTTTCTCAATGTACAGTAGTATAGGATCATGTTCATCTCCACCTGCTTTCATTATTTCCTTAATCCATAAAGATTGGTCTGCTCACCCAAAGATTTGGATCCTTGTAATGATCTCACAATCATTTGTCCCCAGACAGAGCCACTGTTGGAACTGTAAAATTGTAAAAAAATCTCATCGGCCATTCATGCTCATTAGCATCCCAAAGAGTCCTAAAGTTTTCTTCACATAACATACTCACCAAGGTTAAGATCAATTTTTATCATATAATCACATAAAATGTATCTAACCCTGAAATTTTGATATATGAAACATATCAACATAAGATAATGCAAGTCTCACCGATACTAATGCACATTGCCTTGAGTATATCAGCAAGAAACTAGTTGTGTCATGCCGATGAGGATATATGTTAGGAGTACACGTGCTCATAGTTTCTATCGGCAGGACAATGGCTATTGACATGACGGTGTGAGGTCATATCGAGATCATATTTATCCCACCGCTTAGAGCATAAGAACATGTATCGGCCAGAATGGAGTCATCGGAGTGAGGCTCCAAAAGACAACCCGAGACCTTCACCAGTCTTTCCGATAAAGTAAAAGAAGAGTCATTCGATGAGACAATGATGTTGAGAAGAGTTCCGGGGGTTTTACCGACCACCCGTGTTATACCAATAGGATTGGGTGTGACAACATGTATGGAGATAAAAATTGTTGGGGGAATAGTGTGTGTGGTCTCACCAAAGAAAAGATGTATCAGTAAGATAAGCCTCAGCGGGAAGATCTAAGGAAGGTCACGACGAGTATTATTCTATCGACAGGATAGTTACCTTGCCTTGACGATTTAAGTTGACAAAAGAAATATCTCAGTGAGACAAAAAGCCTCTAGAATAAAGATGAGAACTATTGGCCCAACTCATTAAGTCATGGTGATATATTTTCTTTGGTGGGAGCCATGGCAACATTTAAAAAACTAAAAGAAAAATTGTCGGGGAGACTTGTGGTGTCGGGGGAGCTACAAGATGTCTTAGTGGATATGTGAATGTTGAACAAAAGGATATGCCAAAGATTTAAAATGTCTTACTGATATACTACATGATGTGACAACAAGAATTTTGAAGAGCCTACTCATTCATGCCATAGCCCAGACATTAATGGTGCCATGAAAAACATGAAATATTTTGTGAATCCAAGTGAACTCAAATAAAAGAATTTTTTCGTGGAATTAGCAACAAAGGAGGGGAGAAGAACGAGAAGAGGATTGGGGTGTTTGTTTAGCTTGGAATTTAAGGAAAAATACAGTAAGTTCCTCGTCCCTTGAATCTTGTAAATTTCAAAGAATAGAAATAATTGGTCGATAAAAATCAAAAGGTAGAAAACATGGGGAGAGTAGTCAATCAAAAGGAAAAAGATAGAAAACAGAAATTCAGCCAGAGGGCACCAAACAAAAATTGAACCAGGATCTCATAGACCAGTTACCTAGTTCTTGACCTAAAGACAAATGCTCTTCACAACTTAGGGTTGAAGTAGATAAATTAGATGATAAATGAAAATTCATTGGAGATGTTTGGACCCCAACTAGAGGCTATGAACTATTTAGTTTCCATTACTACCGAAGGAATCGTTTTGAGCTAGTATGTAACCCATGAAAGCTCAATTTAGGTAAACTAGTTTTCCATAATTTTTTTGTTGATGTCAAATTGATGAAAATGTTGGTCAGTAATTATAATCCAAAATATAGGGCTATATGTGATCTATCTGGGAATCCATTGATACATTTGTCAAAAAATGCAATAATCGAGGTTTTTAAATTAGAAGGGATGTGCAATGAAATAATTGTAAGTGAAGAGCTCGAGAATGACTTTAGAAGGATGAACACCATTTATAGGGGTTGGAGATTACCCATGCACAGAATTAGGCATGGTGGAAAACTGATTCCAATGGAGGACAATGAGGGACCACAATTTCATGTGGATCTTTTTGAGCCTTATATGAAGTAAACCTATTTTTCGGTAGGATGGGTATTGGGAATGGAAGTTCTAGAGTATATGGCAATTGTTCCTATGGTGATTGCAATAGATATTCAATATCATAACTCAAGGCCTTTGGATTATGCTTCATATGTGTTTAAAGAACTTGACATTGGATTGACAAAAATAAAAAATGGAGCTTTTGTCTTGCACCTCAGGAATTATTCATTATTGATGCACTTGGTGTTATACTTCAGGCAAGAATTAGGGTTGTGGCCCCAGGAGCTGAGATTTTCACAATTTGATAAAGAGGGAATGCCATTGCCTATTCAGTCATGGATTGTTGTTTGGGACAAGATGTTTGCCAATTCTAGTTTTGTTCACTTTGAGGAATACTTTGTAAAACCCTTGTATAAATTCTATAATCATCCATGTGATTATTCCTTGTCTGATGAGATAAAAATGTTTCTCAGACCTAAAGATATTCATGGACCATGTAGACACCGAAAATTGGTCTAGGCATGCAAGTACACATTCAACATAATTTTCTATAGTTTGTGGTCATGATTAAATAATATTAATTATTTAATTACCCTTTCTAACACACATTTCCTCTATTAATTAAATTCCCCTTTTTAATTAATTCATTAATAACCTTTATTCAACTTGGATAATTAAATAAATCATATTTGTTTAATTATGTTGCTAACTAATTAATTCTTCCTTATGAATTAAATTATTTATTATTTAATTACCCACCCCCTTTATCTATAATTAAATATTTATTATTTAATTATTCATATTATCCTTTTGAAAAGTCAATTAAATAAATGATCTTTATTTATTTAATTAAAGTCTCTTATTTTCGAATGTTGAATTAAATTAACATTTAATTCATATTTAATTATTTATGTCACATTCTTCTGTCAATCAGTTGACTAATCATTCACTCACCTTCTGACTCGAGATCTATTTTTTGTTCTCCAGTTATCTCTTGGGTTTAACACCCAGTTATCTCTGTGAGAGGACTCTCTGTCACAACTAGTCAATTAACTAGTTCCAAATCATATGCATGATGTGTTTATTAATTAAATATCTTTATTTAATTAATTAAATCATGTTTGCACTCGAATGCATTATTCTCCAACTTCTAACTTTGTCTTTGACATTCAAAGTCTTGTTCTTCTATTTTAGATGACTCTTAACTGAAGATTAAAATCTTGAACTCATGTTTTAACTCACGTTCTAACTTAATCTTTATCCTGCAGTGTTTTATGAATCATGTTCTAACTCACATTCTATCTAACAAAAAACTCACATCGCATGTCATTCATCATTCTTGTTCGTCAATCTCTCTTTCAATTTGAGCCAATCATTCGAAAACCCAAAATCATTACTCCCGAAATCATACACTTTTGACAAGAAACTTATCTTCGATATTTTTCTTAGACACTCAATGAAGTTATGCTTGCATTAATACTGAGAAATATGAGGGCAAGAATAATGAAAAAAAAAATGGAGAAGAGCAATCAAGATAATTCAAAGGAGTGAACGCATATTCGGTGAGACCTTTTCAATTCATTTGTTAGTTTTAGTATGTTTATTTCCTTATTCTTTGTTTTTTCATTTAGATTAATATTGGTTAGATTAAGATTAACATAATTTATTTTAGTTGCAGAGATCTACTAATCCAGATTTTACTCTATGTTACACTTGGTGAACCCGACGTGAACACGCTTGAAAATTCACACATCTTTTCGTCTTTCTGTTCTTCTATTTTTATTTTTTTGCAGGTTATCGTACGGCACACTACATTTGTTCAATACATTGATGCATCTATATTACAAGCTGCATTTTCTAAAAATAGAAACGCATATGCCATTCTGCACCGTATCCGCAACACTTTGAACCACATCCGATTGTCAAAAATTCAACCTGCGAATGACTGTCAAACATGAACCACATCCATTATTAAATCCACACTGTATCTGTGACTCCAAAAGATGCATCTGGCTGGTAAACATTTTTCACTTTTTAATTGACTTTCATACATTCGCGTTTTCTTTTATCGATTTTGTGTGATTTTTTTATTGTTTTTGCTAATGTTTGTTTCAGCTATGTTAAGAGGGAATAACGTAGTGTTTGCAGAATGAAGCATAGAAGATAGTAAAAACCAAAGACAATATTTTCTACAGGACAAAAGCCGAAGACAAGAACAATGAGCTATTGATCAATTTGCATGTAGGACCTAATGCCTTTGTCTTTATTTATTTAGAAAGATTTTTGTTTGGTAGATAGATAACTATCATTTGGATTAAAAAGAATCATTGTTTTCTGTGTTTGTTGCAAAAGCACATATTTTTCACCCTTAAGATTTGGTACATTGAAGTATCCTCTCCCCTTGCGTATTCGTGCAATCCTGGGTGCAAGAGAAATGGTTACCAAATCTAGAACTTGGGTCTATCTTGGTGGGAAAAAGTACTCACCCCAAGATGACCCAGACCAGTAGCACGCTAGATGCCAAGCAACTTCTAGTCAGTATATAAAAGTGGATTCTTGGAGAAACCCAAGAATCACGCACACTATTTTGACGAGATGGAAAAAAATGGACTCTTGCTAACATTGGATAGTGCCCCACAAACTGAATGCCCTTATTAAACACCTTGTTGTAGATTTACCAAAATCCTACCTACTTGTTGGCGCAACAGGGTCAGCCCTATGAAGCCATCTTAAATTCTTATAGTTTATATGTGGATATGAGATGTATGCCATGGGAGTTTATGGGTATAGTAGCTTGGCTGCCCCATATAAGTGAGTGTCATGGAGGGGAGCTAGTGGGATCAAGCTACTAGTCATTGACCATAAATTTGTGTAGCTGGAGAAATCCAAGTAAGAACTCAACAAGTATTGTCCAAAAATCCTTGGTTGTAAATGTTTTTGAGTCTTAACACTCCTCTCATCAAAAACTAAAAAATAAATTGATTTTTGTGCTTGTTTTTTCTATATTCATCAAAAATCTTGATGAAAAAATGGAGTTAGTCAAAATAACTTTTGAGAAAACTTCAACTATCAGTTTAAACACCACATCTATCATAGTGAGTCACATTTGTTAGGGGAAAAGCTGCATGTGTCTGTCAAAAACATTCATTTTCCATAGTCTGGATATTATGATCCGCAACTATCACATTTTGAGTGGCATGTGTGCATGCAAACCGCATCTGTCAATTTTCAAGCCACAAGTGTTTGTCAGAAAATTCAGGTTTATAGAGTCCATATTTAGAACTGCATGCATATTTCAAAACCACATTTGTCATAGAAAACACCGCATGTGCTAGAAAAAATGAATGTGTATTGCAAAACCACATCTGTCATAAACTAAACCTCATCTGTCAAAAATTCCAAACTCTATCAGTGTTTGAAACAAGCATTTAGTCAAATCACCACATGCATCATAGTAAACCGCATCTATCAAAATTTGAACCACAATTGTTAGGTGAACCGTATTTGACTGTCAACAGAAAACTTTGAAAACTGCAAACTGAGTTTGAAACATCACTGTCACTTTCGCTTTTGGTTTCTTAAGCTCAACCTTAGACAAAAACTAAATTTTTTTTTCTCAAAACCTTGCATCATTAGGTGTCATATACATCTTATTCACATTCAATGTCTTAGTCATAGTCATCCTAAGTTGCATGCAAATAGATGCTTCCTAGGAATTTTCATATTGCAAAAATAGATACATTTCCTCGTCATTGGATACATTAATGTTTTGATTTGTCAAAAGTCATTGAGCCTAGTCACTTAGTCCTATTTGTGAATCTTTCTAGCTCAATAGTCTAGTTTGGGAAATTCACCTTGTCAAATGTCCTTGTCCTACAATCAGGTTCCTTGGCCAAACACAAATCCTTGCATGCATTTATTCCATAGGTGGTCAATTCTAACCATCTTAGACTCATTTGTCATCATATTCTACTTGATATTTTTCATATTGTTCATCCTCTCATACATCATCTTAGTACACATCTTTATAGAAATCAATTTACCAACATCATTTATTGTCAAAAAATTAAAAAAAATAGAAATAGGACATATCAGTTTTTAGACATAGTTTGCATTACCCCATTTTGAGCAACTTTTCATGGTCAAAACAAGGTCTTGAAAGAAAAAAAAAGCAATGTCAGACCCCAACGAATTCATCAATCCATTCGGAAATAAACCATCAAGAAGTGAAAGACCACACAAACTTTTGCTTGAAAAACACGTCACTAGAGACACACATGGACGAATATATATAGAAGACATAGACACTGTTGTACAAGATCCTGAATTTGCATCCTTTATGGATGAGTGTTTGGAAAATGATCCCCAATGCTATCTAGCAAAGTTGCTAGTAGAAGGTGCCATACTACCACCAGGATTTGATAGTCATACTTTGAAAACACAGCCTACTCAACCAATGCAAATTGCAACATCAAGTGTTTCTATTCCCCAAATAACCGCAAAAATTCCAACTGGCATACCAACTCAAACATCGTCAATTGTAAACACAACCCCTTTCAACATAATACAAGGTTTACAATTTATTGCGGGGGCAACTCCCTCCAACCCCTTTGGTACCAACACGATTGGTAAGAGATCCAAAGTTGGTAGGAATATTCCTATACCAAATCAGACCATTCAAATAGGAAATATTCCTATACCAAATCAGACCATTCAGATAGGCAATATTCCTATACAAAATCAGACCATTCAGACAAGCAAAATTCCTATACCATATCAGAACCTTCGGACATGAAATATTCCTATACCAAATCAGAACATTCTAACGGGATATATTCCCTCGCCAAATCACAACCCATCACAGAACATGGCATATCAGAACACCTACATCGATCCAAATAACGCAAACAACATGTCCTTGACACAAGTAGATGTCCTTCAAAACCAAATGAAAAATATTCAACAATAGATGGACAGCATGTCTATGTCAGGAAAACAAACTATCTCAATGCAAGACCTATGTCCATGTCCATTCGACAAAGCGCTTTATATGAAACCTTTCCCCCATGGATACATTATACCAAATTTTCCTAAGTATAATGGGAGGAAGAATCCTTTAGAACAAATTAGAGAATTTTCAATGCATGGAGATATCATATGACCCCACATACTTGATGAGACTATTTCCACGAACCCTTATAGGGATAGCGTTGGAGTGGTTTTCTAAATTACCATATGGTATACGATCTTGGGGAAAATTAGCTGAGAAGTTTGTTGAACATTTTTCCTTTAACATAGACAATGAAGTAATAATAGCAACCTTGTTCCACACGACACAAGAAGATGGTGAAACTTTCACCACTTTCTTTTAGAGATGGAGAAGTCTAGCTAGCAGATGTCTAGTCGAAATACCCAAAAAACAAAAGGTCATGATATTTCTCGAAAACATCAATCCGAAACTAAGAGGTGACTTACAAGTACATTGTTGCACTTCATTCCTAGAATTGGTACAAAAGGGGATCATCCTTGAAAAGGGCCTTATTGAAAAAGGTGAAATAAAATTAACATGCAGAAGCCCAATTTTCCAACATCCAAATGCGTCGAATGATAGAAACAAATTCTGGTCTAGGAACAAGAATGTCACAAATGACGACATTGTTGATGCTAAACACATACATACGGGACCAATTGTCACACTTAAAGGATACAACCAAAATGTAGACATGATGAATAGTCTAGATCAAACGGCTAATTATGTCTAAAATTCACAATAAAGACCCCAAAGGAGATTTCCTACATGTGAATTTACACCCTTAGGACAACCAATCGAGGTGGTTTTCAAAGAATTGGTCAAACATAATCTCATCAAACCTTTGGAACCAAGAGAGTATGATCCTGAACAATTCAAACGTTCGTGGTGGGACAATAACGCTTTTTGTGACTATCATCAAATGAAAGGGAACAACCTACAACAATGTCGCCAACTAAAGAATATCATACAAGACTTTGTTGAAAAAGGAACCATAAAGGTAAATGGTCAGAAAAATACTAAGAACAATGATCATAAGGTCTTCACAGACCCATTACATGACCAAATGAAAGGAAAAGCCTCTGGTTTGGGAACCAAGACCAATCCATCTACCAATTACGCAAACACCAAGTATGACTATGGAAAAGGAAAGACCATATAGAGCCTCTGAGTTGCAAACAAACATGTTGATACCATCATCATTAAGAAGCATCCAGAATGTAATGTGAACACACGCAAAACTAAAATAACTATTCTAGGTCCTTCTTCTGAGCCACCTATGCAAAGTTCCAAGTTTAGATAAAATCTCCTCGATCAATTGAACAAAACCCCCACACAAATACCTATCTTGGAACTATTGAATTTGTCACTAGAACATCGAGCCATTCTTGACAAAGCTATGCATAAGACGACTGTTCCAATGGACTTAGATGTCAATTGCTTTGAAGAAATGGTGGGATATTTGACCAACTCGCATCATGCCACATTTTCCCAACAAGATTACTCAACCAAAAAGTCTGATCATAATGAACCATTACATCTTGAAGTCCTAGTCCATCAAACCAAAGTCAGATACGTCTTGGTAGACGGAGGAGCAGGTTTGAACCCATGTACCCTAAAATTGGTTAAGGCATTAGGATTCTCAGAAGACTATGTAGACACTTCTAAGAGTGTAGTCGTCAAGTCTTATGATAATGAGGAAAGATCATCCAAAGGAGTTGTCACACTTTGTATCAGAATTGGCCCAACAATTATGAACACCATCTTCCAAGTCTTGCATCTCACCCTTCCATACATCTTGTTTTTAGGTAGGCCTTGGATACATGCAATGAAATTCATACCTTCAATATATCACCAATGTCTTAAATTACCTTATAATGGCATCGAGATCGTGATTGACGGTGATCCAGATCCTTTTCAATATTGTACAAGCCTAAGGGAAATTTCACAATGACAAGTACCAGTTAACCAAAAAGACTCTTCATCCACTTTGTCACTATATGTTGACCCATCACATCTTACCAAGTCCATTTCATTCAAACCACCATCAAACACTCCTAAGGTCGAGATCCAAGACAAGGGTTGTGGTGAATATCACATAAAGGCATCATACTATGTTAGTCAACTGATTCCACCTAAGGCATATGGCTTTCCCTAGCAGATAGATGACAATCAGTAGTCACATTTCATGTTCCCCCTACAATGACATTGACCAAATGGGGAGAGTTAAGTGAAGAAATTTTGGATCAAGATGATATTACCTCCTAGTTGTATCAAGAAGACAATGAATACCCCCCGTCGTCTATTCAACTAGCTAAAGACCAATATGGAAAAGGATTTAAGATTATGCAAAATGAAGGCTATGATGGGCATAGTGGGTCAGGACTACATCAGAATGGAAGGACATAACCGATCACTATCTCACCACAACCGAAATACCTAGGGCTAGGGTGTCAACCGCTTCAAATTGGGTTTCCTAGCATTTCGTCACCATTTCAAGAGGAAGATTGTGCTTATGTAGGCATCAAGACATCTCATGAACCACTTTCCCAGTCTACGATGAGTCTCATGAACCAATTCCCCCAGTCTATGATGAGTCTCATGAATCACCTCCCCTAGTTTACAATGAATTGCCCGACTCAAGTGATGGTGAATGGGATTCTCTTTCCTCTACCATTACCATAAACATAGATGATCTCTTTGGAGATTTGGACCTAAAGGTAAAACCTGTACCAAAATCATCTAGTCCGCATATTAGGAAACAATTGTCTAAAGAAGAATGGTATAAACACTATTATTGGGAAAGCCTCAATCGTGCATCTTGGGCACCTACCGAACCATCTTCTGATGACTAAGCCCTTACGATAGTTCCACAATAGAATATACCTACCTATAGAAATAAGAACAAGTAGTAGGTAGTCCAAAAGTTTTGTGACCATGTCAACCACTCTTTATTCATCTTGTTAGTTGCTACCTTTAAAAACTCTGATGATGACATGCCTCTCATATATCCTGAACTTATCGACTAGGATCAACAAGGTACATCCATCATAGATACATTCAAGAATGATGAAGCAATTGCTAAGTTCATGGGATTTCGAGAAGGCATACCAAGAGGGGATCATAAAGCTAGTTTTACCATAGACTTGGATGACAAAGCATATTTTGGGGATTCTATTTACACCTCTAGTCACAGAAAAGAGAGTAAAAAGAACAAAGACAATGAAAAGAAAAATGATGAGTCCCTAGGTGCAAATTGAAAGGCGCCTTTGGATGAAGAAATATTCAAAATAAAGGATGTATCTGAGGGTGAAAACCTCTTAGAGGCACCCAAGGATAGAGGTTTAAATATTCTCCCCATTGAATAGGAAAATTCACCGATGCTAGTAGAAGAGTCTATTGAAGTCAACATAGGTACAAAAGAGAATCCTCATATGGTATATTTTGCAGCTTCTTTAATAGAGACAAAAAAACCTGATTTTAAGGACTTCTTTAAAAATAAATAGATAAAATTTTCATGGTCGTATGCTGACATGCCTGGGCTAGATCTAGACCTAATATTGCACCATTTACCACTTTAGCTAGGTATTAATCCATTCAAATAGAAGTTAAGGAAAAGGCATCTGCAAATCGCTCTATTGGTCAAGGTAAAACTTAAGAAACTCTTAGATGTAGGATTCATAAGGACAATAGACTATGCAGATTGGATTTCAAATCTTGTACCAGTGACTAAACCAACTGGGGGCATCCGCATTTGCACAAAATTTAGAGACATCAGCAAGGAATGTCCTAAGGATGGCTTCCCTTTGATGAACATAGACATGATAGTGGATCTTACAGTAGGATACAAGATGCTATCCCTCATGGACGGTTTCTCTGGATATAACCAAATCAAAATCGCACTTGAAGAGCAACACAAGACAACTTTCACGTGTCCATGGGGCACATACTATTGGAATGCTATGCCATTTGGGATTAAGAACGTAGGAGCTACCTATCAATAGGCAATGAATATGATTTTCCATGACTTTGTACACAATCTCATGGAAGATTATGTAGATGACATTATAGCTAAATTAGAAACAAGGGAAGATCATTTGAAGTATCTAGAAAAGATATTCTAGAGGCTAGAAAATTACAATGTCAGGCTAAATCCGAAGAAGTGTGTCTTTGGAGTGAAATCATGAAAACTGTTCGGGTACATCATTTCCAGAAGAGGTATTGAAGTAGATCTAGAGAAGGTAAGAGCTATCATATAAATGACTCCTCCTGTCGGCATTGGTCAACTAAGAAAAATACAAGGAAGATTACAGTCCATTAGGCATTTCATTGTACAACTAGTAGACAAAATACACCCATTTCAACATTTGCTAAAGAAAGGAGTACCATTTGTGTGGAAAATTAAATGTGAGGAAGCTTTCCAACAAATCAAGGATTACTTTCTTACTCCACCTTTTCTCATGCCACCTACAGATGGAAAACCATTGATACTATACATCTTAGCAACCTAGTTAGCATTAGGAGCTCTCCTCACACAACGCAATGATCAAGGTCATGAGAGAGCAGTCTACTACATCATTCGTACCTTGTTAGGATGTGAATTAAACTATAGAAACATAGAATGTTCCTGTCTTGCGGTAGTATTTTCTACTTAAAAGCTATGACACTATATGCTCAATCACCAAACAATGTTGGTTGCAAATATTGATCCCCTCAAGTATCTCCTAAGTAAGGCAACATTATTAGGTCGATTGGCTAAATGGGTTATGATACTTAGCGAGTATGAAATCCAATATGTGGAAAGGAAAGCTATAAAATGACAAGTCATTGCAGATAAGTTAGAAGATGCACCCATGAAGGCAAACCATCCTTTAGTGGCAGATTTTCCTAACAAATTTATCTTTAACATTGACACTAGAACAAATTGGAAATTATACTTTCAAGGGTCACATACACAATGTGGTTCAAGAGCAGGTATTCTATTTGTGACAGCTCAAGGCCAAACCATTCCTAAATCATTCAGGATTTCTTTCCCTTGCACCAACAACATAACAGAGTATGAAGCCTTAGTGAAAGGATTAAAAATGGCAACACAATGGAAGATTAAGAGCCTACATTTTTTTGGCGATTCTCAGCTAGTAGTCCACCAAGTAAATGATGATTATGAGACTAAGGATGAGAAAATTTCCCCTACAAGTGCATGGTTGACAGTTTCAAGTATACTTTGATCATATTTCCTTTCAACAAATACCACGTATTTAGAATAGGGCTGCAGATGCTATGGCAATTGTGGGTTCCTTGTTGGATATTCCAAGTAATGTGCCTAAGTTTGAGTTTTTGGTTGAACAACTATTGGTCCCTACCTATGATGTCCCTGATTTTTTGATGGTGTGTAAAATTGTTGGTCCTACGTTCCCCTGGTATAAAGAAATATTTGACTACCTAACCAACCAAACCTTACCTCTAGACCTATCAAATAATGAATGTCAAACCTTCATCTGTAAGTCAGCTAAGTACACCATCATCTAAGATACCCTGTATAGACATACCTTAGATAATGCCCTAATGAGATGTCTCGATGCTAAAGAAGCACAAACAACTTTGCAAGTAGTGCACAAGGGTATATGTAGATCCCATTCAAGTGGTCCTACTTTAGCCCATAAGATTATGAGATTAGGTTATTATTGGCCTACAATGGAGAAAGACTCATATATCTTTGTAAAGAAATTTAGATAGTGTCAGATACATGGAGATTTGATAAGAGCACCAGCACAAGAGCTTCGATCGATTACATCACCATGGCCTTTTGATCAATGGGGACTTGACCTCATAGGTAAGATACACCCTCCATCATCTAACAACCATAAATTCATCATAACCGCTATGGAATACTTCACCAAATGGATTGAACCTATTCCCATGACCTACATCACTGACATGCAAATATCCAAGTTTATCTTAAACTATATCATTTGTCAGTATGGTGTACCCCAATTCATAATCACAGACAATGGCTTCCCATTCAACAAACAAGAAGTACACCATCTATGTGAAGAGTTCCATATCAAGCATCATTTTTCCACCCCATATTACCTGCAAGGTAATGGCCAAGCCGAGGCATCTAATAAAACCATTGTTCGAATCCTGAAGAATACTGTCAATGATGCTGGTCGTGACTGGTACCTACAACTTAATCCTACCTTATGGGCTTATCACACAAGCATCCGTACTCCCACTGGCACCACTCCATATTCCCTAGTATTTGGATCCGAAGCTATCTTACCTATTGAGGTTGAAATACCTTCCCCGAGGGTATCCTTGAAGGGTCACATTGATAATGAACAATACCATGTATCTAGGTTACAAGAGCTAGAATAATTGGATGAGAGAAGACAAAAAGCACTAGACCATTTGCAAGCATATCAGAATCATCTTTGTTGAAGCTATAATAGGAAAGTTCTAAATAGACACTTTGACATTGGTGACCTGGTTTTAATGGAGAATCCTAAGAATCAAGCTGAATGAGAAAAACCAAGTAAGTTTGAACCTAACTGGTTAGGACCTTATATTGTAACAGAAGCTTTTGGGTCAGGAGCGTACCAAATCTCTAATCCTAAAGGAGAGCCACTTTTTTCACCTATCAATAGTCTACATCTAAAGAGGTTGTATGCTTAGCTTCTAAGAATCTGTGTCTTAATCTAGAAAATACAAAAAGATGAAAAAACAAAAAAATGGTTACCTTGATGAAAACTTGGCAAACAGGTGTCTCTATAACACCAAAAAAATTGATAAAATAAAAAAAGTAAAGAGAAATAGTCCATCCAATAGTGAAAACCACTTCGGTGGTGCTATGGATAAGTACAATGGTGAAAACCTAGAAAATAGGTGCTATATGTAGTCAAGCTTGCTCTCTCATCTACCTTCATTCCAATCAGACTTTGTCACCATCCATCCATCATAATAAATGGTTTTCTTATCCATTGCTTGGAATGATTTACATCTAACATCTATTTCATCATATTCCCCACTCCATCTCGCAAGTCTTATTCCTAAGTAGGGGAAAATACTTGTTCTATTCCATGACACCTTGTACATAACATTACACCATCAAAAATGTCTTGAAAAATCCCAAAAGCAGTAGAAAACTTCAAAAATCCAAAAAAAATCTAAACCAGTCAAAAATCCCAAAAACAGAGTCAATTCTTTCATGTCTAGTAAGTCATGTTTAGTCAATCATGTTAAGTCAGTCATATACATAGTCGAACTATGTTGCCTCTGTGATTGGGATGTAGGCAAGGCCATTAATCGATGTGCCCTCGAGGCATTAGGTCTGTTTGTCTAGGTTTGTCATGTATCACACACATTAAAATCATGACTCTTTGTACGTTCAAAGTCATTGGTCATGTTGAACTATGAGGGCTCTACATGTACAATGTAGGAAAGGCTAATCAATTGATGAGCTCCTAAGACCACACTAGGTCAATCCAATAGGGATCATTTACATTCACTATCACACATCTGGCATATCATCAACATTAGGTCAATACTTTAGGGTATCACATCATGTTATACATTGTCAATACAACACACACACTTTTAATCATTCAATGAATCAAAACAAGTCATGCATCAAGAAGGAAAAACATCTCAAATAGTCATTAGGTCAATATCAAACACATTGTCAAAATTATTAACTTCTATCTTTGCAGGATATGTCTTTCTTGTCAATAGGCGTCATGAAATTGTCATGGCCTCATGTTGCTTGTTGCATCAACATCATTAGGCTCCAATGTCTTATACAACATGTGTCTTTCTGAAACCAGGCTTTGTCATGCCTTATATAGATAGTCACCAAGTCAAAACTAGACTCAATGTCTTATTGCAGTATATGTCATCCCTCACATTGCGCTATGTCAAACATCAAACAATCAAAAAAATCCCACAAGATCAAGTTTTGGCGAATACATTTATTTGGCATTATGACTTTATATCTTATTTTTTCTTATCTTTTTATCAATTTTTGAATTTAGTTTGGTTACTAGCTTTCTCAAGGATGTCCTATCAAGGATTTAGAGAAGCAAGGATGTCTCAGGACTCTTTTTCTCTGGCTACTATTTATCAACTATCTTTTTAACATTGGTTTTTGAGTCATGTTACTAGTTTACTCAAGGATGTCCTATCAAGGATTTAGAGGAGCAATGATGTCTCATGAACCATATTTTATTTGTCTATTGTCTATGGTTTGTTAAGATGAAATGATTGGGGCATCTTGTCCTTAGTCTGAGTTAAGACACTCCTTGTCTACGACTATCTGTTTTTCACAGATGGATGACTTTGTACACTATGGTCTATCTCATATCATAGTGCATACTATCCATTTGTGTCATGTCCCACCCAATGATGATAACAAGAAAAGCATAGCATACTTGGAAAAATATCGAATATCATCTGTCTTTCAATCAATAAACCTTTTGTATTTCTTACTAACATTCTAAATTCTTTCATGCTAACATTTCTTCTTCAAAATAATGATAAAGCCATGTGACACAAAAAAAAAATTAGATAATCTACATACATTCCATAAACATGTCATATAGTTACATTACATTAACATCTTCATTACATATTTGAACAATAATTATATCATAGGCATTTCATCATCTTACATAATGGAAACATTACACATGTTCATCTCATCATCACATATAAGTAACATCATAACTATTCATTACATCCATTATCATAAGTAAATAACGACATCCATAACATCATAAAATGCATAACTCATAACATGTAGAAACATTCATTCATAACACATATACATACATCATCTAGGAAAAATAATCATATAGAAGAAATGCATCACCATAAAATAGAACTACATATCATATAGAAGCCACCAAAATCATATATATATCGCTCAAAATAATGTGTCATAGTACAATGTCATAATGTCTCCATAAATAAAACATGAGCTCGCAGGCTCTCTGATCAAAATACAATGTCTACATATGTAACACTATCAACATGTCCCACTACCACTACTATCACATGGTGAGGGTGGTGGGAAAAGCCTTGAAGGTGCTCTCTGTGAGGTGGAAGGCCTCTCATATGGACCTTCCCTCATTGGTCCTACCACACCCTATGTACTCTGTGTCCTGGTATGACTCCTGCTCTGTGATCTCTGACTATGAACCTCTGAAAAGCTAGGAGCTTGCCTCTCTGCTGGCACCACTGCCTCATATAAATCCCTATAATAGGTAGCTCTCTCAACTGATCTGACTAACTCCCATACCATGCCATCAGATGAAGACCCATTTCAAATGCATTTGACCTATGTGAACTTCTTCTCTATCTCCTATCTCTGAGCTATGGCTTGATCCCTCTCCATGAGTGCACTGTCTCTCTCTACATGTGCACTGTCTCTCTCTGCATAGGCACTATCTCTCTCTATCCTTATAGAATCAAAATTTTTTGTTATTAGTCTGAGTCTCTCCTCCAAAGAATCCCTATCACCATCCCTAGGGGCATCATCCTCCTATCTCCCCTCCACAATCTGATCCCTGAGCTCTCTCTCCTGCTCCTCCATCAGTGCCTCCCCTCCAGATCATCCTCCCCATATCTTGCCAGAATACCTAGAGGGTCTATATCCATATCCATATCAACATCCTCTATGACATCCTCTCCCCCAATATATACATTGGCTTACTCCTCAACAAATGCCTCCTCGATAGCATGCTCATCTTTGCCCTGTACATCCACTCCACCTCCGATGTCCATTATCGGTACATCCACTACCGTTGCCTCTCAAATAGGTGAAAGTCCCCCTACTTGACCCCCTCTCCATCCTATTCATCCTTTCCTACTGCCTCTACCATCATCACCTCTCCCTCCAACTCTACCAACTCTAGCACCTCCACCTCTCCGTCGTCCTCTCGTTCATGTGCCTCATCTCTCCACTAGTGCTAGAAAATATGGATCAGTGTATGGAATAGGACGATGCTCTACCCACCATGCAGCATATGTAGTTGTTGTACCTGGGTCTATTGCTCCATCTCTCCATCCCCACTATACTGGTTGTAAATCCTATATCTTTGCCTCTGCAGTAGCTACTAGAATCATGGGCCTCAATATGGAACCACTCTCGAAGAATGAGCAAAATCTACTCTGCTCTGAGGCTCATCCTGAACCTCGCCGAACTATCTCAAAACTCTATCTGGTAGGTGTCTCTCTATGATATGTACACTTGAAATAGTCCTCCCAATCAGGTACTGTGTCTATCTATAGAATGGAAAATATATATCCTCATCTACCCACTTCTCACAATCCATGTGAACTGATCTAGAATATCAAGTGCATGTCTCAACAATCCAATGTCTCCCACATGACTCTGAGTGATGCACCCCGTGCATCCGAATACATACAGGAATCTCTCCTGTCATTCTATAGTAACTGGAGGATGAAACATAGCTATCCTCTCCCAAGCCCACACCATCAATAGAGTGGTCACACAACTCAGTGACCAAGCATCTCTATATGCAATATCATGTAAGTGAAAATATAACATCCCCAATAGACATGGACCCCTAGCATACTTGGTCTCTCTCTCCAACATCCCCACCAACATCTCACCCCATCTAACAGGAAAACCATGACCCCGTCGGTCTGGTAGAACTATCCCTCCTATCAGTGTACATAATATACAATCAATCTTATCGTATCTATCCACCAATATTGGCCATCTGATCTCATAGTGCTTGATGTCGGGCCTATTGATATCGTCCACCTGATAAAATCTTGCAAGCTTGGTCAATCCGTGTTGGGTATTGTACATCACCCACTCTCCCCTAATAGGAAGTCTCAGTATCCTGTACACATCCTCCAATGTGACAGTTTCCTCCCCAGTCAGTAAATTAAATGATGATGTCTCAAAGTGCCATCGCTCGCATAATGAAGTAAGCATCCCCTTGTTCACTCAAATAGTGGGCATTGACAGACAATGACGTAGACCAAGTCTCCATAGAAACCATATCTCTGCACTAGTCAAACGATCTCTCAGATCAAATGTGTCAGGACGTGTCTCCCACATATATATGAGATCTAATAGAACCTGCATTTTAAACCATGATGTCAAGAATTTTCAAGTTTTTCTTCGAATTTTTTTTTTCTAAAATTTTACTAGCCAAATGTGGCTCACTGTAACAGATGCGGTGCATTTTAACAAATGCATTGCATAATGCCTCTTTTGTGATTTATATCACATATTCATTGCACATTTCACATACCTATTTCTACCTACCACACATGCGGTGCATTTTACCAAATGCGGTGCATTATCTACAACCTATCTACCTAATACATATGTGTTTCACAAATTCATATGTGGTTCACTATCCTACATTCGTCTATTCCTAATGTATATGCATTGCATAACTACATATGCAGTGCATTATTTTTCATATGCATTTAATCCCTAACATGCCTAATCTACCCTACATGTGTTTTTTTATCATGCGTCATTTCACCGTCAAATGCGGCGAATACGACGATATTTGCGTCGTTCACAAATGACCGTATTTGCTAATAAACTTTTAAATTCCTAAAAACATGTGCAAAAATAAATATCAAGAGTTTATTTTTGGGTACATACCAGTGGTCCTATGTTAGTTGGCCACCTGAAGGTCCAGATCTGATATCCTTGATGTGCAACATAAGGGATGGGTGCCATTTTCGTTAGCTAGTCAGAGAAAATCTTCTGTTTTCCAAACTCCTCTGAGTGCAAATGAATTGATTTTCAACCTAATTCCTATTTATAGGTAGGGTTTGGGTGGAATTTCTTCAGCCCTTCTCTATTGGCCACTTAGCCTTTCAACTTAAAATGACTCGTACATGTTTATATACACTCCAATTTCAATTCCGTCAACTCCATAACATTTCTAACTATCAAATTGACTTATCGGGAATATTTCTTGATTTATTTGAAATTTTTCAAAAATTGTCAATTTTCCTGAGTGGGCATACCTTAACCTGTTTCATGTTGGGGCATGATTGGGGCATATTTTCTTTGACACAACGTCATGACAACATTGTATCAAAGAGGAGAAAACTGTAGACACCGAAAATTGGTCTAGGCCTGCGAGAACACATTCAACATAATTTTCTATAGTCTGTGGTCATAATTAAATAATATTAATTATTTAATTACCCTTTCTAACACATATTTCCTCTATTAATTAAATACCCCTTTTTAATTAATTCATTAATAAACTTTATTCATCTTGGATAATTAAATAAATCATATTTGTTTAATTATGTTGCTAACTAATTAATTCTTCCTTATCAATTAAATAATTTATTATTTAATTACCCACCCCTTTATCATATGTCAAATATAATTAAATATCTTTATTTAATTATTCATATTTTCCTTTTCAAAAGTCAATTAAATAAATGATCTTTATTTATTTAATTAAAGTCTCTTATTTTTGAATGTTGAATTAAATTAACATCTAATTCATATTTAATTATTTATGTCACATTATTTTGTCAATCAGTTGACTAATCATTCACTCACCTTCTGACTCAAGATCTATTTTTAGTTCTCTAGTTATCTCTTGGGTTTAACTCTTGGTTATCTTTGCAAGAGGACTCTCTATCACAACTAGTCAGTTAACTAGTTCCAAATCATATGCATGATTTGTTTATTAATTAAATATCTTTATTTAATTAATTAACTCATGTTTGCATTTAAATGCATTATTCTCCAACTTCTAACTTTGTCTTTGACATTCAAAGTCTTGTTCTTCTATTTTTGAAGACTCTTAATTGAAGATTAAAATCTTGAACTCATGTTCTAACTCACGTTCTAACTTAATCTTTATCTTGTAGTTTTTTATGAATCATGTTCTATCTAAAAAAAATTCACATCTCATGGCATTCATCAATCTCGTTTGTCCATCTCTCTTTCGATTTGAGCCAATCATTCAAAAACCCAAAATAATTACTCTTGAAATCATACACTTTTGAGAAGAAACTTATCTTTGATATTTCACTTAGACACTCGACGAAGTTATGCTTGCATCAATACTGAGAAATTTGAGGGCAAGAATACTGAAACAACAAAATGGAGAAGAGCAATCAAGATAATTTGAAGGAGTGAACGTATATTCAGTGAGACCTTTTCAATTCATTTGTTAGTTTTACTATGTTTATTTCCTCATTCTTTGTCGTTTGATTTAGATTAATATTGGTTAGATTAAGATTAACATCGTTTATTCTAGTTGCAAAGATCTACTAATCCAGATTTTATTCTATGTTACAGACCAATCAGCCACAATTGGGGGGATTGGTATTGTCTAGAGAACACAACCATGATTAGGGTCTATGGATTTGAATATTCTCTATTTATCTTGCCTAGAATAGCTCCAGATAAGATTGCTTACTTAGAAATTGTTAGGCAAATGGATTTCTCCAGTGTCATGAATTTAAGCTCTTTTGGAAAGCAGGCTTGTATGCCTAGTATGTTATGTTTTGGTGACTTTACTGTGTTAGAAAAAGAAGGATATAACCTGATTCTTGATAAGTTATTACAGTACAACTTGAAGGAAGGGCCATTGAGAAATTTTTTTGACCCAAAAGGGTATATCCACTCGGCTAAACAAAAGATAAAATTTGGAGGATATCATCATGTTCCCTATCAGTTTGATGATATGAAAAGAAATTTGGAAGCAGAAGAGGCAGAGATGGTGATTGAGCAACATAGTCAAGAGTTGTTGGATATGGAACTGTTGTCGTCTAGTGAAAATGCATCAAGGGCTAACATGTCACAGGGTCCATCAGGTAAGGTATCAAGGACAAGAACCTAGGGTTATACCTATTCTGCTAGAGAAATAAATATTGAGGAGAGTGTAGATACAAATGTGAGACATGAATAATATAAATATTTTATAGTAGATGACGAGTTTGTAAAAACTTTAGAATTTAAAACATTTCTATACAAGCAAAAGGGAAAGGAAATAAGAGAACTGGTTGACAATGTGACACCAAGAAATGAAGAGCAATTGTTGAAAATTTTGAGAGATGACAAGTATAACCCCTTAGAAAAAGAGATAAATGTTGGAAAAGGCCGATGTCATGATTTTCTCAGGATTGGACCTCAATTCTGTATTAGTCTTCAATAGTTTCCTGAAGGACAATAACACTACACACAAGATCAACTTGGAAAAGGTGACAAAAGTTTACGCAGGATCAAAATACAACCCGGATGAGGATACATTAATTATTTGGGCTCTATACCCACCTCACAAGAAGTCAGTTGTCATTGATACCGAGAAATCATTTGGACATGTCATGAACCTTATGGCTAGGGAGGCTGATCCAGCTGCAACATCAGAAATTGGGATCAATGTAGCAAAATTGAATAAAGCCCAAATACAGGGATTGATTAGAGAAAAGGAGATGTACAAAACAAATAACAAAAGAATGTTGAGTGAAAATGAGTGTCAGAAAGACTTAGTGAATGTTACAACAGGGCCAACAAAGCTACTCACCCAGGGTTAAATTTTTTAGATAAAGGACCATTGGGAGGGATCAAGTTTATACTCTCAAAAGAAACATGACACACAACAATAATCAAAAGGAGGTAGGCCATTTTAACTACTTGGTTAAATAAACTTTTGGGAAAACACTCATAATACTTTGATGAAATAAAAGAACATAAAAGGGTGGATGGTATAATCCAAGAGAAACTTGAGGAAATAAAACAATGGGATACTCCTTAAAATTCATTAATTGAGGATGTTAATTGTGTTATGGATAAGCACAAAGGTTTCTTTGAGGAGTTACAAGAGGATGCACAAGAATTGATAGAAACCGCCTAAAATGGACTGACTATGTTCTTTGATGATGGAGGAAAATTAAAGGAAATGGCTACATGGAAGAGAAAAAGTGAATTAATACTCCAAGAGATGTTAAAGACAACCATTGCAAAAGATGCAACATTGGATGAAGCATGTGAGCAGAACGAATGAATGGTGATGATGGAGATCATGATCCACAATGCATTAGGAGATGCAGATACACATGAGCACTGAGACTACATAGATCACATGACGAGATTTCATTTATGGCTTAACAAAGCTTATTTAATTTTAATCTTGTTAGTGTTTCATGCTTAAGACATTTTTGAAAGGACACATCTTTTCAGGTGGTTGATAAATATAAGTATCTGTTTTTTGTAACATAAAGGGAGATTTAAAAAAATATTAGAATAGAAGGTAGATAGCAAGAACTATTTCAAAATGTTTATATTCAAAGGGACCATGTTGCATTTATAATATTTGAAGGAGATAATGAAACATTTCTGATTTGGTGACTTCATTCTAGTATTAGTTGTTTGTTGAAATTCTGCAATTATTTGATTATCTCCAATGTGATGTTTCTTGATTATTTAAATTGAAGTATCAAGTATATGTTAAATTTATTAGTGCATATTTGTTGTATCTATGTGATCTTATTAATTGGGTTCTTTAAAGAAGAACTAAATTCCTTTCAATCAATTTTAGTAATATGGAGATGTTATTTGGATCGGTAAGAAGAATCAGATAGTTAGGATTGATATTCTGCCTCAAGAAGGGTTTGTCAATTACATTCTCAGATGTTTATACAAGCTATAAACTCACATTTGTATGCCAAAAAATTAGAGAAATTTCCAGATATATGCCATTCATCTAAGACTTTCCTTTGTCTCCGTTTTACCCAACAAGGCACTCGTCTCCTCTATTTCATTTTTAGTTTTATTCATTTCATTTGACATCTATTAACTGGACATATCATAACTCACCTTGATATTGCATATACTATTTATACCAAATTTTATCTGATATTGCATATACAATTTATACCAAATTTAGATCATATCTCTCCACTGTCAAATTGATAGTTTAGTCAAGTAGGAAGTGTAGACACTCAAATTTATCCTCACATCACATTATTCGTCTATTGGTTAAAATGATCAATTCATTCAATACTTTCTTTTATTCATGCATTTCATCAAATGATTAAATCATCTCATTATTGTTTGCATCTATCACATTATCATCTTTGCACTATCATTCATTATCATAATCATTCACTGGAATTTCATAATAAAACTATATTATGATTTAAATCACATTACTTGCATATATCATCCACCTCATATGTCATTTTGTTAAATCATCACATCATTAAAATATTATCACCACATGATCATTCATAATTTATACTAAATCATAATCATTCATAATCCATTTGCATAATAAGTCATAAACATCATTTTCATATTAAATCAATTATCATTACTATCCATAATTGTTTCATATTCATCTCCATTAATAAATCAATTATCATAGTCATTGATTATTATTTCAAAATAAACTAATTATCATAACTTAGATATAATCATATCATTTGCATAAACCATTCATGAAATATTATATTTTATCACTGTCATTCTCATCCATAACATTTAACCCAACAATGTGGGATAATGAAATTTCCTTCTCTCACATCTTTTATCCCATATTTCATCTTCAACCCCTCTCCCTCCTCATGGAAATCTCATTTAAATAGGATTTTCCTCTCAGTTTAGCTCTCACAAATTTACATACTCATACCATCTTTTCATCTTGATTACATTTCTCATTCATCATAGCCTCTTTATTGCATTTTGTGCTCATAAAATCTGAGAGAAAATGCATGAATAAAGATCTTGGTGATAGGGAGACAATGGAGATTGATTTCTTTTAAAAGCATTGTTTTTTTTTCTTTTTCTGTAGTTTAGATTTGTATTTCTAGTTTTTCTTTTAATTAGAATGGTTCTATTGATGTGAGTTGAAATGGTGGTTCTTACTCCATAGAATCATACATTTTTCTGGCTCTACAAATGGTGAACTCGACATGAACAAGCAATCGTTTCTTCATTTTATTGTTGTCTCATTTTTTTCTGCTGTTGTTGAGTTGTTTGAAACCATATCAGCAGCATCAAATTTGTTGGAGAAGCATGAGAAACAAATGAAATCACATTTCTATTTTTGCTGCCATGTTTTTCTCACTATTAAGTAGTTTGAAATACATCTCTGAAATTGCCCTCTAGTCATGAAGAATGTACCAGGCATTGTTTTGGGGGTAAAATAGTTGATTTACAGCAAACAAAAGCTATAAAAAAATAGCTTTTAATAAAAAAATATGATCACTACTCTTCAAATTTTTCCAGTTAAATGTTTTTCATTCCAAACAACATTTGTTTGGATGCACTGTTGATGGTTACTTACATTGCTACTATTGTTGGCATGAGAGGATAGAAGAGATTGTTGTCTTTTTTCATGACTGCATATTTTTGAAGGTCTTTGCTAAGAACTGTGAATGGATTTTTTTGGCACGGTTTCTTTTTCAATTTCAAACACATCTATTCCATTGTCTTGTGCTAATTTTTGAATATTTGTAAGGGAAGAAAATGATTGGTTTTCCTCAAATTTGGATCTGATTTTCATGGTCTACTGTAAATTGAAATAGTTTATCTGTCTAATTTTTTTATGCTTTTGACAACATTTTATGAATTCTGGTAGAATATGCTTTAATCTTTTGATATGCTACAGGCGAAGATGCATGAATGCTTCTCATTTCAGTTGTCACCATAAATACTACAGTTTTCTATTTTGTGTTTTTAAATTTTGAAACTACTGCAACATGGCGCATGGCAGAGCATAATAACTCATGATTTTAAACTTAGTTTTAGTTTTATTTTAATCTTAGATTTATTTTTAATTTTAATCTTAGTTTTAGTTTTAGTTTTATCTTTAACTTAGATTTAATCTTGTAGTTTAAAGTTTAGATTAATTCTAATTAGTTCTTTATTTTAAATTGGTTTTTATTTCTAGATTAGTCTTTGATTTTAGATTAATTTCTAATTCAAGATCAATTATCTTTTAAATTAGAAATAGTTTTATGAGAATTAGATTTGTAACTTTAAAATTAGATTTAGTTTTAACATAGATTTTAGTTTTTGACTTTTAGTTTTTTAGTTTTTTTTTCTTAAATTAGATTTAGCTTTCTAACTAGATTTAACATTTTTTTTAAAGATTTAATTTGTAATTTAGAACATAGGATTAATTTAATTTAGTTTAAATTAGATTTAATTTTGATTTTAATTAACTTTGATCTAGATTTAATTCAGATTTTAATTTAAAATTAACTTTAATTATAATTTAGATTTTAACCTTCACTTTAGCTTTTAATTTTTAATTTAACTTTTCTCTTAATTTGTCTTTTAGTTTAAATTATATTTAGCTTTTATTTTTAATTTAGAGCTAATCTCTAATGTAGATTTAGTCTTTGAATCTAGATTTTGATTTTTTTAATTTTGATTTAACTCAATAATTTAGAGTTTATTTTATTTTAAACTAGATTGTAGGGTAAATGCTAATTTTATTTTTGTTTGATTGGGGGACTAATTTTATTAATTTGGGTTCTCTTGCAAGTTCGTTTGGCAAAGAATTGAAAATCAAAACATTCGCTTGTTGAAGAAAGGATGCATGAGACTACTAATGAGATTTTGATGCAGGACGTTCATCGAAGTCATGAATTTGAAACCAATTATCTTTTAGATTAGAATTTTTTTCAAATTGGTGCTTTAAAATGAACAATTGTCTTCTATCACATAGTGTTAACTAGGGGTTCAATGAACACTATTTTTTGTGCTTGACGGTGGTAGGTGATTATGCTCTCACCTCGTACAAACTAGGTGATTAGAAAGCCAAAACCATCTATTTTATGTGTCACCCTAATTCAATAATCGAAGTATCCTCTCCACTTGTGCACTTGTGCAATCCTAGGTGCAAGAGAAATGATTATTGACTCTAGAACTTGGGCCTACCTTGGTCAGAAAAAGTACAACCCCAAGGCGACTCAGACTGACAACAAAGATTTTTTCCCAAGCTACCCCCGACCAGTATATAAATGTGAATCCTAAGGGAAAGCCTAGGATTACAAGTGTGGATATGTCATATGGACCAAGTAGTACTCCCCAAAACCTTGTTGAGCATAACCTCTTCAGGCTGGAGTGCCTCCTAAATGGAGCTTAATCTTGTGCCCCATGTATGGCCACTCAAACGGGGGTCCCAAACTAAAAACCTTTGTGTAGTTGCTAAAATCCTTCTATTTGCTAGTGCAACACCGGTCGATGTGAAGGCATCCACATCTTCATAGTTTTTAGTAGAGATGATCAATTGCCATGGGAGCTTCATGGGGGTTGGAAGCCTGGTTGGCCTGAAAAGTGAGTGAACTATAGGGGGAGCCTGTACAACCAAGCTTCTGGATTCACATGCTAAGAATATGTGGCTAGGGAAACCCACGTGGAATCTAGTAGATATTGTCATTTCCAACCTTAGGATTTGTGCTTGTATTGCAAAAATGTAAAAACACATCCACAATTAAAAAAAAACTCAAAAACACTTTGTTTGTTATATCTTGTGTGTGTGTTCCAAAATAGACCTCAAACAAACATCACACCCAGTACCTTGCAGCATCTCAAACTTTGCAAACCTCAAACGGTCCAAAAACACAAACATACAATGTGAACCTATCACTTGGATTTCTTGGGGTCATCATCTTTCAGTTTTGGTCTTTTAGTCCTTGCATTCCATATAGACTTTGCATTTCACCTAGTCCTTGCATTCCACCTAGTCCTTTCATGTTACTAGTCCTGCATACATAGGTGACATTACATAGTCCCTGCATATAGATAACACTCCACCTAGTTCAGGCATGTTCAACCCCTTTGCATATCAAGACCATCTCACCTAACCTTTGCATGTTCCAAGAATTTAGTCCTTTGCATATTCATCATCGATCAAACAAAACCCTTAGCTTGCACTTAGGCTGCTCTTCCTAGGTCTTGAAATCAAACCATTGGCTATCTATCACCCGCATCACTTGAGGTTCATCATCCTTGAGTTAGGGAACATACCATTACCCTTGAGTATGGAAATCCTTTTGGAGTTCATCATCTCCTACATACCCTCTCTCGATCATTGGTCCTTGTGTCTATCTATCATAACACAAGTAAAGCCTGACATCATAACCAACTTTGGACCTACAGTTTCTTTTGAGCTTTCGCATTCTTAGCTTTTCATATCATACCTTATCACTTCCATATCCCATCTTAGAATCATATCCTTTTCATTGCATCCTAGTCTTAGGTCTCATACATTACCTTGGATTGAAAATCAAAACAATCAACTATGAACCCTAAAACAAGAGAAAAAATGTTTCAAGAAGAAGGGAACCCTTAGGGAAAATAATTTGATAGGGAAGATCACACTAGTGTTGCAACTAGTGAAACAAGTGAAATTGAGGATGAAGAAATAATGCAATCCACCATAAATTAAGCTCTTAAGGATCATAGATTCACTAAACTTCTTACGGAGGTAGTCAAACGTAACCCACAACAATACTTCAAAGCCCTTGTTGATGAAGGAATCAAAATGCCTCTTTATTTTGACATGTCACTACTCACAATGAATGACCAACCTAAATCTAGTGAATCTAAACATCCAAAAACAAACAACGATGGTAGAATCAAATATCATAGACCCTTTTATCTACAACCAGGTTACAAGTGATCTTCAAAGACCTCAAAACCCACACCTACAAATGATCATATTTTGGATGAGCTTAGAACATTGAGACAAGAATTGGACACTCTTAAGAACCATGAAAAACCTTTTCAACACCAAACAAACCAGGTGAATCTTTTGTGTCATTCTTGTAAAGATGGAGAAATTTAACAAAATGATTACCTTATATCATTCCTGATCAGGAATTGGTTGACCTCTTTTGTCAAAATTTGAACAAAGAAATTGGAAGGGAACTTTGCCTCAAATGCTTGGATTCCTTTGATGATGCCATAGAAATGGGATTCTGAATCAAACAAAATCTCATTGATGATGGAACCATAAAACTTAATAATGATAGAGATCAAAAATCAAATTCAAACAACAAGACACCTTTTTGGGTAAAGAACAAGAATGTAGTCAATGACGGAGTTGTTGATGCAAAAATAACTAAAACATCATTGGTTGTTTATAACCTCAAAGGTTCATCTTTAGATAAAGGAAAAGAAAAACAAATAATTTTCCCTAAACGAAATTTTACACCATTGGGGATATCACTTGAATCCGCATTAAAAGAACTTCTTGAAATCAATATTATAATGCTACTTGAAATAAAGGAATATAATCCACAAGTCAAAACCCCATGGTGGAATGATATCACTTTTGTGACTATCATAGACATAAAGGACATAAGACTAGTAGTCACAATAAACTTCGACATCTAATACAGGACCTTATTGATGATGGTAAGATAGTGGTTGATGAACACACTCCTTTGGGTAACTCTGATCATGAGGTGTTTAAAAACCCTTTGCCTAAGCATGACAAGGATAAAGGAAAGGCCCCTAAATCTGGTGATGGTGTAAACTATACTACTATTAAGTATGGCTATACCATACATAACAATAGTGAGGTTGATAATCATGTAAACATTTTCATTATAAAAGACAAAGCACCTGATTGCAAGGTTACTACCCACAAAGGCATAATCACCCTTAAAGGTCCTAATTCAAAGCCCACTACACTAGCTTCACAGTACAACCTCATAGAGAAGTTAGGAAAAATGCTCACACAAATTTCCATACTTGAGTTGCTACACCTATCTCCTGAGCATAAAGCTATCCTAGATAAAGCGCTTGCTATTGCTATAGTGCCTACAAACCTGCATGTAGATCAATTCTAAGCTATGGTGGGACATATCACCTCACCTTACACCATCACTTTTACTGAAAATAATGATTCATCCGCTCGACAACCACATAATGCAGCTTTACACATTGACATCCTTATCAATAATTCCAAGATCAAGCGAGTTCTAATAGACAAAGGAGCAGGTCTTAATATTTGTACCCAAGAATTGATCACAAAATTGGGGTTTTCTAAAAATGCACTTGATCCAAGGAACAAGATTACCATAAAGGCATATGATGAAGAGGAACGCTTGTCTAAAGGATCAGTTACTCTACCAATCAGAGTCGGCCTCATGGTAAAGGATGTGGTTTTCCAAGTCCTTGATCCCCACTAATCTATAATATCCTCCTTGGAAGACCTTGGATTAATGCAATGAAAGTAGTACCTTCTACATACCACCAGTGCATTAAATTCCCACACAATGGTGTTGAAATCACAATACAAGGAGATCCCAACCCTTTCATGTATTGCCATAATCTAAGCCCTAAAACTGAAATCACAATCCCAAGCAATTGTGAAGCACCTCCTTCTCAAGCATATGTTGATCCTGAGTCCTTAAAAGAATCCACTTCATTTATCACACAATCAAACCCCAAGGTCCAAATCCATGATATGGGATGTGGAGAATACCGTATGAATAATTTACCAGCAAAACAAATTGCTAATGTTGTCAAGGAGGGTAAAAATTCCAACAATGATATCAAGACAGCTGCAGAAGGAACACAAAAATATGACCATGCTTGGATTGAAACCTTTTGGGATCCTGATGATACACCTGCATTTTCCATATTTTCTTCCACTCAAGCTTTTCATATTTATGATAACCCCTTGTTTAACCAAGATATCTACAATAACCCACTCTTTGATCATGACCCTACCAAGGATATCCAATCATCATCCTTCCATCCCACCTACCCTGGGCTAGGATATGAATCTCCTATTGTCACATCTACTAGGACATCTTGTCAAGTCATTAAGAATGTGCAAGCTTCCTTTGATGTTAGCAGTACCGAAAAGGATAGTCCCAAAGACTCAATTCATGGAATCACCACTCCTATTTTCCCAGTAAACATTCCTATCACTCCATCCACCTCAACCATCTCACCCACATCCATCTGCCTTGTGGACATGGATCAACAAGTATCACCCAAAGAAAATCAAAAAGATGTAATTCAAGAATCAAAGGTAAAAGCATCTTTTTCAAATGGAGATCTAGAATCAAAAGAAAGCATGCAAAGAGAGAAAGATCAAGAAAAGTCCTTTAGCCAAAATAAAAAGCTATTGGAAAAATCCAAAACAAAAGAAGATCAAGACAAATCCCCTAGCCAAAATAAAAAGCTATTGGAAAAATCAAAAATAAAAGTCAAAAGTGAAAAAGAGCAAAGTCACTCTCCAAGTATGCCTCTCCATCAAAAATCACTAGGGGCATCTATCAAGGAAAAATGTCAAAAAAAGAGCTTGTTGATCCAAGTTCTCCATCCACATCACTCTCACTCATACCATATATTTCCTTCAATCCTTTCATGCTCACATATCCATCATACAACACCATTGGTGATGTCTTTCAATGTACCTTTGACGATAAACCCTTCACGTATTCTAGCTCATCAGTTGCCCAAGCTCCTTTTTGGTTGAAGCCTAATGGCCCACGTAGTGTGAATATTAGGGATCCTACCATAGTCTCTTTCATCTACCACATCTATCATCCTTCATATTTTCCACTCATACTCCTCATCTTGATCGGGTACTTTCATCCAACACAGTCATCCACATAGGATCAAGGCATCATCAAGGTAGTCTATGGATTTGGCATCTATCAATTCTATACCTAGCTTCAGAGAGCTACGAAAAAGTCTTGAAAAAATACAAAAAAATGGAAAAAAGTCCTGGAAAAAATACAAAAAAAATGGAAAAAAGTCTTGAAAAAATACAAAAAAACAAAAAAAAGGAAAAAATGAAAAATTAAAGTGAAATCAATTCATTCAATGGTGAAAACCACTTCGGTGGCACCTTGAGCAAGTACCATGGTGAAAATTGAGAAATCAACACCATGTGTAGAGGCTTTGCTCCTTCTTCCTTTGGAGCTCTACTTGATATTTTCATCCCATTTTCATTCACCCTCCACTTCATAATATCCTTTTCACACTCACCATGCCTTGTTAATTGTTTGACAATCCCCTCACTTGCTTGGTTTGTCATGCATACTAGGTTGGTCCTATTTCTCCCTAGGGTATTTCCTCAACCTTAGCCATGGGTTAGGATATTGAGCATCTCACGGTTAGATTACCCTCTTTGTCTATCTTCTTGCTTGAGATCCATCTCTCTCCATTATAGTGTCCTCAAAAAATCCATAAAAATCATAAAATATCTTGAAAAAAATCCATAAAAATCATAAAGTGTCCTGAAAAAAAAACTCCAAAAAATCATATAGTGTCCTGAAAAAATCCATAAAAATCATAAAATGTCCTGAAAAAATCCCAAAAATCATGTAGTGTCCTAAAAAAATCCATAAAAATCATAAAATGTCCTGAAAAAATTCCAAAAAAAATCATATAGTGTCCTGAAAAAAATCCATAAAAATCATAAAATGTCTTGAAAAAAATCCAAAAAATCAAATAACTTCAAAAATCCTTCAACAAAGACACTTTTTGCTCACCACATAGCTTTGAACTTTAGCAAAATCAAACTGTATCACGAGTAACTATCAAACAAATATTGCAGCATACTTATCAATCCCTTTTTCCAAATCCAATGAAAAGCGTACAACCGTACCAAGAATTAGCTCCATATCGAAGCATGATGCATGTTTGTTTGTTTATCTTTGATTGTTTTATGATTTTATCTTTGGTGGCATGTCTTTTAGCTTCTCCAGGATGTTTGGGACTAGAGAGGCAATGATGGGGCATGTTCACTTGTTTGCTGCCTGCGGACTGTTTCTTATTCATAGGACGACTCATCTTAAGACATGGTTATCTTAAACCATCAAGGACCTATGAGTATAGTGTGGATGAGAGCATTCCTTGTCTAATAGTGTCTTCCATGCAATAAGTATTCAAGTCATCTAGGGTCCTTATACCTAGATGCTTATACTTCATTACTAAATAAAAACGAAAATAGTATTCAGGTCATCTAGATGTTCATGTTATCTAGATGCTTATACTAATTTGCGACATAATAAGCTCGATGATGATAAAAGCACTTAAAATGCACAAGAGGCTTCATCACCTTCATTTTCTCCCATCTTGCATCTTCCATTTATTGCATTTCGTTTTCTTCATCTTTCTTGTCATAGAGAAATCAATCAACTTGCATCTCCAAATCTCATGTCCCCTTAATCAATCAATCAATCATTCTATCAACTTGTATTGCACTATCATCAATCTCAATCAGCTTCATTAGCTCATCAACCCAGCTATACTGATCATTTCCATCAATTGTTTAGTTAAGCCTATCAATTGTGCATTTCCATCAAATGTACTGATGGGACTTCAATTTTTTTTAAAAATTGAAGCTGGGGTTATAGGGTTTCAAAGTTACTCATGGTAACCTTGATTATTGACCATTTGAAACCCTCTTGTTATGTTTTAATGGTGACCTACTACCGTGTAGAACCAGTCACTTAAGTGAGGTTTTATCCCTCTCAGGTCTTGCTTTAATGGCCCTGTTTCACCTGATTTGCCAATCTTTTTGGCATAATGGCTTATTTTCTACACCATCGAGAATTTCAATGCAGGCCCCACTTGGATGTTTGTTCTGAAGCCTGATGAACCATCCAATCGCAGGATTGGATCCTAGCCATTTCTCACTAACCTCACAGGTTTTCCTACTGGTGTCACCAAAGTGGTGTGAGGCTCGCAAGATGTCGCCACATGGCGTGAACGAATGAGCGGGTTCTCTTCCCAAGGTATTGGATATGACATGGGGTTGTCTTTTCACTGGTGATGGGCATTAATAATGGGGTAATTATGGTTTCTTGCACACCTCGCATGAGTGGAGTAAATATCCGAGAGGGTGTTGTGACATCTGTGAGGGCATGACACATGGCTTTTCTTTTCTTGCCAGTGGAACTATGTGGGTCCCACTGTGTAGTTTGGATCTACTACTTTTGAGGGTTTTGATTGGATATGTTTTCTGAAGGTGTTGAGGTGGATTGTCAATATCCTATGACTTCATCTCAACCCTCCGTTTGTTAGAGTGTCTCCTGAATCAACTATTCAATTACAAGGAAGGGGTGTGTGAGTTGTCCGTGTGGCATGTATTGCTTGGTTGTTGCTCATGTCATTAATGGCACATGTTTTCCTTCTCCAAAGGATTTCCACTTGATTTCCTCCTGTGTGCGAATAGTTCCATCCTACTGAGGGTATTCATGGTTATCTAGATCACTAATTGTGTGAGTGCTTGAATTTCCTTCAAGTAATTGTACCTTGCATACTGGCCTATTCTATAAAAGTTGACTATGTTGTATGCGATCAGAATTGCATCCTCTTGTGTTTGTGTACAGTGAGGTTTCTTCTTCTGTTTGTTGCTGGGCTCTATTTCTATCATGAATAAATCAGTTAAGCGAAGAAGTACGAGGCTGGCTTCGCCAGTCATGAAGAAGTCTGATTCTCTCATGGCTTTTAAGGCTATTATTGGGAACATTGGGAAGAGGCCAGTGCATTGTTCATCCCCTATAATCATCTTGGATTCTGATGAATCTGAGACTGATTCTAATTATCAATGCTACTTGGCCTCCCTAGTGGAGCTTATGAGAGTGGACAAGGAGGTTTTGGTAATTGAGCCAGTATCTGCATTGGCACTAGGTCTAGTTGTTTGGGGATGTGCTCGCAAGGTTGGTAAAGAGGAGGTGGTGCCATCACTGTCTCAGGCATGCACTCAAAGTGGTCGCCTGTACTGGGGTTGTGTGTTCTCTTGATGGTGACTGGTTGTGGATTTGTTGGATGTGTTTTCTCATGCCTTTTTCTCTTGTGGATGTGTGCATGCTCTACATGAATTTTTATTTGCCCACTGGTTATTGTAACCATTTTTTGGTTCCTCTGATCATGCGCAATGTAATCGAATCATGAGGAATGTGAATTTGAATTTCATTTTGTGTTGAAATTCAATTTTGTATTGACAATGAGGCCTAATTCTTGTTGTTCTCCTATTGTATAAAGGAGATTTCATGGCTCATTTTCAAGGGTCAGAAAATTTTTGGAGTCCGAAGCTTGGAAGTTTGTACAGTCCATTTTATAGTTAAAATGTTATGAAATTTTTTTTCAGGAAATCATTCTAGGTAGGGTTTATATATAGATTAGTATGATATTATTTTTTAAATTATTGATATCAAAAGAAATCTATAAAATTAAGATGGTTTACTCTCCTGTGTGTGTGCCATGGATTATGAGTGGAGTTATCAAGGATTCCTCCTTTCAGTTTCAATAGTTAATTGAGAGTGTAATTATTTTTCTTGCTTTAGCTTAAGAAGTTAATCAAATGCTTGAAGATTCAATTACATGTTCTGGTTGTATATGCTCAGGATTCTTGAAGAAGTACTATCTTAGTGTGCTGAAATATCTCATGATAGTAATGCTATATGAGATAGGTTCATCATATCAGGATTTTGTTCTATATCACTCCATTGCCCAATGGATGAAACACTAGATAATGTTTGTGTCCTTTTATTAGTTCAAAACTATAAGCTCTAATAAGGGATATCCAAATACTGAACATAAAACACTTGATTAAAACCGTGTCCTCCTTCGGGAGGTATTGTAATAAATAATTGGGTTAATTCCATTGCTCTTTGGCATTGGTAATCATTCTCTGGTCTGCCAAAACCATGAAATGATCACTATCCCTTTGAATGTGTAGGAATTGTGATCTGTATGAGGGAAGTGTTCTTACCAGTCATGAGTCATTCATATGAATAGGATTAGGTTTACCTACCTTGGTCCTACAGAGCCAAAAGTGCAGGAGAAGTCAATCCTTAATTGACTCTCATTCGTTGGCCATTAGTGATTGTAGTTATCCTTGATAGGGGTTGGCTACCTCTTAGATACTTGCAATCTCTATATGGATTTTTTAAACACCAACAGAATGGCGACTCCGCTGGGGATGAACTCAGAAGTTTTGGTTGCAGATGGTGTTGTTATAGAGTCATATTAAATGATATGTTGTTTTGAATTTACATAGTGAATGTTTTCAAATTAAGAAAAAGGAGGTAGTTCAAAATAATCCTATGAATTGTGTGGTCTATGGTGTCCTGTAAGCAATAGATTTAGGGGTTCTAGAGTTACTCATTGAAGGATGGTTTTATTTGGGGAGAACTTCTAAGAAATTTAAAAAAAAGAGGGAAAATGAAGGCAAAGGAACCATAGGGAATGGGTTATGACTATGAGAGATACTACTGATGATATGGTGTGACTCTGTAGTGGGTAATGAAACCCATAATTTGACAAAACCTGAAAAAGTGGTTCTCAAAGTTCTTTGAAATATTTTCCTCTGAAAGGAGGTCGCGACTCCGACTAAAGAACCAGTGAATGAATGAAGGAATAGTTCTGAATTTGTGTTGTTTACAGTCTGAAAAAAAGGTTGATACATGTTGCTAACAACTACTAGGTATTTCACCAAAAATAAAATAGTTCACTACTTTTAATGATAATGGGTTTTTTGATTAAAGATAAAAATGGTTCCAAATTTATATGTCAAGCATATACAAGGGAACAAGGATTTGTTTTACCATACTTCTAGCAATGCAATAGGTAAAAGGATTTATGAAACACATTTGTATTGCATAACATTTGGGAAGGTGAAGAATACTTTTGTCAGTCATTAATAGACTCCTTATTGAGTTAACAAGGTGATTTGCCTGATAATTGTATGTTACTAAGTAGTCTCTTATGTGTAAGGTCAAACATAAATATGCTAGAAGAAAAAGTTATGTTAAATCCTTTGGGGAGTTTTGTAACTCAAAGGTATATGCCTTTTATGTTTGGTGCTATCAACAACTACCCTAATTCAATTCCTAAGAAAATTAGGAAATATTTACCTCAATATACGGGGCATGTAAAAAAATCGGCTTCTAAGAATTTGCAACATTTTGTTAATGTAATGGGTGATTATGAAATTGATCATGAAGATGTTGTCATGAAATTATTTGTGCAGTACTTAAAAGGTGATGCTAGGGATTGGTTTTCTTATTTACCTGCCTTTTTTGTTAACTCATGGAATCAGTTGGTGATTGTTTTTATGGAGCAATTTGGTGAAAGAGTCAATCCCAACACATTGAGAAAAGGATTTATGGGAATTCACATACAAGAGGAGGAATTAGTCCTGCATTTTAATCTCAGGTTTTCAAGAGAATTAAGGGAGATCCCCAAAGAAATAAGACCAAATGAGGCTGAAAGCTTGATTGTGTACCTAGGTGCCTTCAACAAGAGGATGAGTTTTTTATTAAGGGATAAAGAACCTATTACTCTACCTCAAGCATACCAGCTAGCTATGGAAATTGAAAATAATATGAAATATTCAATGATGAAGAGATATCTGATTGCAGGTGTTGATTACCCTTGCTTAACCAATGCTAATATAATATCTGAGCCGGTTATTCAAAGAATTGGTGATAAAATTCCTGCTAAAAGTGTTATCAGCCCAAAAATATAGTTTGATGATAATGAAATCCAAGTTGAAACCCACTCTAATCTGAATGAAGATGATCAGGGTTTTTGTGTATCAGAACTGTATGATATGAGAAGGCAAGAGAAGGAATCATCATATAATTTTTTCTTGAGACTTTTGGAAATATTAATGCAAATTCCCATAGAGCAAAGACCTAATGATTATGAATGCATTTATTTATTTTGTGAACTATATGAATCCGGACTAAGATCCTTGCTAGAGGAATTGAAACTTGCTAATTTGGCTCAAGTGATTCAATGGATAGAGATTGAAGAGTCAGCCAAGAATGCATCTACACAAAATAAAGGTGGTGCTCCTTCATTACAAGATGTTTGCATAATTAATGACAAAATTGAAAGACAAGATGGTATAGGATTGTATGAGTCACCTATTGTGTTTCCTAATCCTAATTATGATTCTAATGTTATTGAGATTCTATTGCAAGCTAATGATTATGATTTTAGGGATAATAATTGCAATACTGAGAATGTAGCAGAAGTGTTATTTTTACCAGAGTTATGTGGGGATGAAGAGCCCCATGTTTGTTCCCATGAAAAGAAAAGGTTTTCAGATGCTGTATATCTGGAGTGTACCTCTGACATATTAGCATTGGAACAGGGGAGTAATATAAATGTTGAACAAAATGAGGATATTGATATATGTGATCAGAGGAATACAATCAAAGGCGGCCAATATTGTGGTCCATACACTGGCCCTGTGGTCTTCCCTGACTATCTATGTAAAGTGGAGATGGAGGTGTTAATGCCCTCTAGTACTGATGTAATCAGTAAGGGATTTTTAGATTGTGTAGAATTATTCACTTATAGATCAACATATTCAACAGATAGTGCTGAGCACAATAAAACCAATATGTATTGCTCTATCTTTTCTAATCAAAGTGAAGTTGATGTTTTTAAACCTATCTTTGAGGGTTTTCATATAGAGATGAATGAAGGGGTACAAGAAAGGATGTGCCAGGAGAAAAATTCCTTGAGTTATGTATCATCTTGGTTAGCTAATGGAAATAAGGATACTTTGCATACTATTCTATATGATAACTTTCAATTTAATATGCAAACTGAGGATAACATAATGGATGATATTGTGGGCCAGGTAGCTTATGAGAGTTTTCATTTCCTGGAACATATGAGTCAGCACCCTATAAAATATGACCAGGAGCAAGATAAGGTAAAATACTATCATGGTCATATATTGCTTTTAAATTGGTGGGGTAGAGCATTATTTAAATCAATACAGGGATAGAGTGGGGAAAGCTTCCATTGCATTCGCAGAGGTATTGGTTATCCCATGCATTTCAAAACATCAAATGGTGAATGTTGCAAGTTCTTTTTCTGTCAGGAAACAATTTTTTTTGTTTTTGATAGAGGTAAGCTTTTATTTCTCTTGTTTGGTAGCCTAGGGCTATCATGTTTGTATACACAAGTCCAGTTGGCAGAACAAGGCAATATATCTATTGAGGGGCTTGTACAATTCAGTAATCTGGTCTACGAAACCAGAGATTCTAGATTCTTGCTATGCCCATAGGGGGCATACATCCCCAGTCAGAGCCACTGATGGGACTTCAATTTTTTTTTAAAATTGAAGCTAGGATTTTAGGGTTTCAAAGTTACTCATGGTAACCTTGATTATTGACCATTTGAAACCCTCTTGTTATGTTTTAATGGTGACCTGCTGCCATGGAGAACCAGTCACTTAAGTGAGGTTTTATCCCTCTCAGGTCGTGCTTTACCGGCCCCATTTCACCTAATTCGCCAGTCTTTTTGGCATAATGGCTTATTTTCTACACCGTCAGGAATTTCAATAGGGGCCCCACTTGGATGTTTTGTCTGAAGCCTGATGAACCGAACAATCGCAGGATTGGATCTTGGCCATTTCTCATTGACCTCGTAGGTTTTCCTGCTGGCGTCACCAAAGTGGTGCGAGGCTCGTGAGATGTTGCCACATGGCATGAACGAATGAGTGGGTTCTCTTCCCAAGGTATTGGATATGCCATGGGGCTATCTTTTCACTAGTGATGGGAATTAATAATGAGGTAATTATGGTTTCTCGTACACCTCGCATGAGCGGAGTAAATATGTAAGAGGGTGTTTGAAATCTATGAGGGCACGACACGTGGCTTTTCTTTTCTTGCCAGTGGAACTATGTGGGTCCCACTGTGCGGTTCGGATCTACTACTTTTGAGGGTTTTGATTGGATATGTTTTCTGAAGGCATTGAGGTGGATTGTCAATATCCATTGATTTCATCTCAACCCTTTGTTTGTTAGAGTGTCTCCTGAATCGACTGTTCAATTACAAGGAAGGGGTGTGTGAGTTGTATACATGGCATGTATTGCTTGGTTGTTGCTCGTGTCATTAATGGCATGGGTTTTCCCTCTCCAGAGGATTTCCACTTGATTTCCTCCTGTGTGCAAATAGTGCCATCCTACTGAGGGTATTCATGGTTATCTAGATCACTAATTGTGCGAGTGCTTGAATTTTCTTCAAGTAATTGTACCCTGCATACTGGCCTATTCTATAAATGTTGACTGAGTTGTATGTGATCAAAATTGCATCCTCTTGCATCTGTGTATACTGAGGTTTCTTCTTATTTTTGTTGCTAAGCTTTGTTTCTATCATGAATAAATCAGTTAAGCAAAGAAGTGGGAGGCTGGCTTCGCCAATCATGAAGAAGTCTGATTCTCCCATGGCTTTTAAGGCTATTATTGGGAACACTGGGAAGAGGCTAATGCATTGTTCATCCCCTATAATCATCTCGGATTCTGATGAATCTAAGATTGATTCTGATTATCAGTGCTACTTGGCCTCCCTGGTGGAGCTTATGAGAACAGAAGAGGAGGTTCTAACAATTGAGCTAGTATCTGCATTAGCACTGGGTCCACTTGTTCAGGGATGTGCTCGCAAGGTTGGTAAAGAGGAGGTGGTGCCATCACTGTCTCAGGCATGCACTCAAAGCGGTCGCTTGTACTGGGGATGTGTGTTCTCTTGATGGTGACTGGTTGGGGATTTTTTGGATGTGTTTGCTCATGCCTTTTTCTCTTGTGGACTTGCGCGTGCTCTGCATGAATTTTTGTTCATTGACTAGTTATTGTAACCATTTTTTGATTCCTTTGATCATGCGTGATGTAATCGAATCATGAGGAATGTGAATTTGAATTTTGTTTAGTGTTGAAATTCAATTTTGTATTGACAATGAGGCCTAATGCTTGTTGCTCTCCTATTGTATAAAGGAGATTTCACGGCTCATTGTCAAGGGTCAAAAAAATTTTGGAGTCCGAAGCTTGGAAGTTTGTACAATCCATTTTATAGTTAAAATGTTATGAAAATTTTGTTCAGGAAATCATTCCAGGTAGGGTTTATATACAAATTAGTATGATATGCTTTTTTAAATTATTGATATCAAAAGAAATCTATAAAATTAAGATGGTTTACTCTCCTGTGTGTGTGCCATGGATTATGAGTGGAGTTATCAAGGATTCCTCCTTTCAGTTTCAATAGTTAATTGAAAGTGTAATTAGTTTTCTTGCTTTAGCTTAAGAAGTTAATCAAATGCTTGAAGAGTCAATTACATGTTCATGGTTGTATATGCTCAGGATTCTTGAAGAAGTACTATCTTAGTGTGCTGAAATATCTCATGATAGTAATGCTATATGAGATAGGTTCATTGTATTAGGATTTTATTCTGTGACTCCATTGCCAAATGGATGAAACATTGGATAATGTTTGTGTCCTTTTATTAGCTCAAAACTGTAAGCTCTAAGAAGGGATATCCAAATACTGAATATAAAACACTTGATTAAAACCTTTTCCTCCTTTGGGAGGTATTGTAATAAATAAGTGGGTCAATTTTGTTGCTCTTTGGAATTGGTAATCATTCTCTGGTCTACCAAAACCATGAAATGATCACCATCCCTTTGAATGTGTAGGAATTGTGATCTGTATGCGGGAAGTGTTCTTACCAATCATGAGTCATTCATATGAACATGATTAGGTTTACCCACCTTGGTCCTACAGAGCCAAAAGTGCAAGAGAATTCATTCCTTAATTGACTCTCGTTAGTTGGCCATTAGTGATTGTAGTTATCCTTGATAGGGGTTGGCTACCTCTTAGATACTTGCAATCTCTATATGGATTTTTTAAACACCAACATGTACATCACTACTTTATCACTTGTGCAATATCAAGTATCTAATCATTTTCTTGACATCTATCAAGAGATTAATCTTCTTACAACCTGTCTGATCAATATCTTGAGGGGGAATATCATTCTTATCATATTATTTACTAAGATATATCTGGGGCATGTATCATTTGATCAATATTTTTCTTTGAAACAACGCGACAAGCTGCATTGTCTCAAAGAGGGGCAAAATGTAGACACTAAAATTTATCCTCGCATCACATTATTCATCTATTGATTAAAATGATCAATTCATTCAATACTTTCTTCTATTCATGCATTTCATCAAATCATTAAATCATCTCATTATTGTTGCATCTATCACATTATCATCTTTGCATTATCATTCATTATCATAATAAATTAATTATCATAGTCATTCACTGGTATTTCATAATAAAACTATATTATCATTTAAATCACATAACTTGCATATATCATCCACCTCATATGGAATTTCGTTAAATCATCACATTACTTGCATATATCATCCACCTCATATGGAATTTCGTTAAATCATCACATCATTAAAATATTATCACCACATGATCATTCATAATGCATAATTAATCATGATCATTCATAATGCATAATAAATCATAATCATTCATAATCCATTTGCATTATAAGTCATAAAAATCATTTCCATATTAAATCAATTATCATTACCATCCCTAATTGTTTCATATTCATCTCCATTAATAAATCAATTATCATAGTCATTGATTATTATTTCAAAATAAACTAATTATCATAACTTACATATAATCATATCATTTGCATAAACCATTCATGAAATATTACATTTTATCACTTTCATTCTCATCCATAACATTTAACCCAACAATGTCGGATAATGGCATTTCCTTCTCTCACATCTTTTATCCCACATTTCATCTTCAACCCCTCTCCATCCTCAGGGAAATCTTATTTAAATGGGATTTTCCTCTCATTTTAGCTCTCACAAATTTACATACTCATACCATCTTTGCATCTTTATTAGATTTCTCATTCATCGTAGCCTCTTTATTGCATTTTGTGCTCATAAAATCTGAGAGAAAATGCATGAATAAAGATCTTGGTGATAGGGAGACAATGGAGATTGATTTCTTTTAAAAGCATTGTTTTGTTTCTATAGTTTAGATTTGTATTTCTATTTTTTCTTTTGATTAGAATGGCTCTATTGATGTGAGCTGAAATGGTGGTTCTTACTCCATAGAATCATACATTTTTCTAGCTCTAGAGGAAGCATAGTTCAAAATCTGCAACATTCATATAGGTACACCCACCTAGGTTTAGCAAAGCCTTAAGAGTAGAAGGTTCAACTATATTGGTTGGCCTTGTTAGTTGGCCAATAGCATTGTGAGAGCTTGGCTACCTCTTGTGGTTCATTCAAACCTGTATTTTTGAGACCTAACAACATCGATAGGCCTTTCTCTTAGTAGAGTAACCTAGAAATATTTGTTCATCACTCCTAGCATAAAACTTTCCAATATCTTCATCTCTCTTGATATAGCATCTACTTCCAAATATTTTGAAATATTTAACAGTAGGATTATAACCAAACCATAGTTCAAAAGGAGTCTTTCCAGAATTAGCATTGACATTTACCCGATTAATAGTATATATAGCAGTACTTACAACTTTTCTCCAATAGATATAAGGTACATTAGCTTCCAACATCATAGTTCTAGCAACATCTATAATTGTTCTGTTCTTTCTCTCAACAACTTTATTTTATTGAGGGGTTCAGGGAGTAGATAACTATATTTTGATTCCATGCTCTTCATAGAATGAATTGAACTCCTGATAAGTGAATTCACCACCTATGTCTAAACTTAAGCATTTAATCTTCAACCCCATCTCATTCTCTTCCATAGATTTGAAACTTTTGAACTTTTCTAATGCTTCATTTTTTTCTCTCAAGAAGGCAACCCATATCATCCTAGAGTAATCATCAATAAGCAATATAAAGTACCTTTCTCCTTGTATACTTCTAATTCTAGAGGGAACACATAGATCAGTATGCACTAGCTCCAATACTCCATTAGAATTATGTCCTTTGCTCCAAAAATAAATTTGTCTTCTTTCCTATCTAACATTCCTTGCATATGGTGTTAGTAGGCTTCACTAACTTAGGAAGATCTCTAACTTATTGAGTGGAGATTACTTTGACAATGTTATCAAAATTCACATGACACAACCTCCAATTCCATAACCATCATACATCAACTTGAGCAATTAAACAACTTTCACTAGCATCACTCAGGTGAAAAATATTCCCTCTTGTCTTTGTACCTGAAGCAATTATATTTCTAGAACTTCCCAATATCCTGCACTTACCATCCTTGAACTAAATATTTTATCCCTTGTCTACCATCTATCCAAAACTCAATAGGTTATGCTTCAATCCTTCAAAATAAAGGACATCATCAATACTATATTTACCACCAAGAGAAATAGTGCCTTTTCCACAAATCACACCAGCATTGTTATCTCCAAATCTTACAACACCACCATCATATTTCTCCAAGATTATAAAATTTATTTTTTCACCATTCATATGATTTGATCATCTACTATCAATAACACATTCACCATTTTCTTCAATTTTGGTTGCAAGAGCTTTCTCAATATTCTTATCACTAGCAAATTCAGTGGACACTGCACCATTTTCCTTGATAGAAATGAAAACACATCCATATTCATTTCCATTTTCTTTATCAGATTCATCATCAGTAACAACTTTTTTAGCATTATAACATTTCTTATTAAATCTAGGCTTGTTAGGTTTGAACCTAGGAACTCTTTCAGGACACCTTGATGCAAAATGACCTATCTTACTACAAGAGAAACATTTAATAGACAACTTTCCTTTATACTTACCTTTTCCTCTAGCTTCTCTTTTCACAGTAAATTCTTCTAACTCTTCTAACTCTCTTTCTTCATCTTCAATCTGTTTCATCTCATCTTCATACTTGAATGCCTTTCTAGAAATTTCTCCCAGATCATATCTTTGTTCGTTTCTTCCGAATATAGTATCCTTGAATGCAGATTTTGTCTTAGGAGTAGATTCACCAAATTCACTCAATTCAAAGGCAACAATTTTTCCAATCAACATATCTCTTTTCACATTTGTTACTGTCCTAAGCTCTTCAATAGAATGAACTTTCATTTTGTAAGAAGTCGGTAATGATCTAAGCACATTATCCACAATCTCTTCTTCATCCAAGATTCCACTAGCACATCTAATAACCATCACTAGTTCATTTACTTTTTCCATGAAAGAAATAATGTTTTCATCTTCGCTAATCTTCAATTTTTCACATTTACCTTTCAGAATTTGTAGCTTAGAAACTTTCACCTATGCATCTACTTCATATAATGTCTCCAGCTTCTTCCAGATCTCATATGTTTATCTCAGACCTATCTTATTTGTCATCTCTGAGTTTGTTAGAGCACTCAATAATTGTTCTATAGCCCTGGTATTTGTTTCAGCTTCTTTGATCTCATTAGGATTTGAGGTGCCATTCTGATGAATAACATATCTATTCTTTATAATCTACCAGAAAGGATTACCAATGCAGTTCAAATGACACTCCATTCTGACCTTCCATAGAGAGTATTTTTTTCCATCAAATCTAGGACTATCCTTCTTCTATGATGCCATCTTAGATCACCTCAAGTTGTTAAACTTATTTAGAGGAACCTAATTTGATACCAATTGTTGAAAAAACAAGAATAGACAATTGAGAGGGCGGTGAATCAGTTATCATAGAATTTAACACTTATTCATTCTTATTAACCTATAATCTCAAATCTAAAAATTAGCAGTGAAATCATGAATCAACAACACATCAGAAACAAAATAACACCAATATTTTATATGTGGAAACCTTGTGAGGGGAAAAAACACGATGAATGTTATTCCACAATATTATACCCTATTAGAAGTATAATGAAAATGAATAAGGAATACACATGAATTCAGGAACACTTTTTAGAGCTCATTGCTCAAATGGGAAGGCTCACTGCCTTACAAAAACATTCAGATTAAAACCATATGAAGAATATGAACTGATAAATTAGCTTCTGTAAAAGCTTGATGACAGTTCCAGTTAAGCACATAAACCCTTCTTCACACTCTTCTTTGCAATCTAATGAACTGATCTTTATTCACACATTTTGCATTCACAATTCCCATTCATTGAGCACACCTCACACACAACAAAATGAAGAAACAATCGCTCTTATATATCCGCTACATGGAATTTCATTAACAACTCCGTCGGCCAAAAATAAAAGAATAAATTACAAACTATCAGACCAATTCATGAAAAAATCTCAATGTGCACCAACCAAATTTGGTCACAACATAATGACGACCTAAATTAACTTCCTCAAAAATTCCAAACATTAAAAGATTAATCCATAAGGATCTGCAACATGCTACAACCACCATGTCGGACAAGAACATGAAAACCAGAGCACACAATGGAAAAATCTTTGATCACAATCACATCAATCAACACAAATGTACAAAAAGGATAGAGAACAATCAAGAAACATCAACGAACATTGTATGAGCATATGCAACAGCTGAAATTACCAGAATTACATTTTCTTCTTCCAGAAACACCAACTACAGTAACAAAATAATTGTAGGAACACAACAACACACAATTTGCACAAATCTTGATGTGCACCTCTAAAACTTACGAAGTATAAACTAGATAGGCTTAGCAACAAAACCTTTAAAGCACAACATCTGAATAGAAAATTACTAAATTTTCCACCACACTGAACTTCACAACTTCAAAGAAAACCTTCAACATGTTTATAATAATTTTATCAATATCCTTGACATATATAGCCTTCAAGAACATCAATTCTAATAGTGTTGACATCAATGACAACCACATATTAGAAACACAACCACAAAATCCAACAAAGATCATCTTTAATCAAAAAATATTGGTGATTCTTTCAAGTAAAGATAGGTTCTTCTATTCATTTGAGAAAATATTTTTCTACCTATTGTTGTGCATAACAACCACATCAACAAACTTGATGCCAAAAATTTTAGGTAGAAGCAAAGACATATCAACCCAACACTAGCACCAAAGATGCAACAAGAATTGATGAAGATTAAAGAAGGTGGAATCATAAAAACAATTAGGAATTCCATTTGGGTCTCCAATTTAGTGTCAGTAATAATAGAAGAATGCAAATATAATATTATGTGTTTATTTTGGAAACCTAAACATGTCTTCATTAAAAGACAATATCCACTACCAAACATGCAAGTAATTCTACAAAAGGTGACTAGATTTGAGCTACTATCTATGGTGGATGGTTTTTCAAGTTGTAATCAAGTGGTAGTCAAGGAATCTGAGAAATATAAAACTTCCTCCACCATAGCATGGGGAACATAATGTTCCACTCTTCCTAGATTGATGATCATTTAGATCTCCTCCTGATGACCCAAAAAAATAGCCTTCGCCGATCAACTTCCTCAATGTCGTGGTGGAAATGGTCTTCACTTCATAACTGTGGTTACTACACATTGAATTGTTCATACTATCTTTAACAACCTATGGAACACATGGCAACAAAGGTGAAAGAATACATACATATAATAGCATGATACTCATCATTAATCACACATATTAAATTCATCTCATTTATCCAAAAACCACACATATCATATCAATCAATTGGGAGGTCAAACAGGGCCATGAATATAGACATATGGAGATATTAAGCTGTAGGAATATAGGAATGCATGGTCATAGGATACTACCTGATTTAAGATAAATTTTATAACCATAGAGTTTAAAACAACCATTAAAAAGAGTAAAGGTATTCAAAAATACATCATGATATTCAAATAACGAGCATATTTTGGGCTCATCATTTGCCCCCTACTTATGCTAATGCTGGTCCTCTAGCATTAACCTTCCTGGTTGTTTCCCTAAAATTGATAGAAGTAGGATGGCCTTGCATTGAAGTCCCGAACTTGTAATAGAAGCCTTCGAAATTCTTCCACCTTTCATACCTACATGCTTCTTTAGTTTCATTAATATATGTGGCCAGATAAGGATACAATGGCCACATCAAAATAGGGGATGAAATGTTAATGGAAACCATAGTTCAAACCTCTCTTGGAGACCTAGCTGTATGTACCTTTTTGATCTTTTGATGGCTGCTCTAAAATTTAAAGGATTATGAGGCTTAGACTTTCTTAGGCCAACTATCAATTTCTCCCATCTAGTTCTAATTCTGGAAGATGAATGTTTCCAAAACAAGTATGGTTGGCCTTTAAATTCATTATATACCTATTTTTTGAGATCAAATATTTTTATTCTTGCTACAGGATCATAACATCCATATGTAACAAAAAACCAACTTCTAAGAACTGTCTGAGGATCTGAGTTTTCTAGTCTCAGTGGAATTGGTTCTTTTCTTTCAGCTTCCTCATAATCTTCTAATTGCTTCCCATAATTAATCTCAATAACTGCCCAAGACATAAGTAACCTAAAATTAATGTCACTAATGTAAAGGAGCGGATTCCACTCTGTTTCAAAGGGTATTAATAGACCATGCAAATAAAATTCACACAAGGAATTTCTTAACCAATTAGGCGCTGTCTGATAGGCATCATAAAACTCTTTAGCTAAATGAATAACAGGATCTAGATTTTTGGAAATTCTTATTAATTGAAACCATAAAAATTGTTCTTTAAGACACATTGCATACACCTTGGGTGTTGGTCTACATTCCATGATTTTCCCAGCTACTCTCATCATGTCATTCATTTTCCATTTTATTTCCTGGATTTCCTGTCTTTGATTTTCATTTTATTTCTTTAATTTCTTTTTTCTCCTCTTCCCACAGACTTTGTTGCATTTTAGTTTTCGCAAGATGATGGAAACTCAAAGTTTGAAGTGTCACAGGCCTCTAGGCAATTTTAAGATACTTTAAATACTCAATCAATAATGTTCTCTTGTACACAACCAATGAATGACAAGGTTCTGTGGGAAATGGTGTCTCATTGAATATCTTAGTTTTTTCAAGTTCTTTTTCTTGCTACTCAGGAGGGGATTGTGCTTCTCCTAAAATTAAATCAACTGTATTTGCCAAATCATTAAGGCTTGGCATCCTCTTTTCATTACTACAACCCTGTTGTATTTCCTCAACTTCCTCTATTTCTATTTGTAACTCCTCAGGAATAACTGAGGAGTTATGCAGAACATTCTTAGATACACTCTAGGAATCCTCATGACCAAGCCCCTCAGATTCCTCTAAAATGATTGTAATTTCTAGTTGGATGGGTGTTGAGGTAGTTTTACCTTGTTTTCTTGTTGAAGCTCTTCTAGGTAATGTAGCAGACGTAGGAGGTTCTTTTGCAGCTTTTCTCTTTCTAATTTTCCTAGGGGATTTAGACTCAGTAGGAGAGGATGATGACAAAACTATGGTGATAATAGGTGTTGCTGTAGGAAAAAGCTGGGTAGCACATTTTCGCTTTGTTGTTTGAGAGTTTGCTTCTGGGGTATGCTCAACACTAGATGGTTCACTTGCTTTTATTTTCCCCTTTTATTTCCTTGTGGAAGACCTAGTTTTTATTTGGATAGAGGGATCAGGTGTGGAGGCTATAGGGCTAGGTGCTGCAGGAGCAAATGATTCTTGCTCTGTTTCCCTACTTGTAGACTCTACCTTCTTTCTCTTTTTCTTGGGCTACGTAGGGAGTGTTTTGGGAGGTTCTGGAAGTTGCAGTCCTTTCTAGGTAGAAAATTCTTGCTAAGAAAGGGGTGATGCATCCCTCAAAGAACGTTCAACCAATAGTTTTAATCAGGGCATGGTGGGTGATGGAATTATCTTTTCCTTTCTGAGTTTCAAAGGCACTACACTCCAAAATATTTAACAAAAAATTTGGGATGTTGACAACTAACCCGTGCCTCATATGACTTAACAGTTTAAAATGGTAGGAATGCAAACAAGAAAACCATCCTTCACAAGTCAAATACCTGATTATGAAAGAAGCGCATTCTAAATATGGATAAGGCAATGAGACCCATTTGCATCCTTGCTTTGAAACCTCCAAGGGTCCATCCATTGGCAATGTGAATTTTGCCCTTGAAAAGACAACATCCCTTCCTGAAGGGAAATTCTCTCCTACTACTAGAATTCCAGTCACTTAAGCAATTCATTCCTTTGTTACAGCAACTGTTAAACCCCATACTATAGCCTCTCCTTCCGAAAGAGTTCTCAGAAATTCACCTGCAACTTCTTGATCGAAATAATCTGTCTTCAGGAAATAGGTCAACCATCCACAAATAATGAATACCTGAACTACCTGAGGATTTTGTGTTAAGGCCTCATGAGCTGTTGGCTCATGTCTTACCAGCCGACCACCCATATTCAAAAAATGACTCTGCTAAAAATCCCTGAAACCTAACTCTTCTAAGAATTTGAAAAACACCTTTTCTTTGCTCTGTTTCTTTTCTTTTCGACTTGTTTTCCTTTCTTTTCTCTTCAAAAAACGATATAAAAGACAATTGCATGCAATAATTTTTAGAAACTACTTAATTAAGCAGTTAACTTGCTTATTAGGAAAAAGCATGCATTCACTCGCATTCATTCTTGGGAAGTACAATTTTAAATTTTTTTTTTATCAAACATGGCGTTGGCAAAAGAAAAAGTTTTGAAACAAACAATCCCTACCTCCTACTTAAGATTTGGCATGTGTCCTCACATGTGCATAAGGATAGGCAAAGAAGGAGAAGTAATGATTGATAGACACTTGTAATAAATGAATGATGTGACAAACAAAAAGAATATCACGTACATTGTATTAAATGCCCACGGATGTTGGGAGATATCACGGAACAGCCGAAAATGACTGCTTGAAAAAGAGATCATGAATGAAGGTGGTATGGTAGGATGGGTGACGTGGATGGGTGACATCAAAAAGAAAGATGAAATGAATGATGGTGATGGAGAAAGTGGTTTTTGTAAAAAGAAAACCTTTATTATGGACGTACAACATAGTTTTCAAAGAGATGCTATAGGAAGAAGACCGAAGCCTTTCACTGCATGAATTTCAGTGGTTGCATTCAAAACAAACTATTTCATAAATTGTTCTTTTGATGCAGGCTTATGATACAACCAAAGACGGTGTCCGTTAACGAACATTTTGAAGCACACAAGATCGATTGTAGCCAACTGAACTGACCCATTATCAAATACATTTTCAATTTTATACGAACCAACCCATCTTTTTGTAAGCTTACCTTGATTCTATTTATACATGGAGTCATAGAGTAGCACGCAATCACCAACAGAGAAATGCTTAGTTCGGATATTGTGGTCATGCCATTTCTTCCTCTATTGCTAGATGGCTTCAATGTGCTGCAGGGTAGCTTTCCTCATTTCATCCAATGCATTCAGCTATAGGAGGCATTCCTTTTGAGCCTATGAAAGATCAATTTGAAGCTGAAGAGCAATCCTTAAGGTCTAATGCTCAAACTCTATTGGCAACATGGTAGTTTTACCATAAATTAACTCAAAAGGTGTAAACCCTGTAGTTGTTTTCCATGCTTTCCTATAGGCCCAAATTGCTTCTGTTAGATGACTGCTCCAATTTTTCTTATGTAACTAGACTATTTTTGTAATGATTTCCTCCAATTCTCTATTAGTAACCTCTGCCTGACCATTGGCTTGAGGGTGATAGGGACTTGATTTTTTGTGCCTAATCTTGTAGTCATTCATCAATGTAGTGATCAAGTTTGAAGTAAACTGAGCTCCTTGATCAGTAACAAGCCCTCTTAGGACTCCAAATCTGGTAAAAATCTGTTCATAAAGGAACTCACCAACTTTATTGTCCCGTTCATGTGTCATTGCTTTCACTTTCACTCATTTGGTCACATAATCAATGCAAACTAAAATATAGGATTTTCCATTGGATGGGGGATCAATAGGCCCAACAAAATCCATTCCCCACTTATCAAAGGGACTAACTACCACTTGTGGATATAGGGGCATTTCATCATACCTTGTTGGTCTCCCCATTCTTTGACATCTATCACATTTTTTGGTGTAGGCCACAATGTCCTTGTGTAGTGTGGGCCAATAGTACCCTGTATTAAGCATTTTCATTAATGTTGTTTTAGATGCAAAGTGCCCACCACATGGATCATCATGAAAAGCATGCAAAATTTCATATATCTCATCTTCTCTAACACACCTTCGCATGACTTGGTCAGGTCCTATATAAAATAAATAGTCTGCAATCCATGAAAAGTTAAAACTTTTCTCAATCAACAATTTCCTATCCTTTGGTGAGAAGTGATCTGGTAGCTTGTTGGCTGCTAAATAATTTGCAATATCTGCATACCATGGTGTTTGAGCAGCAATAGAAAACATATTTTCATCAGGAAAGCTATCATCAATTACCTCAGATGTGACAGGTGTAGTTGGTTGAAGTCTTGACAAGAAATTAGCCACCACATTTTCCTTACCTGGTTTGTCAATAACTGTGATATCAAATTCTTGCAACAATAATAGCCACCTTGCTAATATACTAGATATGGAAAGCTTATTCATAAGGTACCTTATTGCTGCATGATCTATATGAACAAATATTTGGTAACTAGTGACATAATTCCAAAACTTGTTTAGAGCATACACAGCTGCTAGCAATTCTTTCTCTGTGACAGTATAGCTTAATTATGGGCCTTGAAGATTTTTGCTGATGAAATAGATGGTATGTTCTATGGAATTCTCCTTCTATCCTAACACTACCCCTATAGCATAATCAAAAGCATTTGTGTGTATATGAAAGGAAAGACTCTACTTTGGTCCTTGAAGAACAGGTGCTTTAGTAAGTAAGTTCTTAAGTTGCAAGAAAGACTTGTCACAGGCCTCAGTCTAGTTAAATTCACAATCGTCAGTCAGTAAGGCATACAAGGGACTAGCTATTTTTCTGAAATCTTTAATAAATCTTCTATAATATCCAGCATGTCCTAAGAAGCTTCTAACGTCCTTTTATTTCATAGGTGTTTGCAAAGTTAGAATAACTTCTATTTTTGCAGGATCAACCTGAATTCCTACTAGAGAGATATGATGGCCTAAAACAATTCCCTCTTGCATCATCATAAAACACTTCTCACTATTTAAAGACAAATTATGCTCCTTATACCTTTTCAACACTTTCTCCAAATTTTCTAATGCTTCTTCATAAGTAACTCCATAAGTGGTGAAGTCATCCATGTAGATCTCCATAGAATCATGAGAAATGTCAGGAAAAATACTAATTACTACCCTTTGAAATGTTGCAGGGGCGTTATATAGGCAAAAAGGTAGGATAGAGTAAGAAAAAGTCCCCCATGGATAGGTAAAGGTTGTTTTGTCTTGATCCCCAGGGGCAATTTTAATTTGATTATACCCATTATATCCATCCAGAAATGAGAAATATTTTTTACCAGACAATGAGTCCAGTACTTGATCAACAAATGGCAAGGGAAAGTGATCCTTTTTAGTTGCAGTATGTAGCTCCCTGTAATCTACACAAACTCTCCATTTCCCAGCTTTTTTAGGAACAATCACCAATGGAGATACCCATTGACTATTTGAAATAGGGTAGATGAAACCAACATCAAGCAACTTTTGGAGCTCATTTTTAACTATTTCCCTGAGTGTTGGGTTTATCCTTCATTGAGGTTGCCTAATGGGTGAGCAATCTTCTTTAATGTAGATCCTATGAGTACACAATTGAGGATCTATTCCCTTCATATCCCCATAGTCCCATGCAAAAGCTTTGTGTTGATTTTGCAGCATTTTAACTAGGGTAGTTTGTTGAGATTGAGGCAGCTTATTGTTAATATTCAGACAATGGCATGGAGACAGCTCAATTTGTTTGGTAATATCATTCATGGAGTCTACTGGTAAAGGTGGTGTCTGTATTTCTTATGGAAGCAAATGTTGATAGACTGCAAGAATTTTAAATGGTGGGTTCTCAAGATTTAGTTGTTGCGGGAAGCTCTGCTGAGTACAATTATCTAAAATAGATGGGCTGCTCATGTCAGAGTTGGACTACAAAATTTGTATAAGCAAGCCATCTTCACTCTGAAGTTGGGAAAATGGATTAGTTTGCACCATCATTAAGTGAGCCAATGAATTGACTTCTTCAGTTTCCTCACCTAAATCTGGCCAAATTGGCTGAGATAAGTCTGGTTGAGGTTGAGTAGGTGGGTATAAAGCCAATTTCTTTATTGAATGACCATCAGAAATTGTCATGTTTCCCAAATGACATCCTATAAAAGCATCAGTTGTGGCTAACCATGGTCTACCTAGGATAATAAGATATCCACCCAAACTTGCCTTTGTGGACAATATGGTTAAATCCGTTGGGTATTCCCAAGACTCAATGTTGACAATTATATCTTCTACCATACCATCAGGTGTTACAATAGAACTATCAGCAAGCTACAGGATGGTAGGTGTAGACCTAATGGTTAGGATATTCAAATACTCCATAGTATGGTTGGTCATTACATTAATGGCTGCACCAAGGTCAACCAAAACATTCTTTACAATCTAACCATTAATATTTATTTGTACCACAGGACTTTCAGGGTCAGCATATTTTGGCATGACTACCTTCCCTAATATAATATCTACCAAATGTCCCAGAACATGGATAGTTTGGGGATCCTTTTTCTTTCTTCTAGGTTTCCTCAAACAAGCCTCCTTAATGGATTTCCCATAGATTGGAACATATTTAATGGCTTGAAAAAGAGGGATTTGAATGTGTACATTTTTTATCTAATCCAAAATATCAAAGGTAGGCTCTTCTATAGACTTGGGTGTATTGACTTGCAATCTCTAAGGAAAAGGTGGTTTTGTTGGATGCTGCAGGATGGGCTCCTTAGAGACAGTATCTAATATAGGTATCTGTTTTGCAGGACCAGCCAGTTGTTCAGAGGGAGGGTCTTGAATTTCAGTAATTACTAGCAGCTGTGGAGCAAGTAAGGTGGTTCTAGACCTGAGATGGATATCATTTATATTCAGGGCATAGGTTGGATACTAATTGGCTTCTGAAAAATACATAGGTTGTTGTTGTTGCTACTTATTATTAGGATTTGGCAATGGTTGAGTAGGCATAGGGGTTTGTTTTGGAGGGCGAGTATTTTTTGCAAGTGCCATAGGAGGTGGCATGAGGGCCTGAGTTTGCAGTTGTTGAAGCTGCAAAAAGCTAAGGGATTGGTTTTTCCATTGCTGAGAACCTCTCCATTGAGGATTCTACTGCTAGTTACCTTGGGGTGGAGCCCATTGTCCCTGTGGCTGCTGCCAACCTCCTTGAGGAGATTTCCATTGTGGAATTTGATAGTGAGGCCATTGTGGTTGAGAGGTATTCCATGGTGGTGATGGGCCATATGTAGGTTGCCATTGGTTACTATAATTAGAGTAAGGATTACCAAAATTCAAAGGGTCTTGAGGCATACCTTATCTTTGAGCCCATGGGTGCCTTTGTGCAACATAGAATAACTGGTCATCATCACCTTCTACCACCTTAAATTTAGTAGGTAATTGCTTAGCCTCCATATTAGCCACCATCTTACATCTTCAATCATGCTTCTTTTATCAGAAATTAGGATAGAACTCAGCTAGGATTGCTTCAGCTTCCTCATGTTTCTTTTGAGCTTGCATGGTATCCAACTGTGTAGCCATATTATTTATGATATCTTGCTTGAAATCAAACAACAAATTTGAAATCTCCATCTGTGAAACTCCTTTAGTAGAAGACTTTCCCACTATGGCCTGATGACCTCTTCCCTTCTTAACACTTTCTCAAGAGTAGTTGCAGAATATGTTCTTAATATCATCCCAAGGCACTTGGGTTATATCTCCTCCTCCCATCAGATCCAAAGTATCGATATAGGAATAATTGATTCCCCTCAGAAAAAGTAATTTCTGAGATTCTTCATTGAGAGTATGGTCTAAATTCTTTTTCAAATAAAACAAAAACCTTGAGATATAGTCTTCCAAGCTTTCATCCTCCTTCTACTGAATTCGAAATATATCATCACCCTTACTACCACTCTTGCAATATTCCTTATACTTCTCAAGAAATTTTGTTTGCATGAGTTCCCAACTATCAACAACATTCCTCCCCAAATGCATGAACCATCTTAGAGCTCCCTCCTTCAAAGTAGCAGGAAACAACTTCAGCTTGTGAGCATCTATGGTATAATCATAACTTCGATAGAGGATGTCAAACTCAAACAAGAAAGTGTCTAGGTCCTCTGTAACTAGTCCATAGAACTTGGGAAGCAATGAAGAAGGAATATTTTTGAGGTTATCATTATCTTGCTGGGCTATAATAGGGAATTCAAAAGCAGGAGGTCAATTAGGTGGATTTTGTGCCATATCTACCTGATGAAGTATCAGAGCAAATGGATTTTCCTGGGGTTCTTCATCAACTAGGTCAAAAAAAAACTCAGCAAGTGGGTCTTCAACAAATGGATTGATATCTTAGTTTCCTTCTTCCTTGAATAGATTATAAGATGGTTCAAAATCGTTATCATTGAAGGAAGGGTTTGGTAAGAATCTCCCTAGAGCGCCTCTTCTTCTATGCACGTAACGGACTTAATTGAAAATTGAAGGATTTGAAAATTCTTGAATAAACACACTAAACTTCTACTAACAATGACTATGATAGGTTCTTAGCTTGACACCATCCCTCACAACAGCGCCAAAAATGGTTGTCGCCCACAAAAGGATATAAAAGTCTCAACAAATCCTAACCTAGGAATTGGACATTCTAGCAAGTGACTAACATCTTCTCATGGTTGTTCATTTACTTTGTCAAACCAGGGAACATATAATTGAAATGGAGCGACACTGTATGTGCACTAAGATCCGATTTTAGCCACAACCTACTAGAAGTAAATGTGTGAAAGGAATTCTACTTCTGATGCAGGAACATAAAGCAAAGTATTATCAACTTAAATATAACTTAATTAAAGCAGACGTCATGATAGCTATTACTGAGAAACAAACCATGAACTAGCCCTATGCTGCAAAAACAGACATAGGGATGGATTCCTTATGCTGCAAGAACAATACAAGACTGAGTTTGTGCTAAAACTTCCTAGAATGAAATTTTAACTGATAAACAACAGGAAATAAACTACTAGCTAAAGATACTTACTAAGTGGGCCACCTTAGCAAGCATCAACCAACTATGCAAGAATTGAACTCAAAACTTCATCAGCTTTTTATTCATAACTCAGAATCATATACATGGTTGTTCTGCTTGTAAGAAAACTAATACAAACTTCTGTTTATCATTATAACACTACTCTTAACATACTTTGTTCTATTTCTACTCTCTAGTCTAGTCTAATCTCTTTTAATCTTTCTAATCCTCTCATCTTGTTCACTTTGCATAGGAGGAACATTTATTTATAGAAAAACAACTAACTAACTAACTTGACAGAGAAAGATGCGGACATAGATGCTTCCTAATTCTAAGGAACAGATTTCCATAAATGAAAGTGTATCTATTCAACTGATTCAGAGAGAATCCAACATTCCACTCTTCCTAGATTGATGACCATTTAGATCTCCTCCCGATGACCCAGACAAAGAGCCTTTTCCGATCAACTTCCTCCATGCCATGGTGGAAATGGTCTTCACTTCAGAACCGAGGTTGTTGTGCATTGACTTGTTCGTACTATCTTTAACAACCTATGGAACACATGAAAATAGAGGTGAAAGAAGGCATACATATAATATCATGATACTCATCATTAATCATACATATTAAACTCATCTCATTTATCCGAAAACCCCACGTATCATATCAGTCAATTGGGAGGTCAAACAGGACCATGAATATAGACATATGGAGACATTAAGCTGCAGGAATATAGGAATGGATTGTCATAGGATACTACTCTATTTAAGATAAAATTTTATAACCACATAGTTTAAAACAACCATTAAAAAGAGTAAAGGTATTCAAAAATACATCATGATATTCAAATAACGAGCATATTTTGGGCTCATCAAGGAGATGCAGTTTTTCAATAATTCAACAATATAAAAAGGGATATCAAGCAAGCACCAGTGCTTAAGTCAACTAGTTTTTGCGAGCCTTTTTCAGATATTTTCTTTTTCATCTTTTCATACTATTGTTATTGTTTTATTACAAAAAATGATGAGGGTTATGAAAAACCCATTGCATTCTTCATCAAATCACTTCAGGTATTCAAATTAAAGTATGATGTCATGGAGAAACAAGATTATTCTCTTGTCGAAGATTTTAAAATCTTTAGACCTTATTTGGTAGGTGAAAAATAATAGCTTATATTCCTAGTGTTGCAATCAAGGACATATTTACTCAATAGGAAGTCACTATGAGAAGATGCAAATATATTAACAAGATCCCAAAGTTTAACATAGACATCCATATAACCAAGAATGTTGGGGGATAACATTTAGCATAGTTAATGGTTGAATCTAACCTTGAATCCAGTCTTATCAATTGAGTACAAGATTATATGTATATAAAGGAATGCAATTTGTAATCTTTTTATTGGTATAAGGATATTTTGTATTACTTGAAAAATATGTCTTGTCTAGAGCCCATGATTGATAATAAAAAATGAACTCTCAAATTGCAAGCCATAAATATATCATGATCCAATATTGTCTATATTGGAAAGATATAAGTGGTTTCTTACTCAGGTGTGTTGATGAAGAAAAATCTATAAGGATTCTCTAGGATATGCACTATGGATTTTATGGAGGGAATTATATGGCCAAGAAAACTGCTCATAATATCTTGAGGTCTCGATATTTGTGGTCTTTTTTATTTGCTGACACCCATAAGATGGTGAGAAAGTGTGATGTTTTTCATAATTATTTAGGTAAGCTGAAGTACTATGGTGCCCCCTTGAGAACATTGAATGTGGAAGCTCCGTTTTAGAAATGGGGCATGGATTTTATTAGTGAATTTATTGGAAGATTGAGTTAAGGTCACAAATGGATTTTATTTGCCATAGATTACTTCACCAAGTGGGTAGAAGCTATCCCAACCAAGAAGGAAACTAGAAAATTTATTGGTTTTTTCATGGAGAACATTTTTATAAGGTTTGGAACTCCTATTAAATTACCTGGGAATAATGTCATGTGCTTTAGATAAGAAGAGCTTGTATACTTTTGATATAATTATGGGATAATAATCTCTTATTATTATCTGTACCATCCCCAAGGAAATGGAAAAGATGATTCCAATAATAAAATATTAATGAGGATCATGAAGAGATTGATTGGAAAAATAAGAATTTATGAGATTCAAATTTGAAACTAGAAAGATGAGCTGAAAAAACAATAGTAAAAAAGGATAAAAATAAATCTCCTTATGAGTTAGTATATGGATTGGATGCTAGATTGTCAATTAAAACTTTATCGCTTGTGCATAAATTCATCCAAGAATATGAGGAAGGTATCAATGATGTAATGATGGTTAGAATTAACCAATTTATAGAGTTGGATGAATCAAGAAGAAGAGAAAAAAACACCAATCTCAAGAAGCAGTTATAGGTAAAATACCTATTTGATAAGAAAACATCAGACGAAAAAAACTTGATAAGAGATTTGGTTCTGATGTGGAATGATAAGATTCAAGACAAAGGAATACATGGAGAATTTGAATCCATATGGACATGTCCATTTGTTGTGCTTGATAATCATGGTGACAATTCTTATTTCTTTCAAAATATGAATGAAGAGATTTTGTAATTTATAATGCATGGAAAATTATTTAAACCCTACTTTTAATAAGTAGGACATGTCCATGCATATTATATTTTATTGTAAAATATTTTACAATCATTCTAGTTTTTTGTCTGGGTTTTGTTTGGTCTACCCAAAAATTCTTGGATCCTCACCTTGTTCCTACAAAAAAAGCATCCCCAGCTAGAGGCATTAGTGGTATTTGTTAAATCTTACCTCTTTTAGTATTTTATCCTTCTATAAATTTTTGCAAGGAAGTGTTAACATTGTGTACTAGGGCTCCTAAACCCTATATTTTATTCAAAATCCTAATGTATATCTAAAGCCCTTGCATGATTTTTTATGTTTTGTCACTAACTGTAATTAGGGTTTCCTACCTCATAAATTATAACCATATGGTATCTTTCCCATATGTTTACAAACCCCTTTTTGTTAGAAAATCAAGCATTACCTTTTATTTAAATAATTTAATATATCACTCAAAGGCTTTGAGCTCCCCTAAGTCCTGCTAGACAAATTTTGGCATATTGCACATCCTCTTCAATTTATTGAGGCCTTTTCCCATTCTATTATCCTCCCTATGAGTCCTCAAAATGGCAACACACATATTCATCCCTTTTTAATCAAATTAAGGGATATGCTTTAGTGCTAATTTTTTAATTCTTATAGAGAAGCCCCTTTCTATTATTCATGGCCAATCCCATTTTTCCTAATAGTCTTAAGTTGTTTTTAAGCAATTTTCTTTTTAAAATATTATGTATCATGCTAATTATTTGTATCATGGAGCCCTTTCCTCTAAAAAATATTCTCTTGCGAGTTATCAAAATGTTGCCACATTAATAAAAGAACATGTTTAATATTTTTGTGAAAGCAAAAAAATTCATGGGGTGATATTGAACCAAGTTGTTACTTCACCAAACTCCCAAAACGCTATGACCAAGTGTCATAACCTCATTGTTTTATGGAGAAATCAACTATTGAGGAAGCCTTTATGCTTCACTTCCTATACCCATGAGTCCTTGAAATGGTGAAACACATCCCATACAATGATAAAATATGGCTTTCACATCACAAAGGTGATTTCAAACTCCTACAATCACTATTGATTTCGAGATTGATGACCCACATTCAAACTTGGTGAATGACTACAAATGGTCGCACATTCAATCATGTGGAGGAATTGATGTCTGATGGGATAGATATATCTACCAAATCCTTGAGCATACTAGGTTAATTTAATTTTCTTTCATTGTTCAAATCACAAAAGAAAAGTATTAGAGCGAAGTGCTGAAAATTTCCAAGAGAATACGGTTTTTTCAAGGTGAAATTAGGGCATCTAGAAAATTATGACCAATTCTATGAGACCATATCTCTAAAAATTTGAAGGTGTAAGGGTTTGAATTTTCTTACATATTAAGTATTTAAGGGGGAAATTAGTGTTTTCAGAGGGAAACTATATTGATATTTATGGAAGTCTTTTGAGAAACATAAAATTTTAAGGAAACCTTAGTTTTAAAGTTGCAAACCCAAACTTGAGAACAATGAGTGGAACATCAAGAGGTTATAAGAGAGGGTTGAATTATGACATCATCACATAAATTCCTAGATCATAACATAGGCCTAGGATGGCCCAAGCGTTGAGAATTTTATCATATAGGGTTTTTTATAAGAATGAAAATTATAGAGACCCCATTATCCCAGTTTAGTGGTATACACTTTTCAAGCATTCCTATAGGAAAGACCTAGCAAAAATCCCTATTTGAAAAATTCGGTATATAGGACTTGGAAAACTAGTTTTTTAGAATGTATTTATAAATGTGGATCTAATTAGGGAAGTTTTTAGGGCCCACAACCTTGAGAAGTGGTAATTTTTCATAAAATATGGAAGGAGTCTCTTGCACTTAGATATAGACCATATATGTAGGGTTTTTGATCTAAACCCTAACTCTCAGCTACCAATTGACTTAGGTTCCTTTAGTAGATAATATTAGTGGCATCGAGATATTTAAAGGGTGAAGTGGCTACCATGTTTTATTCCTAGAGGGCCTCACTAGGAGTTGTAATGATTGGAAAAAGGTGAGTTGGAGCCTTTTATATATGACATATTTAAGGAATACTTTGTAAAGACATACTTTTCATTATGTCAAGTCCTAGGGTTGGACAAAATGATTCAGATGTCTATCAGTCTAATGATGTTAGTTGTGGACATCTAGAGTAGAGATGTTAATAAACCTTATAATTTTGCCAAAAATATTATAGAAGAACTACACAGATCCTTGAGCTCACTGAAGAAGGATTGCAATGTAGTGTATTTCAAATGGTATTCAATTATATGCCACATTATTTTATATAGTGGAGTATAGGTATAGTCCCCCATCTACAAATCAAAGCCATGAATGAGCAGAAAAGAATATTACTAGTCTAGGAATGGACTTATATCTAGGAGAATGGTTGTGAAATGAAAATTTCTTAGTTTTTTAGGAGTTCAATGTCAGAATAGTGTGGAACAACCTAGGTTACCTAGTGTATTACGTAGCAAGATGGTAGGATCTTGGGGTGTGATGTGACCCTACTACATATTTGGGATTTTGAGCACTGTATAATATAATCACAATTATGAGTAGGGGAGGGGGGATGGGATGCCCTATGTCTTTGCATATGTTGCATTTTTGTGACATTGTCAACTAGGTGACCTGCCATACTAGAGGTAGGTTATAGATGATATAGATTTATTCATTTGGTACCCATACCACAATTGTGAGGTGTGAGAGGGGGATCATTTATACATTCCCTATATTTAGTAGATATAATATATGGTAGGTCAAATGGCTATGATTATTCAACGCTATCTACCAGTGCATTTCATGAGGTAGTTTGGGCATTAGTATACTATTCCTATGTAGGAGGAATTTTTTTTGAGGGTTATATGAGAGAGGTGGATCTAGGAGGCTATATAGAGTCATATATAGCTAGGTAGGACTGGAAAGGCACTTGTATAGTATCATTGGATTCATAACCAATAGTGGTAGATGTAGACATGACAATGAAGTATGGTGCTTGATGGATAGGGAAGAGGCTAGTTAAACTGATGATCACATGGGATTATTTAGCCTTGGTAGTGTAGGAGGAGGAGGATTGAAGTGAGGAGAGTAGTGATGATGAATATGATGATTCAATGAAGATGACGATGATGATGGGGATGGTGGAGATGCTCAATGTCATTGAGTGTGGCATAAAGATATTTGGATGAAGGATTTGGAGAGGAGAGAGGAGGGGAGGAGGATATGGATATAGGTGGAGAGGACCATGGTGAGGATGAGAGGGACATACAGGTGTGGTTTGTCTTGTTGATAGTAGACATGGATCATCTATGTTAGGGAGATTAGCTGAGACATGAGTGACTTTAGTTGGTTGGTGAGAGGGATATGGCCTAAGTAGAGATAGTCCAAATTTAGGGTTTGCTAGATTGAGCTAGAGGTTGGGATGATGAGGCTCAATTGGAAGTAGTGATAATAGAGTGGGATGTGACTTAGACTATAGAAACCAAGGCCTAAGTAGACATGGCCAAACTATGACAGGAAAGGGATATTGCTTGATAGGCCTTAGCAAGATTAGGATCACATGATGTGGTGGCTAAGTTTGTCCATGTCACATGAGAGATGCAATATTACAAGAGATTATATGATCGGGTTGTGCCACCTAAGAAGTGAGAGCATAGCTTCACAACTATCAGTAGATTACCTATAGGTGGTCATGATGTTTTTTTGGATTATACCCCAAAGGGGAATCAATATTTTAGAGTGTACATATGAGATATTTGTATATTTTTGTATCATGACAATATATATATATATATATATATATATATATATATACGATATTATGAGTTTGGCCTATGTATATATCGACTTTAGTATTTGATGATGATTTTATGCAGATGTTTATATGATTTTATGAGATTCACTTGTACGTATGTATGCATATGATGCTAACATATTTGTGTATATTATGTATTATGATTATGAATTATGGTATTAATGATTATGGATAGATTGTATCATAGTTATGTGATTATGGTAATGAGATTTTAATGGTAATGATGTATGATGAAAAATGATTTATTCTTTAATGGTCATGTATAATTAATTAATGATTTATGGGCCTTATTTTGATTATGGTTAATGACTATGTACATGATTATGTTTATGATGATGATGTTGGGTAATAAGTATATTTAATAATTTGTTGATGACTTATGTTATAAAATAAATGATTCAATGGAATAGTGATTATGCAAATGATTGTGATTTTATGCAAATATACCATGGTGTGTAGTGGATAATAATTGTGATTATGTGAAATAATGACAAAAGAAGAATGGATTGGCTGAAATTTTAGATGCTTTGTGTGAGTTGAAAGGTTTGAGTCTTGATGACCACTATCTCCCCCTATTTTTATGTTTCTTATGCATGGTAATGAGAATAATGAATGATTCATATTTGAAAGTATATATGATGAAATCCTTGTGCTAATGTGATAATTATTTGGATTGGAAGGAGGATCTGCAAGTTGGTACAATCCATGCATGGGTGCAAAGACCACATTGTTCACATGGTAGGCACTCAAGGTCTCATGAAGGAGGAGTTAGTCCTCCTCCACTTGAGGTTTGAACCCCCCATTTAAGCAATATTTTTAACCCTACTCTTTCCTCATTATGCAGCACTAGTTTCCCAAGTTTTTTATTTAGATCTACATACTACTTTAATTTAATGCATTTCTAGGATACTTTAAATTGTTTTCATTGTAATTTTGTTGTAAAATCATTTAATACAACAATGAATGAGCCTCCTAATGACCCAAAAGGGTAATTTAAAAACACAGTAGAGGGTAAATCCTGTAGCGATGTGGTTGTGGAGGATTTTCCCGCCCTTATCCAAGTGATTTGTTTGTTCTATCTTGTGAAGATGGAGTCTTACAATGAGATGGTAGTAAGGAAGTTAAGCCTTCTTTTAACACCTATTATATTGCAACTCTTTCCCCAAATCTAGAAATGTGTGAAGCTTTATGTAATGAAAAAAATATTAAAAACCCTAACTATTTTTTTAGTGACTGTTGATTCAAAAAAATTACTTGCAATAAAATTTATTGATGATTGGTTTGTTAATGTGTGGGGGAAAAATTTGGGGCTAAGATTTCTTTCTACAGAATGGTAAAAAAGGGGCCTTTTAAAAAAAAAATCATAGTTAAAAAATGCAAGAGATTATTATAGGTAATCAATTTTGGAATATCGACAACTGCACCTTTAGATCCTTATCTTGGTCTCTCAAGGCCATATATGAAGAGTTATTGGCTTTGTTTGGTCCTAGATGGCTGACAATAAATAATTTCCCACCATTTGTGTGGAATTTTATACCGAAATTTCTTTCCCCATTTGGTAATGTGATAAGAGTTGAGGACTCAAGAGTAACACTTCCTCATTTAGATGTAAGTGTTTTAATAAACCTTCTTCTAGAAGTGGAAATCCCTAAGAAAGTTAGATTTTTTTATCAAGGTCTGGATATTTTCAATGAAATTGAAATCTTCGAGGGTCTTAATGCTTGGTATCTCAATAGGAAGGAGGGTCATTTTCGTAGAAATTTCCCTATCATAAAAAATAAAACTATTTATAAAAAAAGTCTTAAAAACCCTAACCTAGATATGGTGATTGGGAATTATTTAAATCATAGTACATCACATGTGATGGAGAAGAAAGATTCCCCTGAGGCCTTTGAACTATATGGGACCCTAACCCCAACTTTTACAACTCTTGAGTCTTCCCCATGTCAGGAACTTGATGTTGCTTCAAGGCATAGTATCTCTGGCACCAAAACAAATAAGGTAGAATTGAAATTCCTATGAACTTGATATCAAGTGTAATTGAGGATGAATCACCACCATCCTTAGATACTAATCAAAAATACCCTCAATAATTGCTTTTGGGGCTGAATTTTCCATCTCTTTATTCCCAAAGGATGATCTAATACCAAGTGTGTCTAGTAATCAAGAACCTCGTAATATTCACTCCTGCTTCACAATGAAGCAAAATGAAGCATATTAGATTGTGATGGAGATAATCCAACACAATATTTCTATTAATAATAAGGAAAGAGAAAATTCAAAGAAATCATTAAAAAATAATTCTTCTCCCATTATGGAGCCTCTAAGCACTAGAAATCCAGTCAATGTGGGAGTTCCAAAAATGAGAAGGATTCTAAGGTTAAGAGCCTAGTGGATGTAATTTAAACCACCAAAAAAACCCTTAGAAACATGAATTGTCCCATTACTAGGTCTTTGTATCAACAATGGAAGCAACACATTTATGAGAAGGAAAACCTTCAATCTAGATAGACCAAACCTAATATTAAAAAATCCTAGTTTAGACTTGAGGCACAATAATGAGAAAATGGATGCTCCCAAGGGGGTGGCTATGGAATTTCAAGATAGCACCAAGATAAATTAAAATAAGGATATGGATAATCAAACCCATAAAGTAGTTGGTCATCCCAATGGGGAAAAATCTCATGTTTCCACAAATACTAATGATGGTTCTTATGAAACTCTCAATAATATTTCTATTAATATAAGGAAATATCAAGAAGATTTTGTTGTTTTCTTGAATAATGAAAACACCATAAATAATTTGGGTAACATGGAAAATAAATTGGTAAGTAGAGAAAATAATAAGGAAAACTTGCAAAATGTTGCAAGGATTACTAAGAAGGAATCGAGCTTGAAGGAATCTAAAAGGGATGATAAGGAAAATAAAAATAGCTTGGTTGAGGTAAAACATAAAAGAAGAATAAGAACCAAGGAGTCTCCAAATCCTTTCATTAAAAGATTATATGCTCAAATTATCCTTCCTAATTTCTACGATAGATTTAGGAAGCCAATGGACACCTCTGAATAAAGTTCTAGATGGATTTGAATTGCATATCTTCGAATGTAAGGGGAATTGAGTCCCTAGACAAGAAGCATGTAGTAAGGAAGTTTGTGAATATAAAAAAGGATAAGTATGTAGTGCTATTATAGGAATTAAGATCCACCCTCTTTACCTCAAAAATCAACTTGAACTTCATTTGGAAATACTCTATTAAATACACCACAAGACATGAAAAGGGGAAGGTAGGTTATGTAATACTATTTTCCAAGGATTGGGAAAATAGTTTGGTGGACAACATTTCCTCCCCATTGGGGAAAGAGCTACATGGATTATCATAGAAAAGGATGATATTAAGTTTTTCATTTTCTTAGTATATCCCTCAAATGAATACAAGGGAAAGATTGACCTTTGGTAATGGATGCATTAGCTACCCACTATCCTCTAGATAATGTGAGGAAATTTTAATATGATAGAAAGTCAAGAGGATAAAACAAGGGGATCTAAAATGGAGTGGAAAGGAAATGAGCATTAATTTTGGTCCAAGATGAAATCTAAGCTCAAGCTATTTGACCCACTCCTTGGGAATAAGAAAGAGAATAGAGGTATTTGGTATACCTAGTGCAACTCAAAAAAAGGAAATTGTAGAAAATACTACAGGATTGATAGGTTTTATGCCAATAAATAATTATTTAACTTTGATAGAGATGAGGAGGGGAAACTTGTTAAAGTCTACCCCTACACTTTATCAGATCATGATCCCATCTTGACTAGAATTCTTCTAAATGGCAGAGGGAAAAATAGGACTAAAAGGGAGAATCTATTTAAACTCAATGCTACCCTCTTAAGTGATGAAGACTAAAATGATGCAGTGTTCACACTTGGAGATAAATAAATAGATACTTAAGGATGAGTCCCAATTGAAAAAATGGGAAAAAATGTCAAGGGTTGGAAAATAATTTACCAAACCATTGGTAAGAAAAAAGCTATGGATAGTAGAAAAATGGAACTGAAAGCTAAATAATAATCTCTTAAAGGAAAAAACTAACAATCAAGAAAATCCCTCCAATACCACCTTTTAAGATGAAGTTACCTTGATAAAAAATTCAATGATAAGATTACAGACCAAGAAGGTTCAATGGATGAGAGTAAGATCTAAAATGAATTGGTTAAAAAATAGGGATAAGGGAACATAATACTTCTTCCATATGCTAAAGAACAAGGAAGAAAAATAGAACTTTGAAAAGCTATGGGTGGATAATAATGCCATCCTTGATCAAGATCAGATCAAAAATACCTTTCGTGAATACTATAAGGATATATTCTCTTCAGAAGGTACTAATAGAGACATCCTCAGGGAAAGAGAGATTTGTAAGTTGTTATTCCTAATAAACTCTCTGAAGAGAAAGTTTCCAATCTAGATAGGGAGATTACTAAAGAGGAAATTTTAAAGTCAATTGAGGCTCTAAATAATGATAAGTCCCCTAGTGCTGATGGCCTACTTGTGGAATTTTGCAAGAAAAATATAGATTGGATTAGTAATGATCTTTTGTATTTATATAATGAATCCAACCAAAAAGGGACCTTGGGAAAATATATTATCAAAGGAATAACAAAATTGATTCCAAAGGAAGGTGATAAACACCTAAAAAATGGAGGCCCATTACATTATTGAATGTATCATATAAAATATTGGCTAAAACACTTGCCAATAGACTAATTAAAATCCTCCCAAGTGTTATTAACCCCACACAAACTAGATTTATAAAAAAGAGATACATTCTTGAAAAATTAATTACTAGTTGGGAGGTAATGAAGTGGGCTAACATCTCCAACCAAAAAGGTAGCTATGTGTAAACACATAAAAATGACCTAGGCTTGCAAGCTCTATTTTTAATCTTTTTCTTCCTAGCATAATTAAGACATTTTAATTATTTCCTTGATTCACTTTTGGTTATTAATTAAATAATTCATAATTATCTAATTAATTCATGTCCTCTTTATTCTTATTGATTATTAAATAAATAAATTTTATTTATTTATTTAATGCATCACTAATTGTCTAATATCTTCCTATAATTAAATAATTTTTTTAATTATTTTTGTCCATTATGTCTTCCTGATTATTAAATAAATACATTTTATTTATTTATTTAATATGTCACTAATTTTTTGAAAGTCCTCTTATAATTAAATAAATTCTTTAATTTATTTAATTATTGTCACCTTCACATTTCCCTCATTTTAAATAAAATTATTTATTTAAAATAGTACCACTTTCTAATTTCCCTCTTTTTAGTAATTAATTAAAATTAATTATTTACTCTCATGTGACCTCACCTTTTGAATTAAAATTAATTTTTAATTCAAAATAGTCTTTTTTCCTCCAAAAATCAAGATTATTTGATTTTCCAGCCACCTCCTTTTTTGTGCTCATTTTATTATTTTAAAATAGTCTCACTTTCCAATTTCCCTCTTTTTAGTAAATAATTCAAATTAATTATTTACTGTCACATGACCCAACCACTTTTGAATTAATTTTTTTTTTAATTCAAAAGGTCAACATCACTTCTTGAATCAAATAATTTTAAATTCTTATTTGATTCTCCAGCAACTTCGTTTTATGTGTCCAATATCTTCTTGTCACATGCATTATCAACCCTTGATTTGATTTTCTAAAAACCAATCCTATCCATTCATTTCAAATTTGATCTAATGTTGCCCTAACCCTAATTGTGGGTTATCATATTGAATTTTGTCCATTGATTCTAGGGCACTTGCTAACTTTTAATCTTGGCCATTCACATAAAATTGCATTTTCTATAAAATGACAATTTTGGTCTCATTTTGTCATCTTGCAACCTCATGATCTTGCACTCTCATACTCTTGCATTCTTATCATTTTTTCATAGGCATATTTTCATTTCATTTGGCATACTTTAGACATATTTAGAGGCTTACTAGTTGCATTATAGCATAGTATTGCATGTAGTTACTCAAATCCTTCAACATTTGCTTAGGGCTTGTCATTATCATTATATTGCTCATCAGAAATCTGAGGGCAACATCATATTCTCAACAAGTTGAGAAGGTATAATGGAGGTCAAACATGGAGGATGAAGACATTTTGGTGAGGTTGTTTCATTTTTTTCATTTTATTCCTTTACACTTCATTATCACTTTGGGTTTTTATGTTTTGCATTTAATTTGCTAGCCCTAGGAAAATTCCCTTAGTTACATTGGTGAACCCGATCGTTTTTGCAGATTTTTGTATGGCTTCTGGTTTTATTTTTGTAGGTACACGCACAAAATGATGCAACTGATAGACCCTATGACACAAACGATCTATTGCACTGCATCTAATTTCATGTGCAATTCATTCGCTTTGCCACACCGTATTTGACTGCCCAAGCGATGCAACTAACCAGTTACAATGCATTTGCCTACTAGCCTTCGAACCAATAACACCATCTATCTTTACATGTGATGCATTCACTCTGCCGCATTGTATTTGACTACACGAGCCATGTAACTGACCTATTGCAACGTATTTTCTAGCCTTCAAACAACAAACAACATATCAAGTCGCATATGCTCTATTGCAACACAAATGAATTGATTGGACTTTTAATTATTGAAGGAAGGAGGCTAGGGTTTTAGGGTTTAAAATTACCCAAGGTGATGTGAATTATCAAATTTTGAAACCATCTTGTTATGTTTCAATAGTGACTTGCTACCGAAGGTAACCAGTCACTTAAGTGATCTGGTTGAGCCCTTTCCTTCATGCTCTTACCAGCCTCTTTCACCCAACCTGTCAGTCTTTTTCCGTCACCGAGGCTTAAAATTTTATAATGCCAAGGGTTGTAACAACCCATCCCACTTGAATATTCTAATGTCCATTCATATTGTTTGGTTAACCTTCCAATCACGGGTTTTGATCTAGACCATTTCTCGCAAACCTCATAGGTTTTCCTGTTGATATCACAAAGTAGTGCGAGGTCTACGAGATGCTGCCATCTAACATGTATGGAGGGGAAAGGTCTTTTCCTGAGGTACCAATGATGTTAAGTAGCCATCTTTTCATCAGTGAGGGTTTTATTTATGGGGTTAATCATAATTCTCCCTCACAGACCTCACACGAGCATAACTAATGTCTCAAAAGTACTATGAGTTCTATGAAAGGGCAACATGTGGCCTAGATCTTGGAGCAATAGGGCTAAATGGGACCCACTGTCCGATTGTGGCCTCCTATTTTCATGGGTTTTGATTGGCTGTAGTTTTTCAAGGTGCTGAGGTGGATTTTCAACACTCAATTGACTCAATTTGAGTCGTCCAACTTGCCAAGTCCATTCAACATCAACAGTATAGTTTCAAAGAAATTATTGATCATCTGTGTGACGAGCTTTCACACTATGAAGCTTATTTTATTAATGGCTCGAGCATTTTAGAGGATTTTCTCTTGATTTTATCTAGTGTGTGAACGATGCCCTCCTGATAGAAGCAATTATGGTGGCTATGTCAGCTACTTATGGCTCAAATTCTTGGTTTGCATTCAAGCAATTAATATCCCTCGCACCAATTCACTCTATAAATACTTGTTGAAGTGACCTAGTGTTATCATTATATTTTTTGAGTTGTTTTGTTTACAGGTGGTGGTTATTCTTCTATCTTATGTGAAGCTATGGATAAATATATAGGGCACATGAGTGCCCGAGTAGGATCCAAGAGGTCACTAATTAAGAAGGATTAACCTGCTCCCAGAACACTTGAGGCACTACTAAGAGTGCTGGAAAAAGGCCAGAGCGTTGTGCATCCCCTGTGTTAATTTCATCAGATTATGATGATAACGGGTCTGAGACTAACTCAGATTACCGATGTTACCTAGTGGTTTTGACTAAGCTTATGGTAGTGAATGAGGAGGTCCTTGCATTTGAACCAATAACTACACTAGTACCGAGCCAAGTTGTTGGATGTGGCACTGATGTGGCTGGAGGAATGAAGGCGGTTCCTCTTTTGAGTGAGGCAAGAAATCAAAGCGGTTGCTTATATTGGGGTCGTGTGTCTACTTAGTGGTTGTTGGTGTTGGGTCTGTTTGGCAATTTTTTCTATGGTGTTTCATCTTGTTGATATGGACATGCGTGTGCCTATCATGTTTTTTGTTTTTTCTCTAATTGGTTACTATGTAACCATTTTTTGATTCCTCGGATCATGCACCTTATTATCCAATGATGAGGAATGTGAATTCAAATTTAATTCTAAATGAAATTCAATTTTTAAATTAACAATGTAGCCTAATGCTTTGTTTCTCTCTTGTCCTATAAAGGAGATTTCATGACTCATTATTATGGTCAAGATTTTTGATCCGTAAGGTTCTGAGTATGTACAGTTAGTTTTACTACAAGATTTTGAAGATATTATCTAGGAAATCATTCTGGGTTGGGAATAGTATGAAATAAGTATGCTATACTTTTGTAATTACTGATATCGAAAGAAATCTAAAAGAATTAAGAAAATTTTCTCTCCTATGTATGTGTCATGGATTATGAATCGATTTATCAAGGGTTTATTCATTCAGTTTCAATGGTTTATTTGAAAGTGTAACTTGTTCTCCTGCTTTAACTTAATGAGTTAATCAAATGCTTGAAAACAAATTACATGTTTATGGTCATATGCTTAGGATTCACTAAGGAGTAATTTTTTAATATATTGAAATATCTCATATTAACAGAGCATTATGGTGATAAGTTTGTAATATCTAAATTATGTTTTATATGAATCCTACCCAATGAATGGGACAATGGATAGTGTCAGTAAAATTCTTTCAGATGTAGGACTATGGCTCTGAGCATTGTGATTCAATATCTGAACATCTTAACAAATATCAAATGCTATCTCTTTTGAGATATAAATCTTATGATAATTTTTAGTCTCTTTTCTTTGAGACATATGTTATTATTCTTGGGTTTTGCCACAATCAAGGTAATTACTATCTAATTTACATGTGTGGGGACTGCATCTATAAGAATAAGTGTTCTTATTAGTCATAAAACAATCTTATGAACACATGAAGGTTTACCCACCTTGGTCTCACAGAGCCAAAAGTGTAGGATATGTTAGTCTTTGACTAGATCTGGTTAGTTGGCCACTAGCCTTTGTAGATATTTATAATAGAGGTTGGCTACCTCTTAGATAATTGCAAATCTTATAAGGAAAAAACACCAAAAAATTGGCGACTCTACTAGGGAACTATCGAATGAAAGTTCTCTAGTGCAGAACTGGTTTTGTCAAAGTCATTTGTTATAATATACTTGGTTTACACTGTGTGCCTTATTTTTCATATTCAGCGTATGCGTCTAGTTTTCCTAAGTTCTATGTTAGTGTATCGAGTAATGTTCAAAATCTTGTCTAAAGTCACGAGTGCAAAAGTGAAGTGCAATCACTTCATAATTCCAAATATTTTGGGTGGTGACTCTGATATCTCTAACACAACTATTTATACAAATTACAAAAATAAACGTGCAAAGGAGAGTCCTCATACACCAAAGACCATGAAGAATACTAGAAACTATGCAAAAAAGAACTTGGAGCCAATGCTAGAGCTTGAACTAGGACATGACAAGAAATGGGTAAAAATAAATGATACCCCAAGTAAGTCTATTTCATATCCTATCATCTCTTCTTCTACTTTGAATGCTGAAATAAATAGTGATTTTATTAGTGGAGATTCCTCATAATTTGTTGTGTCTCAAATGGATCATGGTAGTTTTCCTTTTGAAATGGCTCAAGAAGTTGAAGCTGATGTGTCCAAAGAGGAGGAATGATGGGGATTATAGGAACAAGAAAAGTAGTTCCCAGAAGCTACAATACCTGGTACTATGTATGATTTTACCAGACAAAATTTCAAACCACAAGGTACCTCTTTGAATGAGGAAACGCCTTTGTTTCAAGATGAAGAACAAGCAGAGAAACATTACTATACTCCTTCTCCAAGTGAGGTAGGAGATATCCTTGAGAATGAAACGGATATAGACAAGGATATGCAAACCTTAATTGAAGAAGAAAAGAGGTTGCAGGCAGCAGAGGATAATAAGGATAGAATAAGAAGAGATAATCTAGAGAGATTCTGAGCTAAATAGTCTGAAATGAATGCCTAGAAAAAGAAAGTTGAAAAGATGAGGGAAGAAGTAGCTAAGAGAAAAACCTTTGAGGAAAAGGTGGCTAAAGTAGTTGCTAATAGGGCTCGAGAAGTCTCTAAAGTAGTAGTCTCTATTGGAACTTCTACTACTCCCACATATACCCCTTCCATATCAGCCACCAAAACTTTAGATCCATTTGTTGGATCTAAGAAGACAACCTTTGTAGACCATGGGAAAGCTCATGTTGACCAAACTCAAAAAAGTGCTTACAATTTTACAAATTATAGAAGCCATCTTAATGCTAGTGATGAAACAAATAATGAAATCAATCCTAGACCATCAGATTTTCCTCAAAATCTTGAGCTCCTAAGATTGCAACTAATAAATGATCAGTTGTAGGATGGTCTAAGAAAATCCAAAATAGAAGCTGCTAATGCCGAGATGGCAAGAAAGATATCTATACCCACTCCCCAAGCTTCTGGTTTGGGAAAGAGTGAGAATGAGTCGTTGAGTAAGAATTATAAGAAGAAAATTCTTAAAGGTGGGGGTGGTGGTAACTAAGGTGGTGGTGGTGGGGGCTGTCATAAAACCTTCAGCTCTTACTCTGAGGATGAAGAGGGAAGCACTGGAAAGGATAAACAGAAAGGTAGTGGTGACAAGGGTAAATAGGGGGATGATAAGAGAGATATTGAGCAACACAAAACATCGTGAAGTGGATGTGGTGGAGGAGCACCCCAAATTGATAGATACAAACAATTATGTTTTGGAAATATTCAAGGATATCCTAATCTAGTTCCAGATAATGCATGAAAGCATCTCCCAAAATTCACTAGTAATAATTCTTTTAGTGGGGAAGACCATTTGAAAGCTTTTCAAGGATTTGTTGAAGACTTTGAAATATGGGATGATGATGTAGCAATGAAATACTTTATGTAGTCACTAGTTGAAGATGCTATGGATTGGTATAGAGGGTTACCTGATGCTAGTATTGACACCAAGGATGCTTTTTGCAGAGTTTTTAGGGAACAATACGGGGATTAGACTGACCCTAGATTTAAATTAAATGATTTTAATAACATTACCAAGGGGCATAATGAACTGGTTACTGAGTTTAATGCTCATTTCCAAAAGGATATGAAAAGAGTTCCTGAATACTTGAGGCCTAATGAGAGTGCATGTTTAGTTGTGTATTGTAATTCTTATGATGCTAAAATGTGCTATTAATTAAGAGATAAAGATCCTCAAAATTTGAGGCAAGCATATAAGATGGCAGTGAACATTGAAAATAATAGAAGAGCTTCTGGTAAAGTAGGGAGGAGGGAAAATCTTAAAATTTTTAAAGGTACCAAGAATCAGATTAAAAAGGTTGCTAAACCTACTGTTGTTGATGAAAAGATACATCAATTCCTTACCCTGCTGCAGAAACAAGTAAAAAATGACAAGCCTCATTTTCAAAGAAATGATAGGCCTCCCAGGCTACATGATTATCCCTATAATACCAATTTGAATAATGGAAAACCTCTACAAGGAAACTAGAGAAACAATCAAATTCCACTTGATCCTTTACAGAAGCATTCTTTGAATGCCACAAAATTTGTACCTTGGTGTGAATTATGCGGAATGCCTCACTCTTCACAATAGTGTGCAGTAGCACAAAATATGGTAGAATCTCAGGATGATCAGGGAGATGCTTAGCTTCCTCGGGATCAGGATACAATGAAAAATGTATTAGGACCATCTGATCTAGCCTATGATGATTATACCTCAGATAATGAGCCTTGTGGCATGGATGTTGATGTTCAAAAACAACATAATGATGTACACCATCAACAAGTGTTCCCGAATGAAGCAGACAATGATGATTGTTTTGTGAATGAATTGGAAGTGGATACCACTATTTTAAGAAGACCTTCCAATGAAGAAATTGAAAAATATATCGTTTCCTTAATTGCAAGGGCAAGGAATAACATACAATTGAGAAAAAGAACTGTTCCAGGTGATTTAGCTAGGCCTTGTAGCCTGTTTATAAAAGAAAAGGAAGTAACTGGAATACATGTCAATTTGGAGGCTAAGAATTTCATTTCAAAGCCTAAGGAAATAAGGGAGCCCTGGATATGGGCAAATAAAGTTGATATGACCAAGAAAAAGAATGAAGCTATACCCCAGAAGATCAAGGAAAACAAGAAACACTCTTCTAATGATGAAACTCTCAAAGAAAAAGAAATGGTAATTTCTGAAAAACACAAGTTTTCCTGAATTACCAAAGTATGCTTCCATAGATATGTTCCAAGTACTTTCACAAGTTAGGGTACTATTCCTTTCTTAGAAATGATGCGTATATATGAACATAAAGATAATATTGTTTCACTTATTAACAATATTCCTACAAGTGGAAAAGGTAAAGTGGGTTATGATCAAATAAAATCAAAAGAAGATCAAGAAAAGAAAAGAGGTGTGGAAGAAAATATCATAGAAAGTCCCCAAATATACCTAGGTATGACTATTACTGCTAATCCTAATCATGTCAATAATTTTTCTTAAGCTTGATAATTGATTGGAAAATGTTAAGAAATTGCATGATCGATTCAGGAGCATCTAACAATGTAATGCCAGTAAAGATAATGCATGCAATGGAACTAAAAGTGGACAATACATATGGTAAGTGCTATGCAATGGATTCTAGGGAAGTACCTATTATAGGTATTATAAATAATGTTCAATATAAACTAGCAACATTTCCTAAGAAAGAGCTACATATGAGTGTTACAGTGGTAGATATTCCACCTACTAATGGCATGTTGTTATCTAGGCCTTGGAGTGCTTTGATGGGGGGAAGCATACAATGTGATTTGTCTTTTTCTACATTTTCTATTGAACAAAAAGATGTTAAGGTAGACAAGGAGAAGAGATCCCCTAACATGATTGAAAATGTGGAAGAATCACCAGAACCCATTAGAATTAACTTTGTGGAAACTGATCTAGAAAATTTTTAAGTTGAGGAAAAAAAATAGAAGAAATCCAATCTGCACCTATTGAAAAGGAAGTACTGAAGATGTTAGAAGATGGTGATTTATGGATAATTGATTTTTATGGAGCTTGTTCCAAAGATGGCTCAGGAGCAGTAATTTTCTTTATTTCCCCACAAGGTAAAACATTTAAATACTATTTCCTATTGCAATTTTCTTGTACCAACAATGTTGCTGAGTATGAAGCTCTCATACTTGGTCTGAAGATAGCTTCAAGGCATGGTATTAAAGAATTAAAGGTTTGGGATATTCTGAGTTAGTTGTGTCCCAGATTAGATCCCGCTTTGCAGGTAAAGATAAAAGACTTAGACAATATAAAAATGCAGTGTGGGATACTATTGAGGGATTTAGTTCTTTTGGTATAGAATGGATTGAAAGAGGACAAAATGCTAAAGATGACTTGTTAGCAAATATAGTTGTCAAACTAGATGATGTCACTTTTTGTGGCATCTCACAAATAGAAGTACAAACTAGACCTAAAATACCTTATAATATTTTTAACTGGAGAGTGTTTGATGATGACACAGACATACTGAAATTATTGCATTGTGTGGATTAGTATGAGAGCCAAGAAATTGATTTTGGCTCATTTATAAAAGAAATTGATGGGAAGGAGACCCTGTTTGGGAATGAAGTGATGCAACTCAAAACTAACACCATCCCTAGGGGTCTTTTTGCACTTGAAAGGGTATTTGATGGCCTTGATATGTCAAATACTAAGAAACCACCATCTCATAAGGATGATCTAGAAAAGATAAACTTAGGAACAAAAGGTTCTCCTAGAAAGGTGTATATTGGAAGAAAAATGAATCCACATGTCAAAAGCATGCTGATTACCCTACTTAAGAAATATAAAAATGTTTTTGCTTGGTTGTATGAAGACCTTAAATCATATAGGGAGGAATTATTCCAACATTTGATCCCATTGAAACCTGATATGAAACCTTTTAGGAAAAAATAGAGATCGATTAACCCTACCCTGAAACCCAAAATTCAGGAAGAACTTGCTAAGCTAAGGTAGGAAGGAATCATCAAACCAATTAGATAGTCATCTTGGGTCTCTAACTTGGTACCTATTAGAAATAAAAATGGAGATATTAGGTTATGTGTTGATTTTAGAAACTTGAATGTTGCTTCTTTAAAAGAATTACCCATTGCCTAATATGGAGGCTATGTTACAAAAGGTTAAAGGATGTGAAATGTTATATGTGATGGATGGATTCTTCGAGTACAACCAAGTAATGGTTAAAGAGTCTGAGCAATTCAAGACTATGTTTACCACACCATGGGGGACATATGTGTATGTAGCAATGCCATTTGGATTAATAAATGCTGGAGAAAATTCTCAGAGGGGTATGGATCTATCTTTTAATGATTTCATTGATCTGTTCCTTTCCATTTACCAAGATGATCTTACTGCTCATAGAAAAAGTGAGGAGGATCATTGTCCTCACTTAGAGAAAATTTATTTCAGAGCTCTGGAATATGGGATATATTTAGATCCTAGGAAGTGTGCCTTTGGGGTAAAAGAAGGAAAATTGTTGGGACATTTGGTTTCAAAAGATGGGGTGCAGATTGATCCAGAAAGGGTTAGTGCTATTGATAGAATTACACAGCCAAGAAATGTAAAAGGCATCCAATCTTTCTTTGGATAGATAAATTTTCTAAGAAGATTTGTCACACATTTTTCTGAGATTGTCTGCCCAATATCAAAGATGCTGAAGAAGGGAGAAAAGATAATATGGATAAGAGAACCATCCAAGGCTTTCTAGGCTATCAAACATGCAATTAAGCAGGCCCCTATCCTCAAGTCGCTAGATTATTCAAAACCATTCCAGTTGTTTAATTTTCTCTCTTTTCACACTATAACTTATGTGTTGTTGTAAAAAAACAATGATGGCTTTGAGCATCCAATTGCATTCTTCAGTAAATCATTGCAGGTTACATAATTGAAATATGACATATCTGAAAAGCAGGCATATGCCCTGGTAAAGGCAATTAAGAATTTTAAACCTTATCTAATGGGACCAACTATTGTGGCATATGTACCAACGACAATAGTTAAAGATATTTTCACCCAGCAAGAGACTACATGAAGAAGATACAAATGAATAAATAGAATCCAAGAGTTTAACATTGACATATAGATTACCAAGCTTGTAATAGGTCAGGGTCTAGCTAAATTAATAGTTGAGGCAAATATGGAGGTAAATCAAATAAATTAGATAGAGCAATAGAACATTGTGCCTATTTGTGATATGAAAACTTGAGGTTGGTACAAGAGGATTGTTGAGTATTTAAAAATGATGCAATTCCCTAAAGGTATGCCCCTTACTGAGAAAATAACTCTCAAACTACAAGCAATTAGATATGTCATTATGGAGGGTGAGCTCTAGTGGAGGAACTCTCAAGGTGTTATACTAAGATGTGTGGATGGAGACCAAGCTAAAGATTTACTGATAGAAATGCATCAAGGAGCTTGTGGAGGCTATTATATGGCTAAGACAATGACTCATAAAATTATAAGAGCGGGATACTAATGGCCTACTATGTTCAAGGATGCCCATAGATATGTTAAAAATTGTGATGCATGTCAGAGGTTTTCTGGAAAGTTAAAGTTTTTTGGAAATTTTTCGTTAAGAATAGTGTTTATTTAAGCTCCTTTCAAGCAATGGGGTATTGAATTCATAGGGCAGATATCTAAAAAATATAGTGGAGGGCATGCATGGATATTGGTGGCAACTGATTACTTTACTAAATGGGTTGAATCAATCCCAACAAGAAGGGCTACAAGTAAAGTTGTTGATTTTTTGACTGATAATATTCTAAGCTAATTTGGGGTACTTGAAAGAATTGTTTCAGACAATGCTATGTGTTTCAGATCTAAAGAGTTTGTTAATTTTTGTGATCAATATGGTATAAATGTTTCATATTCTTCCCCTTATCATCCCCAACGTAATGGATAGGCAAAGTCTGGTAATAAGAGTTCGATGAAGATCATCAAATGCATGATTGAGAAGAACAAAAGGGCTTGGGATTCAAAATTAAAATTGGCACTGTGGGTTGATAGGATAACTGTCAAGAAGGAAATTAGTCATTCACCTTTTAACATAGTCTATGGGATGGAAGCATGTATCCCACAAAATAACCTGATAAAGATGTATACCTTTTTCCAAGAATATGATGATGATATATGTGATGATATGAAGCATAAAATGGATGAATTAAGTCAATTGGATTTAGAAGAGAAGCTCATTAGAGAAATGAAAAATTATAACTTCAAGTAAATATCTTTATGAAAAAAGGGCAATTGAGAGAAAATTTGACATTGGAGCAATGGTGTTGCTCTGGAATGCAAGATCAGAAGATAAGGGAAAGAATGGAAAATTTGATCCCCTTTGGCTAGGCCCATATATAATTATGGATACATATGGAGAAGACTCATATTTTTTATAGTCACTTGCAGGTGAAGTTCTAGAACTTCCAGTACATGGACAGTTCTTGAAATACTACTTCTCTTGAAGTAGCTCTTTTTCCATGTACATTGTACAGTCCTCTAAGTAGTGTATATAGGTGTGTTTCTTTCTATTTTTTTCTTTTTATTTCCTTTTCTTGTCCGGACAAATTCTTGGTTTTTGGTTCTCTCTATATCTGGTCTGCGTAACTAGAGATTCTAGAATCTTTTTATGCCCATAGGGGGCATACATCCCTAGTCAGAGCCATTGGTGGAGCTTTTAAATTTTTCCCCTTGTAGGTTTTATTTGTCCTTGACTTTGCGTGGATGGGTCATGGGTTTCCTTTTCGAGCATGGACTTGTTATTGATGATGGTCGGTCACTTAAGTGGTCTTTTATCCCTTTTTGGTCATGACTTTATCGACCCAATTTACCCGTCCTTTCAGTCTTTTGCATCATCACTGCATTATATTTTTATAGTGTCAGGCTACTGAATTATTTTAGATTAAACCTCTAAATAATATTTTTGACCTTGAGGGTCATTTCCTCATCCACCTAGTTGGTCACTTTTTTATGAATTACCTTATCGCATGTGCAGATTGTGCGACTGTCAGATGAAGTTATTTTAATCTTGACCGTTGCTTGCAGACCTTGCAAGGTTTCTGCTAATGTCACAAATATGGTGCGAGGCATGTGAGAGGATTCCATTTGTCATGCTTGATGGTGGGGATGAGTTTTTCTCACTAATTGATGATGGAGGTTGATGCTGACAACTATTTTCATATTGACGCATTGTGGTCGTTCCTCGCTAACCTCGCGCAATTAAAACTGTAGTTTGAATAATGTTGTGAGGTGTCTAGTTTGGTAACACATGGACTCTGATTCTTTGTGCTAGTAATAAAGGTGGGGCCCATTTCATGCTGATGTGGTGCCTAGTAGGTGATATATTTGTCAAGGCACTTGTGTAATTCAGTACCCTGGTCAGTGAAATCAGAGATTTTGGATTCTTGCTATGCCCACAAGGGGCATACATCCCCAGTCGGATCCACTAATGGGACTTTTAATTTTCAAAGGAAGGAGGCTAGGGTTTTAGGGTTTAAAATTACCCAGGGTGATGTAAATTATCAAATTTGGAATCCCTCTTGTCATGTTTCAATGGTGACTTGCTACCGAAGGTAACCGGTCACTTAAGTGATCCGATTGAGCCTTTCCTCCGTGCTCTTACCGACCCATTTCACCAAACTTGTCGGCCTTTTTCTGTCACCGAGGCTTAAAATTTTATAATGCCAAGGGTTGTACTTGTCGATCCCACCTAAATATTCTAATGTTTGTGCATGTTGTTTGGTTAATTGTCCGATCATGGGATTTGATCTAGACCATTTCTTGCAAATCTCATAGGTTTTCCTGTTGATGTCACAAAGTAGTGCGAGGTCTATGAGATGTCACCATCTGGCATGTATGGAGGGGTGTGGTCTTTTCCCAAGGTCCCAATGATGTTAAGTGGTCATCTTTTCATCAGTGAGGGTTTTAATTATGATGTTAATAATAATTCTCCTTCACAAACCTCGCATGAGCATAGAAAGTGTCTCAAAATTACTATGAGGTCTATGAAAGGGTGACACGTGGCATAGTTCTTGGAGTGACAGGGCTAAATGGGACCCACTGTTCGATTGTGACCTCCTATTTTCATGGGTTTTGAGTGGTTGTGGTTTTTCAAGGTGCTAAAGTGGATTTTCAACACTCGATTGACTCAATTTGAGTCATCCAACTTGCCAAGTCCATTTAGCATCAATGGTACAGTTTTAAAGAAATCACTGATCATCTTTGTGAAAAGCTTTCACACTTTGAAGCTTATTTTATTAATGGCTCGAGCATTTCAAAGGATTTTTTCTTGATTTTCTCTAGCATGCAAATGATGCCCTCCTGATAGAAGCAATTATGGTGGCTACGTTAGCCACTTATGGCTCAAATGCTTGTTTTTCATTCAATCAATTAATATCCCTCACACCAATTCACTCTATAAATGCTTGCTGAAGTGACCTAGTGTTATCATTATATTTTTTGAGTTTTTCTGTTTGCAGGTGGTGGTTATTCACCTATATTCTATGAAGCTATGGATAAATCTATAGGGCGTAGGAGTGCCTAAGTAGGAGCTAGGAGGTTGCTAATTAAGAAGGAGCAACCTACTCCTAGAACACCTGAGGTCATAATGAGAGTGCTAGTAAAAGGCCAGAGCATTGTGCATCCCCTGTGTTAATTTCATCAGATTCTGATGATAACAGGTCTAAGACTGACTTAGATTACCGGTGTTACCTGGCAGCTTTGATTGATCTCATGGGAGTGTATGAGGAGGTCCTTGCAGTCGAACCAATAACTACACTAGTATTGGGCCAAGTTGCTAGATGTGGCACTGATGTGGCTGGAGGAATGAAGTTAGTTCAGCTTTTGATTGAGGCAAGAACTAGAAGCGGTCGCTTGTACCAGAGTCGTGTGTCTACTTAGTGGTTGTTGGTGTTGGGTTTGCTAGGCAGTGTTTTTTTTGGTGTTTCATCCTATTGATATGGACGTGTGCGTGTCTGGAACATTTTTTTTTTCTCTGACTGGTTATTGTGTAACTTTTTTGTTATTCCTTGGATCATACACCTTGTTATCCAATGATGAGGAATGTGAATTTGAATTTCATTCTAAATGAAATTCAATTTTGAAATTAACAATATAGCCTAATGCTTTGCTGCTCTCCTATCCTATAAAGGAGATTCCATGGCTCATTGTTATGGTTGAGATTTTGGATCCATAAGGTTCTGAGTATGTACAGTTAGTTTTACTATAGGATTTTGAAGGTATCATTTAGGAAATCATTATGGGTTAAGAATAGTATGAAATAAGTATGCTATAATTTTTAATTACTAATATCAAAAGAAATCTAAAAGAATTAAGATAATTTTCTCTCTTGTGTATGTGTGATGGATTATGAATGGATTTATCAAGAGTTTGTTCAGTCAGTTTCAATGGTGTATTTGAAAGTGTAACTTGTTCTCCTGCTTTAACTTAATGAGTTAATCAAATTCTTGAAATTTTTTTGCATGTTTATGGTCATATGCTTAGGATTCACTAAGGAGTATTGTTTTAATATATTAAAAGATCTCATATTAGCAAAGCATTATGGTGATAATTTTGTAATATCTCAGCTATGTTTTATATGACTCCTCCTAATGAATAAGGCACTGGATAGTGTCGGTAAAATTCTTTCAGATGTAGGATTGTGGCTCTGAGCATGGTGATTCAATATCTTAACATCTTAACAAATATCAAATGCTATCTCTTTTGAGATATAAATCATATGATAATTTCCAGTCTCTTTTCTTTGAGACATCTATTATTATTCTTGGGTTTTTCAATAACCAAGGTAATTACTATCTGATTTGTGTGGGTGGGGACTACATCTGTAAGAATAATTGTTCTTATCAGTCATAAAACAATCTTATGAACACACGAAGGTTTACCCACCTTGGTCTCATAGAGCCAGAAGTGTAGGAGATTTTAGTCTTGACTAGATCTCATTAGTTGGCCACTAGCCTTTGTAGTTCTTTATAATAGAGGTTGGCTACCTCTTAGAGAATTGCAAATCCTATATGGAAAAAACACCAACAGAATGGCGACTCTATTGGGGAATATTTTGAATCTCCAGTTGTAGACCCACTGGTGTAAAATATGAGAAATAAGAGTCTAGTAATATAGAGAGTATGAATTGTAAGTCTAGATTTTAAATTTTTTTGAGTGAGATTGGAGAACTTAGTTAATCATGGGGTTTTTGAGCATGTTTGTATCAAACTCATGAATATTTGGAGTTTATTTTCTCTCATATTGTGTTATGTTACATGTATTATTAATGAAATATCGATCAAAGATGATTTTCATTGATTTTCATTTGTTCTTTACTGTGAATTATTTTTAACTATAGCTTTGGTTCAAAGGATTAGTTAAATAGTAAGTTCATGCAATATAACAAATAGGATTCATAAAGGAGTAATAAACTCAGGTATAGGTATATGGGTTGTAATGCAATTCATAATAGATCATAAGTGTTCAAAATGAAATTTACCCTATAGTTCAATTTTCTCTTTTGTCTTTGTGCATTGGAATATGGCACTAGAATTCTAATTACATTTTATTCTTGCATGTTTTGTGTTATGGCATCACGATATTTTACACAAACATTTCCTATCAATTTAATTTATGTGGAGTTTGTAATTCTCTGTTAATTGGACATGAGCCTTTTTAAGGAATAGCCAATTTCTTGAAGGATTTCATCCTTTAACATTAATTGGGGATATATTTGTTGCTTACCTATGTGCAAATGAATTGTTTAAATGTTGTATGTTAAGAGAACATGTTAGGGAATACCCTCTTGGATTTTACAGAGTCTGAAGTGTAGGAGAATTAGCCTTATTTCTATTCTCGTTAAGTTGGCCATACTTTTCCTAGACTTTTATTAGTGAATGTGTTAAGTTCAGAGAAGCTTCTAGGAAATCCATGTGGGTTGCAGTAAAAAATGCCAACATGACTCGTATAATTTTGTTTCCCAATTTTTTTTTTTGCAGTTTCTTCTTGATTTTTTCTTTTAGATTAGAAATTTTTCAGCATACTAATATTCTCATGACAACGTGTGTCCAGCTGGAATTAGTTAAATTTCATTATTATCTTTTATTTTTTATTTTCCAACAATCATGCATTTCTTCACTCATCAATAAAATGAACAAACACGCACTTGCATAAGGTTAAAAAGGATAATACATTTTATTTTTCATGGGTTTGAAATTAACTGCTAGTTAGACAATACTACAAATGGTTAAAATGAACCCCATGTTTTGACAAATACTACAAATGGTTAAAATGAATGCCATATTTTTTATGTTTGTCAACACATTTTATTTTGGGCTTAAAATGAACACCATGCGAGTGTGAGCTGAGATATTCATGTTCTCTCTCTTTGTTTTTAAACAAAGATCGATTGAACTATGAATATTTTGGCTTGATTTTGTTAGCCTTATATTTTTGGCCTGCTTTGGTGGGAAAAAGTACTCACCCCAAAGTGACTCAAACCGGGAACATGCTAAAGCCAAGAAATGCCCAACTGGTATATAAATTTTAATGTTAAGGAAAGCTTAGCATTACAAAACTTCCTGCAGACCAGCAATTGACTCCCCAGTACCCTTGTGGTGTGTTGAAACTTGTAGAGCATAACCTATGTAGACTAGGATGATAATGCCTCTTGCATGGCCTTCTGAATTGGTGCCCAAAATAAATCCTTTATTTTAGAAAACTGAAAACCTTCTATTCTTTGGTGCAACAATGGTCGTTGCCAAGGCACCTGCACCTACGCAACTCTTAGTAGAAATGACCAATCTTCCATGGGAGTTTCATGGAGGTTGGAAGCTTGGTTGCATTGAGAAGTGAGTGCACTGTAAGGGGGAGCCTGTGGGGCCAAGCTTCTAAATTCATTTGCTAAGGATATGCAGTTTGTGGGATCCATAAGAATATTGTCCATGCAACCCTAGGATTTTTTTCAATGTCTTCAATGTGGTTGATTTTATTTTTTCTTACAACACCATGTGTTTTCCAACTTGGTTTTAGAAAACTTCAACAACTGAACATCAAACTTGCTAAAATCTAAGAAAAACTAGTAAATTTGCTGAAACTTTCTCCAAAATTGCTTCCTGCGATGCAATCACCCTGTCAAGCTGCATTTGATTGAAACCGAGTTGCATTCACTCTGGTGTGCCACATTTGAAATCTCCTAAACTACAATCGCCATTTCACACCGCATTTGCTAAAATCTGAGATTGGTAAACCTACTAAAACTTTTTCCAAAATTTCTTCCAGTGACGCAATCCCCCTGTCAAGGCTCATTTGTTTGAAATCAAGCCACATTTTCCAATCTGAGCCGCATTTTCTCTGTTGAGCCACATTTGAAATCTCCTAAACCGCAATCACTATTTCACACTGTATCTACTTTCTCATCCACCACAATCACCCCTATCAAGCCACATTTGATTGAAATCAAGCCACATTTTCCATTCTGAGCCGTATTTTCCGATTGCAACACTACATTCACCATTCTGAGCCGCATGTGCTCTGTCGTGCCACATTTTCTATGACGTATTTTCTAGCTTTCATAAGCATCTTCCCACTATCAAAATTGAAGTCCAAACCTGTCTTTTTCCAAATTTCATCAAGTCCTTTTTTTTTTGTCAAACAAGACATTGATTTGCTCAGCTTCCCTCATCATGACATTATAGATGACATTCTTAGGATCACCATAGGTTTCTATTCTCATTTGACTAGTTGCATTGTTAACTCTACCATCTCCTTAGACACTCATTTTGTAGATTTTATGGGTAGATTCCTTACCATATATTATCAAAATTTTCCTTCACAAGCAGGTTATCATTGGACCAAATAACCCTTTGTCCTTTAGTCAAATATTTTGTGAATTATTTCCCACTCAATAGTCTAGTGTGGAAATTTCACTTTTTCCTCTTTTAGTCCTTTTTTGGTCCATTGATTTTCCAAACCTGAAGCATTGCCAACACTTTTTTTGGTCAAGTAGTCATCTCCTTATATTTCCCAATAGTGAGTGCATCTTAGGCTTCTTTTAGATTTCATACCATTATTCTCCTCCTTTTAGTGTCATATAATTTGCATGCATAAATCTTTAGTCTCATTTTAATCTCATTTGCATTTCATAGCATTCCTTATTTCCAAAACACCCAAAAATATAGTGTCATATTTTGGTCATTCTGCCTCATCATCCCAAAGTTGAGAAAAAAAAATTATGGTTGAAACTAGGTTACAAAGAAAAAAAAGACTCATCGATTCTTTTGGTCAAGACATCAATTTTCTCAATTTCACAATTGACATGAATTCATTCGGTAGTGACATGAACACTCTTTCTAATGACATGGGAAATTCTATTATCAATCCTTTCAGTGAGATGTCTATTCCATACAATCCCTTTGAAAAATTTGTCTGCAAAGACCAAAATGGGGAAGTCTATGAAGAAGACATACAAGTTGCAGCCCAAAACCCAAAAGTGGCATCTTTTGTGGAATAATTGGTTTTAAATGATGCAACCAAATATTTAGCCATGCTCCTTGACCAAGGGGCTAGGTTACCAAAATGATTTGACCTCAACAATATTAGAGAAACATATCATGATCACCAATCACACAATCCTTCCATGGGAGCCTCTTCACAAAACGTCATTAACACCATTAATGATACCTCCCTTCGTCATGCTACCACCATAACCAACAAAACATCTATTGGGGGATCATCTACGAAAACCAACACAACATCACAATCCATCCCCCAACAAACATCCACTATTCCTTCACAAACATTTAGATCAACAATGGGTGCAATCACCTCAAAACTCTTTGGAAATTCATCTAGTTCCATGGGTACATCAACAAACCTGTTATTAGGTTCCTAAAATACTATGGCAACCAACTCATGAAACCCTCTTGGAGAAATAAATGAAGATTTTTCATTCAAGGCACCCAACCTAATTCCTCAAAGGTTAATACCAACATTCCTCATGGCCACAATTTCTTATTTGGGCAAGGCAATCAAGGCACCCAATTTTCCACTCAATTTGGGCATCAACATGCTCAAAACCAACAAGGCTCCCAAATTCAATCCAACATGGCAGAATCTCATATCCCCACTTATGCTTCTCAAGATAATACACAACAACATATCCCTCATCAACACACTCATTTCCAACAACCACAACACTTTTCTCACCACCAACACATCCCAAACCAACACATCTCATAACAACAAGTGGGCAACGAATCCATACCTATCACCAACATGTGTGATGCTACCAACACCCCATTGTGGAGGCACTCACACTCAAACTTGCTGCTCTTCAAACACAAGTGGAGACCTTGCAACAATCCAAAAACAAGTCTTACATATCACATGACTTGTGTCCATATCCGTTCGACACAACCTTGTATATGCCACCCTTTCCTCATGGATATGTGGTACCTTATTTTCCTAAATACAAAGGAAAAATGAACCCTATTGAACACATGAGAGAATTAACCACTAGATGCATAGACATTGCATATGAGAAAACCTATCTCATGAGACTTTTTTCTAGAAGCCTCGCAAGTCATGCACTAGAATGGTTCTCTCTATTGCCTAAAGGAATCAAAATATGGGATGAATTGGCAAACAAGTTTGTTGAAAACTACCCCTATAAAATTGACATGGATATTGACATTTCCTCCTTATGTCGACTTACCCAAGAGGAGGCAGGAGAGACTTTTATCCCATTCTTTCAAAGATGGAGAACCTTAGCAAGCAGATATTCAGTAGAAATACTAGAAAAGGAGAAAGTCACCATGTTTGTAAAAAATCTCCTAGGACCACTCATATATGGATTACAAGTCCATTGTTGTACCACCTTTGTTGACCTTGTCGAAAAATGTGTTCAAATTGAAAAAGCCTTGATCACCAAAGGTGAATTAAAATATGGTGGCAAAACCATCAACACCACCACAAATAATAACCTAGGTAGCTCCAATGATAAAAAAATTATTGGGTTAAAAATAAACACATAACAATTGATGGTGTGGTAGATACAAAAATCGTTAATGCAATAGGTCATGTACTCACCATCAAAGGAGTTCAAAAATCAAAATGTACCTATGACTATATCGACACCAACTGCCAATATTGTTCAAAATAATCATGCTCAATCTAATCAAAGGCACTTGCATCAACCATGAGAATTATAAATACGCACATACACCCCTTTGGGCGAACCTATCAAAATTGTCTTGAAGAAACTTCTTTAAAATGAAGTCATAACATTGGAAGAACCTAAATCGTATGACCCTGATTAGTTCAAGCCATCATGGTGGGATGATAATTCATTTTGTGATTACCAACATGTCAAAGGGCACAAAACTTCCTCTTGTTGTGAGTTGTGAAATATGGTACAAGACCTTATTGAAAACCACACCATTGAGTTAGGAGGTCAACCATTCACATCTAATGTGGATCATAAAATCCACAAGAACCCACTATAGGATCATGGTTCTAGTAAACCCTCCACATCTGGCATGAAGAATACCAATAACCAAGCCAAACACATTCCTCCTACCTTCAATTATTCCAGTGGTATCATCATCAACAACTTGTGAGTTGCTGATGAATAGAAATATGTCAATACTATTACCATTAAAAAGGCCCCAGACTACAATGTTACAACATGTAAAGGCAAGGTCACCATCCCAAGTACCTCTACATGTCAGCCTAAAATTACCATACGTGGTTCATCTTCTAGATAGTCAAACCCTAAACAAGAATTCAACCTTATTGAGAAATTGAATAAAACACCCACTCAAATATCCATTCTTGAATTTTTCTGCATCTCACCTGCACATAAGGCCATCTTGGATAAAGTCCTACAAGAGTCTTTTGTCCTAACTAACATTGATGTTAACCACTTTGAAACTATGGTCGAATATCTAAATTTTCCTCATCACATTACCTTTTTGGACAGTGACTATTCCTCGTCCAAACCATCTCATAATGTTGCCCTTCATATCGAGGTTTTTTTCCACAAACATAAGGTTAGATGAGTCTTAGTAGATGGAAAAGAAGGATTGAAAATCTATTCTATAAGATTGGTTAAAGCTCTTGGCCTCTCTGATGCATGTGTGGATGCTACAAAGAGCATTTTCATCAAGGCATATGATGATGAAGAGTGTGCTTCTAAATGTTTCATCACGATTCCACTCTAGGTGGGACCAGTTATTATAGATACAACATGCCAAGTCCTGGATCATGACATACATTACAATATCTTACTTGGTCACCCCTGGATTCATGCCCTAAAGGTCATTCCTTCCACATACCACCAATGTCTGAAGTTCCCTTTTGATGGTACTGAAATCACTATCCCAGGAGATCCTGACCCATTTCAATACTGTACCAATCTGCGAGCCACTGCTGAACACTAGGTACCCATCAATCAAGAAGCCTCATCTTCCACCTCTTTCAAATATATTGACCCGTCTGCACTCACCAAATCATCCATTCCATCAAATTCTTCCATACCATCTTTCTCGACCTCCATACCAAGTAAAGACCTCTAGATTCAGGACCTTGGCTGTGGAGAATTCAAATTGAATACGGCTTACTGTATCACTACAATACCTAAGCTACCTAAAGTCTATGGTAGACCATGTTTCACGGTCGAACCCAAAACAACTTTAAAGGTCCCACCAAAAATGATTTTCACACTATGGGGGATATGAGTAGTGAAGTCATCATTGACATAGCAAACTGGATCTACAAAGACCCAGAAGAGTTACCTCCACTACCAGTGCATCTCTATGGAAAAGGCTATGATATATGCAAGGCACTAGGTTTTGATGATAGAAGTGGTCTTGAAAATGCCAACAATGGAAAAAGGGAACCTATTATCATTTCTACAAGACCAAGGTACATAGGGCTAGGGTTTGACCAACTCAGAACTGACGATCAATGTACCTATAAACTATCAAGTGAGGATGTAACAACTCTAGAAAGTGTCAAGACAAGCGAAGGATCCCTCACCGAAACTAACTCTAATGAATGGGAATGGGGATCTGAGAAAAACTTGAGCAGCTATGATATTGAAGAACTATTCTTGGACCCTATTCAAATCCCCTTGGAAGAAAGATTCTGACAAGCATACAATATTGATCCTATTGACCGACACTCCAAAAATAAGGAATGGGTAAGCATTCCTTGGGATCTAGAAGAACATAAATTATCCTCAACAACACTTGAAATGTCTTGCCCAATTCCTGAGCCTACCCATGAGCTTGAAATTCCTGAACCTACTATCCATGCCTTTGAAATTCCATCTAGTAGTCATAATGCTAATACTTTTGTGACGTATTATGACTATGAATTCAACTCATTTGAATTTGAATATGGTCCATCCATTGCATCTGACACATAAGTGGAAATTGACAACTTTTCCTTCACACTTGAGGCTTCAATTTTCACACTTTTTGCATCTCCCCCATCTTTTACCAACACTGATGGTGGGATTTCCCTTGTTTACCCATAACTGATTGATTGGGACCAACAAGAACCACTAGTGATGGACATCTTTCAGAATGATGAGGCAATAACAAAATTCATGGGGCTTCAAGAAGGCATATCATGGGGTGATCGCAAAATAGGATTTTCCATTGACCTAGATTGTGCAACTTACTTTGAGAATACTGTGCAATCCTCCAGTCACAAAAATGCAAGGAATAAGACAAAAAAATAAATGTCTTTAGGTGAAAACCGTAAGGCACCTTCTGACAAAAAATAGTAAAAATAAAGGATGTATCCAAAGGTGAAAACCTCTTTGAGGTGCTTAAGGATGGAGGATTGGACTTTCTTCCCGTAACACAAGAAAAATTAGAAATGCTAATTGAAGACACCATCAAAGTTAACATAAACACACTAGAGAATCCCAAAATGGTTCTCTTATCTGCATCATTAACAGATGAAGAAAAACTTGAGTTACAACAATTCTTCACAAAAAGGAAGGTTAACTTCACATGGTCATATACTGACATGCCAGGCCTAGATCTAGAATTGGTATTGCATCATCTTTCATTAATCCCAAATATAAAACCAGTCAAAAAAAACTTATGGAAAATACATCCACAAATTGCATTACTTGTAAAGGTTGAACTAAAGAAGTTATTGGATGTCAGATTCCTAAGATCAATAGATTATGTTGACTAGATATCCAACATTGTCCCTATGAAAGGGCCAAATGGATAAATTTGTATGTGCACGGATTTTAGAGATTTGAATAAGGCTTTCCCAAAAGATGGTTTCCCATTAACAAATACAAACATGATTTTTGATCTCATAGTAGGGTACGAGATGTTGTCTCTCATGGATGGTTTCTTGGGCTATAACAAAATCTGCATTACAACTAAGGATCAACACAAAATGACATTCACCTGCCCATGGGGAACATACTATTGGAATGTCATGCCATTCGGCCTAAAGAATGCAGGTGCCACATACCAAAGAGCTATGACAACAATATTTCATGACATGATGCATATACTAATGGAAGATTATGTGGATGACCTTTTGGCCAACTCTTTGACATGGAAAGATCATCTCAAAATTCTTGACAAAATTTTTACACGACTAGAGGATTACAAGGTTTGTTTGAACCCAAAAAAATGTGTCTTTGGGGTCACGTCAAGAAAATCATTGGGCTATGTAACTGTAGATTAATATTAGATGTATCTTCGAATGATGATGATGAATCTGCAACGAAAATAACAGAGTTAAATCCTAATCTAGAATAATAATCTAAAATCTAACAACAAAGATGAGGAAATAAACTAAAATAATAAAACAAAAATGATCTCACCGAATATGCATTCATCCCTTCGAATTATCTTGATTGTTCTTCTCCATTTTTCCTTTTCATTATTCTTGCCCTCAAATTTATGTGTTTGAATGCAAGTATAACTTTGTCAAGTGTCTAAGCAAAATATCAAAGTTGAATCTCTCTTCTCAAAAGTATGTGATTTCGGGAGGAGGAATAAAGATAATGACAGGCCATTTTATAGATTTTAGGTTTTTGAACGATCGGCGGATGAGGTTGATGAATGTCATGTGATATGAGTTATGTCTCAGATAGAACATGAGTTAGAACATGAGTTAGAAAATACTGTAGGATAAAGACTAAGTTAGAATGTGAGTTAGAACACGAGTTCAAGATCTTAATCTTCAAAAATAGAAGAATTAGACTTTGCATGTAAAATCCAAAGTTGGAATTTGGAGAATAATGCATTCGAATGTAAACATGAGTTAATTAATTAAATAAATATATTTAATTAATAAAACAGATCATGCATATGAGTTGGAACTAGTTAACTAACTAGTTGTGATAGAGAGTCCTCTCGTAGAAATAATCAGATGTTGAATCCGGAGATAACTGGGGAACTTAAAAATAGATCTTGAGTTTAGAAGGTGAGTGAATGATTAGATAATTGATTGATAGAAGAATGTGATGTAAATAATTAAATATGAATTAAATATGAATTTAATTCAATATTCAAAAATGAAAGATTTAATTAAATAAATAAAGATCATTTATTTAATTTGACTATTATAAAAGATAAAGTGAATAATTAAATAATAAATATTTAATTATAGTTGAAATAAAACAAAGGGGGTAATTATATAATAAACTATTTAATTAAGAAGGAAGAATTAATTAGTTAGCGACATAATTAAATAAATATGATTTATTTAATTAATCAAGTTGAATAAAGGTTATTTATGAATTAATGAATTAATTAAAAATGGGTATTTAATTAATAGAGGAAATATGTGGTAGAAAGGTAATTAAATAATAAACATTATTTAATCACGACCATGGATAATAGAAAATTATGTTGAAAGTGGTGTTCACAAGCCTAGACCAATTTTTGGTGTCTACAATTTGCCCCTCTTTGATACAATGTTGGTACGACATTGTGTCAAAGAAAATATGCCCCGATCATTCCCCAACATGAAATAGGTGAAGGTATGCCCTAGTGAAAGGGAGAATGACAAGGCGGTAGTGGTATGCCCCCTCAAGAGGATATGCGGGTTTGAAGAACATGAGTGTGCTCTCAAAATGGATAGATAATGGTGGTGAAGATACATAAAAGAAGAAATGTTAGCATGGATAATTCAAAAAGTTAGTATTGAAAAAGAATGGTTATTGATTGAGAAAAAAATTATCTTCGATATTATGCCAAATACGCAATACTTGCTTGTTATCATCATTGGGTGGGACATGACACAAATAGATAGTACACACTATGATATGAGATAGACCATAGTGTACAAAGTCATCCATCTATGAAAAATAGATAGTTGTAGACAAGGAATGTCTTAACGCAGACTAAGGACAAGATGCCCCAGTCATTTTTTCGAGACAAACCACAAAACAACAGACAAATAAAAGATGGGTCATGAGATGTCATTGACCCTCTAAATCCTTGATGGGACATCCTTGAGGAAACTAGTAACATGACTCAAAAACCATGGTTAAAAAGATAGTTGACAGATACCAGCCAAAGAAAAAGAGTCCTGAGATATTGTTGCTTCTCTAAATCCTTCAAGGGACATCCTTGAGAAAGCTAGTAATAGGATCAATTCACAAATCGATAATAAGATAAGACAAAATAAGATATAAAGTCATAAAGCCAAATAAATGTATTCACCAAAACTTGATCTTGTGGGATTGTTTGATTATTCGATGTTTGACATAGCATAATGTGAGAGAATGACACATACCGCACAAGACGTTGAGTCTGGTTTCGACTTGGTGACTTTTGTATAAGGCATGACAAAGCCTGGTTTCAGAAAGACACGTGCCGTATAAGATGTTGGAGTCTGATGACGTTGAAGTGATAAGCCACATGAGACTATGACAATTTGTTGACGTCTATTGACAAGAAAAACATATCTTGCGTAAGACATGTGTTGATCACTTTGATAATGTGTTTGATATTGACTTGATGACTGTTGAGACATTTTGCCTTGTTAATGCATGACTTGCTTTGATTCCTTGATTGATAAACTATGTGTGTAGACACTATATGACATGAGATAATATGCTAAAGTACTTACCTAAAGCTGCTTAAAGACATGTGTCTAAGTGAATGTGAATGTGAATGAACCTTATTGGACTAGCCTAGTGTGGTCTTGGGAGCTCATCAATTGATTATTCTTGCCTATGTTGTACACATAGAGACCTCGTAGTTGGACACAACCAATGACTTTGGATGTACAAAGAGTCATGATTTTAATTTGTACGATATGACAAACCTAGACTAACAGACCTAATGCCTCGGGGGCACATCGATTGATGGCCTTGCCTACGTCGTAGTCGTAGAGGCAATGTAGTTCGACTATGCCTACAATTGACTTAACATGACTGAATTGACATGATTGACTTGACATGATTGACATGACATGATTGACTTGACATGAATGACTTAACTATGATTGACTTGACTATGTTTTTGGGATTTTCAAACATTTTTTGATTTTATTTTATTTTTTGTTTTTTGGAGTTTTCTAATGTTTTTGGGATTTTTCAGGACATTTTATAAAAAAATTATGAGTTTTTGATTTTTTTATGAAAATCATGACAAATGCATGTGATTGATGCCAATGCACATGAATCCAAGGACACGCGTGATTTTTCTACTAGCCAATATGAATACCAATTGAAAGGTGATGATGACAACAACGTTGTTTGATGTGGGAAGGACACATCCCGAAACAACATGAAGATGAAAATGATATGACAAGAGGATAATAGTTTGTAGCAGGGCCAGGGTCAAAGTCAAGGAATGTTTTGGATGATGCATTAGGTTGCCATATTGTTGCATTTAGAATGACTTGATGAGGATTGGATGGGATGACAAGGGATCTTTAGAGAATATACAAGGAAAACCAAGATGGATGATAGGTATAAAAGGACAATGGATGGCTTGGACTAGAGAATTATCATATGGTCTCCAAGGACAATGTCGCATAGTAAAAAGGAGGTTATGAAGGTAAAGAAATGATTTTTAATGAATAAGGTATGACCAAAAGATAGACATGTCAAATTTTTTTCCAAAGCATGACCTTTTTTTGTATTGTAGTCCTTATCAAGATCAAATTCGGTGGGAAAATGGATGGAAAGTGATAGGGTTTAGATGGATAGATGGAAATGTCATAGGAAAAAATGCCATTTGAAGGGTATGGGAGATGAGACGACTTGCCCCCAAGTGTAATGATCCACATAGGTAATTTATTTTACACATGACGCTTGTTTGCCAGGTTTTCATCATGGTACTTATCCAAAGCACTTGTTTGCCAGATTTTCACCATTGGACGAAGTTTTTTCTCTTTACTTTTTTTTGTCATTTTATTTTTATTTTTGGGGTGTCACCATGACGCCTGTTTGCCAAGTTTTCATCAAGGTAACAATTTTTTCAAGATTGTCTTGATACTTTAGATGATCATTGACTGTGTTGAATCCTTTGATGGTGCTGATGTAGAGACTGGAGCCATGATATGCCAATAATGACCTTTATGAAGTAGTTGTCTTGTTAGGATCATAGCACTTGCATATAATTGATCGATGTCATTGTGACCCTTGTTGATACTAGAGTTGGCCTTATCAGAATACACACATCATGATAGAGTGTCATGATCTTGTATGTCTCGGCAACTACAAATGCATTGGGACCATTATTGGCACAAAACGACCATGAGGAGAAAGAAAGAGACATATACTATATTAGTTGCACACTGATAGGATACAAGTTGAATGATACAACCATCAAACGAGCATGCCTTGCAGCTATCTTTGCAGCATATAAACTAAGACATTACATGTTGAGCCACCAAACACACCTAGTAGCCAAGATTGATCCACTAAAGTATCTCCTAAGTTAGGCAACATGGACAGGTTGTTTAGAAAAGTGGGTCATGATATTGAGTGAATATGACATATAATATGTTGAGAACAAGGAAATAAAAGGGTAGGTAATAGTAGATCAACTTGTAGATGTACTCATCCAAGGCACTCATCCACTGGTAATTGATTTTCCTGATGAGTCTATCTTTCATGCAGAACCTACATTACCCTAGAAACTATATTTTGATGGGTCTCATACTGGTCATGACTCAAGGGTTGGAATTTTGTTCATCACACCACAAAGGGATTCCATTCCTAATGAATTCTAGATTGCCTTCCTGTGCACTAACAATGAAAAATATGAATCATTTCTCACATGACTCAATATCGCAATTAAATGAAAAATTTAGATATTGCTCGTATTCGGGGATTCTCAATTAGTTATCAACCAAGTGAATGATGATTATGAAACAAAGGATGAAAATTTGCTTACTTACAAGCGAATGGTGGATAGCTTCCTAAAATATTTCAAATTTATTTCCTTCGAACAAATTCAAAGGACACTAATAAGGCAACAAATGTAATGACCACTATTGGATCTCTATTGGACATCCCCGAAAATGTGTCACAATTTGAGTTCTTAGTCGACCAACTATTGATGTCGGCATATGACATCCCAGACTCAAAAATGGTTTGTGAGATTGTTGGTCCTAGTTCACCTTGGTACCAAGACATTTATGACTATCTAAAATCCTAAACCTTACCACCCAACCTTTCCAATAACCAGAGAAAGTCCTTTTTATGAAAAGCCACCCAACACACCATCATCAGTGACACCCTATAAAATCATGGCTTTGATAACACCTTTCTTTGTTGTCTTGACACTGGTGAAGACCAAAAACAATTATGAGAAGTACATGAGGGTATATGCAGATCTCATTCGAGTGGTCCAAAGTTAGCTAGTAAAGTCACTAGACTAGGATACTATTGCCCGACATTAGAAAAATATGCTCTTTAGTTTCTTAGAATATGTTAGAAATACCAGGTGCATAGTGACCTAATCCACATACCTATGTAAGAGCTGAGACTAATCACTTCTCCATGACCTTTCGCACAGTGGGGACTCGACCTAGTGGGCAAGATCCATCCATCCTCCTCTAACGGTTAATACTTCATAATCACTTCCACTGAGTACTTTATTAAGTGGATTGAAGTCGTCCCTCTCACTTACATCACCAGTAAGAAAATATCAAAGTTTATCCTAAATTACATCATCTATCGGTATGGTGTTCTGCAATCCATTCAAAAATCAGGACATTTGTGAACTTTGTGAGCGATTCCAAATCCAACATCATTTCTCCACCCCATATTATCCACAAGGTAACAACCAAGTTGAGGCGTCAAATAAAACAATTATTCGCATTCTTAAGAATACCATCAATGACGCTAGCTAAGATTGGAACCTACAACTTAATCCTACCTTATGGGCCTATCGTACTGGTATTGATACACCTATTGGAGCCACTCCATTTTTCTTGTCTAGGGATCTGAGGCCATATTGCCCATCGAGGTTGAAATTCCTTCTCTCTGAGTCTCTTTGAAAGGAATGATTGATGATGAAGAGTATAGATAGTCTTGTTACATGAGCTAGAAATGTTATAAGAAAGATGAAAAAATGCCTTGAATCACTTGCACGCATATCAAAATCATCTCTACTGGAGCTATAACAAAAGAGTAATGGTGAGAAAATTTGAAATTGGTGACTTGGTCCTCATGTAGAATCCAAGAAACCAGGCTAACTGTGAAAAGCCTAACAATTTTGAGGCTAATTGGCTTGGTCCTTATATTATTACTATCGCATTCAGTTCTGGAGCTTATCAGTTAGCCACACCTAATGGAGAACAATTGACAAAACCCATCAACAACTTACATCTATGAAAGTTATACACATAGCATCAAAGAGCTTGGCTAAAAACCTAAAAAATACAATTTTTTTTATTTAAATGTCAAAAAATGACAAAAAAAGTAAAAAACAAATGCATTCGTCCAATAGTGAAAACCTGACAAACAGGAACTTTGGATAGGTACCATGGTGAAAACCTAGAAAACATGTGCCATGTGTGGTCGATCATTGCTTCGCTATCTACTATTACTCTAATTGACCCTTATCCACTTTCCATAATCACCAAGGCTTGGCACATTCACGATATTGGTCCTAAGTTCTTTCAATTCCAGCAATGGTTAGTGTTTGGATGACATCACCTCTTTCATATCCTTGCCTTTGGTCTTGTGTCTGCCTATTTCCATATCATTAGACTGGGGTAGTCCTCGATCTATCTAGGGGAAAGACCTTTCTCATGTAGCTGCGATGGGTGTTGTACATGATCCTCCATTCGTAAAAAGTCTTGAAAATTTCCTATAAATTTGAAAAAGTCCTCAACAAATCCTAAAAATTTGAAAAAGTCTTGAAAAAAGTCATAAAATTTTGAAAAAGTCATAAAAATTTGAAAAAGTCTTGAAAAAATCCTAAAAATCTGAAAAAGTCTTGAAAGAAGTCATAAAATTTTGAAAAAGTCATGAAAAAAGATCTAAAAATGAAAAATGTCTTCAGTAAATCCAAAAACAAAGTCAAAGTAATATCTTGTCAGTCCAGTCAATCATGTCAATCAATCTTTGTCCAAGTCCAAACTACGTTGTTTTTTGCGCATTTGCTACATAGCAAAGATTCATCTTTGAATCCCCGAGACATTAGGTCAGTCTTTCTAGGTTTGTCAAAATAAAATCATGATTCAAACTTTTGTCTTTTGGACAAGGTCATTGGTCATGTTGAACTACAAGGTATCTAAGTGCATGACGTAGGCAAGGCCATCAATCGATGAGCCCTCGAGGCCACACTAGGTAAGTCCATTAGGGTTCATGGCACAAAGTTTTCACACACGTCAAACTTCTTCAAATCAAGCGAATCTTCCATCAATCTCAAGCAAGCAATCTATCAACAATTTATTTCATCAGTAATATTGGTCAATTCAGTATATCAATAATGACATGTAATCAAATTCTATCAAGACAATTTAACCTAGCAAAATTTTAGGTTCTTCTTCAAGATGTGTCCTTCTGAAGAGAAACTCTCATCATTTCTTTATGCTTTTGTATTTGTCCTTCCTAAGCATTGTCCTCATCATATGGCTTTTTGATGGACTCTCCTAACTCTAAGAATTGATCTCCTAGATATCAATGTCATTGAGGATGTGTCCTTCCTGAATTTCATATCACTTGACATTTGGCAACTTTGACATTAAAACATTGGGCAAACACTTGGTAAACTTTAAGTGTCTTTTTTATGGCTATCATGATATTAGTTCCTTATGTCATAGGAGCCATGACATATCATGATGATGATCCTTGTCTTTTTATGATCACCCTCTAGTTTCTAAAGGATGTCTTGACTTCAAGATTTAGAGAAGCAACGACGTAGTGCAATGATTTTTCTGTCTATTTTTTACTATCATGTGGCTAGTTTCTCAAGGATGTCTTGACATCAGGATTTAGAGCAACAATGATGTCTTGTGATTAGTCTGGTTTTCTCACAGTCGGTCAAGACAAAATGACTAGGGGAAATTATGTTCCTCGTATGAGTCATGATCATCCTTGTCTGCAACTATTGATCTATGTGGTGGTTTGCCCTTGCACACTATTGATATACATCATATCATAGTGTTTGTCGGCCATCATGACATTTTCGCCCAACGATGATTCAAGCAACACTTATTAGTACTTTGGCAAACATTGAAGGATTCTAACATGCATTTCTTTTTCCACATTAACTTGCATCTCCTTACCCATGTCAACATCCATGTCTTCTATCCTAACATTCATATTTTTCTATCTAAAATTTCTTCTAGTCCGCATCATTATCATCCTTATCCTATATAATTTTTTCTTTCATCTTCTAGTCCTTTCATCCATTTTGAGAGCCCACTCGTATCCTCGAAACCCAACTGTCCTCTCGAGGGGGCATACCGCAACCCTCCTCGTCATTCTTCCTCATCCTATTTTGCACTGGGGTATATTTTTGACTTATTTTCTTTGCCACAATGCGACAGGCTACATTATGACAAAGAGGGGCAAATGTAGACACATAAAAATGACTTAGGCTTGCAAGCTCTATTTTTAATCATTTTATTCCTAACATATTTAAGACATTTTAATTATGTCCTTGATTCACTTTTGGCTATTAATTAAATAATTCATAATTATCTAATTAATTCATGTCCTCTTTATTCTTCTTTATTATTAAATAAATAAGTTTTATTTATTTATTAAATGTGTCACTAATTGTCTAATGTCTTCCTATAATTAAATAAATTTCTTAATTTATTTAATTATTTTTGTCCATTATGTCTTCCTATTATTAAATAAATAAATTTTATTTATTTATTTAATATGTCATTAATTCTTAAAAAGTCCTCTTATAATTAAATAAATTCTTTAATTTATTTAATTATTGCCACCTTCACATTTCCCTCATTTTGAATAAATTTATTTATTTAAAATAGTCCCACTTTCTAATTTCACTCTTTTTAGTAAATAATTCAAATTAATTATTTACTCTCATGTGACCCCACCTTTTGAATTAAAATTAATTTTTAATTCAAAATAGTCTTTTTCCTCCAAAAATCAAGATTATTTGATTCTCCAACCACCTCTTTTTTGTGCTCATTTTGAATAAAATTATTTATTTAAAATAGTCTCACTTTCTAATTTCCCTCTTTTTAGTAAATAATTCAAATTAATTATTTACTATCACATGACCCCACCACTTTTGAATTAAATCACTTTTTAATTCAAAAGGTCAACATCACTTCTTGAATTAAATAATTTTAAATTCTTATTTGATTCTCCAACAACTTTGTTTTATGTATCCAATATCTTCTTGTCACATGCATTATTATCCCTTGATTTGATTTTCTAAAAACCAATCTTGTCCATTCATTTAAAATTTGACCTAATGTTGCCATAACCCTAATTGTGGGTTGTCATATTGAATCTTGTCCATTGATTCTAGGGCACTTGTTAACTTTTAATGTTGGCCATTCACATAAAATTGTATTTTCTATAAAATGGCAATTTTGGTCTCATTTTGTCATCTTGCAACCTCGTGATCTTGCACTCCCATACTCTTACATTCTTGATATTTTGTCATAGGCATATTTGCATTTCATTTGGCATAGTTTAGACATATTTAGAGGCTTACTAGTTGCATTATAACATAGTATTGCATGTAGTTACTCAAATCCTTCAACATTTGCTTAGGTCTTGCCATTGCCATTAGATTGTTCATCATAAATCTGAGGGCAACATCACATTTTCAGAAAGTTGAGAAGGTATAATGGAGGTCAGCCATGGAGGATGAAGACATTTTTGTGAGATTGTTTCATTTGTTTTCATTTTATTCCTTTGCACTTCATTATCACTTTGGGCTTTTATGTTTTTCATTTGATTTGCTAAGCCTAGGAAAATTCCCTTAGTTACACTATGTTGCTACTAGACTTTGAAACGGCCTATGATAGAATTGAGTGAGAATTTATGCTATTATCATTGAAAGATTTTGGATTTTCAAATAATTTTTTCCACTGGATCGGAACTCTTTTGAAAGATGATACTGTGCAGATAGAAATAAATGGCTCCTTAACTAAGGAAATCATTGTTGGGAGGTCAATAAGGAAAATATATCCCCTTTCCCATGCCCTATTTTTCATAGCCTTTGAAACAATTTTCTACCTTCTAAGAGAAACCATCGCCACACCTAAAATGAAGGGCATATCTCTCCAATTTGTAGATGATACATCCATCTTTCTAGAATTGGAAGAGGATAACATGGAAGCCTTAATGCTAAAATTTGATATCTTCTATAAATAATCAGGGTCTAGACTATGAAAATCTAAGTCTATTCTACTGGTTTGGCAAGACAAACCCCCAAAATAGTTGGAGAGATTTGAGCTCCAATAGGGTGTCCCCTCCAAGAAGGTAAGGTACTTAGGGATCCCCTTTGCGGTGAAACTCTATTTGAAGGATATTTGGCAATGGATTAGAGGAAATATTTAGAAAAAAACTTGGAAAGTGGGATAAATAGTACCTATCTTTAGCAGGTAGATTTCTAGGTATGCCAAAATTTTTTGGTATCCTATAGTCTCTGCTACTCCTCTCTTTGGCTCTTTAGCAGCTATCAAGTGAATGATATTTAGAAAATAATCAAAAGATTCCTCTAGTAATATGAGAAGGGAAAGAATAAGAAGCACTCAGTTAAGTGGGATTGGTGTTGTATGGCTAAGGATAGAGGGGGCCTAGGGTTGAAGGACCTCAAAGAATGTGGAATGGCTCTTGCACCCAAGTGGATAATCAATTACCTAGATGGTGATGAACTGTGGAAGGTCCTTATGAGGAACAATATACAACTAGTTGTACCTAGACAAGAAAAGTCATGGAAGATGCTCCCTCTTAGTGACCTCCTTGTTGGTTCCTTCCCAGTAATCCCTACTGGCTCAAAATTTTTCAAGAGCCTTTAGAAGGCCTAGGAAAACATAAATGTTAATATTAATAATAATGGCATAACTAATAGTTAATAATAAAATTTTGGAAGAGAGATCTACTTCGTAGAACTTGAAGCATAATAATAAACCACTTGCACTTATCCAGGGATGTTTAGCTAAAATTTGGGCTTTCAAAGGGATACAATGATTTAAACACATTCTCTTGAATGGGTAGATAAAACCTTGGGGTACCATGAGCATGGAGTTTGATCTCCCCCCTCTAATTGGAGAATGTACTCCATGCTCAAAAGTGCATGTGGGGCTCTTAATCTACCAAAATTTTGACACAAAGATAAAGATAGCTTCAAGGATCTTAAATGGAGAGATGGCACCCGTATTTATAAAATTAACTCCAAGATAATCTATAAAACTCTTACTAATATTTTTGACTCCCTTAACCATGATTGAAATCTCTCCCTTTCTTACAACTTTTGACAAAAAATTCTTAATAATAATTGGTCTAATTTTATCAAACCTAAGAAATCTTGCTTCAAAATTTACCTTATAAGATTAACCATAATGATATTGATTTGTGCAACTCTTGTAGGAATCTTGAAACAATAAATCATATTTTCTTTGAATGATTATATGCTAAAGAGGTGTAGAATTAATTTTGTTTTGATATCAAAGGCTAGAAAGGTAACATCAATTGGTAAGAAATATTATTTGGGAAAGTTGATAGATTGAGTAAAGAATGTACTCAGTTTTGGTTATTGCTTACTAATGAAATTTTATGGAAAACCTGGCTCAAGAGGAATGAGGAAAAAAACGTCTACTGATTTCTATAAAAAAACTCATATTTCACAATGTCTCCTTGTAGGTTACAATAACATTATAGAATTCAAGGCACAAGTTCTTAAAGTTGTTTGAAGAAGGAAGAGTCTTGGTGAATAGACAAGAGACTAGATTTGGTAACACTTGGGATTTTGAAAAGGAAGCAAGCACACCATTACTAAAAGGAATGTTTGAACTTCTCAAAGAATATAACCAAGAAAAGGGAAATAAAGATAATAAGGGAAAACATAAGGAAATGTACCATATTAATGAAGTTTCAGACTGGGCTATGGAGGCTATATGTTAAAATGAAGACTTATCAACTAAGTATCCTCAACTAGGATGGATAGGATAAGAAATATATGATGAGAGAAGATCTAATGACCAATAGTTATTTTGTCATAATGTTTTATATAATGATATAAGTAAGATTGTATAACTATGTATGTACATATATAACTATAAACTTTGTCATGTATCTACTATATCACTATAATATCATCCTTGTTTTGAATTGGTATGCATAAAAACAAAAAACCTGGAACAACATAGGTTTTCTTGACCAATGCTTACAACTGTGAGCAATATATAGCTGATAATGCATGGAAATTATTGTAAATTGATTCAACCCTCATATTTAATAAACAAAATAGTGACAAAAAAGTATTTATGTAAAATGGATTATGAATTTTTTATGATTATGAATGATGCAAAAAAAGTGTATAATGATTAATGATTGTAGAAAAATGTATAGATTAATGTAATGATCAATGCATGGATAATTTACAATATGCAATAATGGATAATAGATGATGAATAATATAAAATGTATGGTTAAAATGCACATGTGAAATTGTAATTATAAATAATAAAATGAAATGGATGGTAATGAAGTATGATCAGGATGCAAAAAATGATTAGTGAGTAATGATTGATAAATGGATAATTGAAAATATTAAATATTGGATGATGGGTAATTCAAGATTGGGAATATATAAATGTTTTTTTTGTTCATTATACAAAATATAGTCAAGTTTAGGTGGGGGATGAAAGAATGTTATGGGGAATGTGAAAGGGGTTTAATTATGTTGGAAATGTGGTCAGGTAATTAGCATAAGTGGGTTAGGACAATCACAAGAAAACCATATGAAAAATGAACATGCCCCATTTTGCACTTTGTCCAAAAAAACAAGTACATGAGTAGATTTAGGTGGCCTAGACTAGGTGACTCCATGGGTTTGAAAAGAAAATCATAAAAAGGAAAATAAATTCAAGGTGAACATTTCTCTTTCCAAGAGTGGGATGGATGGACAGTGATGATGTTAGACCTAGGAATGATTCATCTTGTTGGGCATAAATTGGTGAGGATTAATATGGATGGAAATTTAAATGGTTGTGGCTATCAATCCAATCAAGCTATTCATGATTTTGTGACTATCCATATGTAGACATGTTTTTGTTTGTTTTATTTTTTATTTTTATATAATGACATCAATCCATATTTCTTAATGATTTGATTCACCTATTTCTATTTGTGTGAAAGTGTGGGATTTTATTATGGGTGAAATTTTATTAAGGATGATGGATGATGCAAGTGTGAAGATTTTACTATGAGCAACTAGGCATGGTGAATAGTAATTCTAGGTACACATTTAGGTTCTTCTTTCTACATCTATTGGGAGAGGTAAGATGCATGTGTGGCATAGTCATGCATGTAATAATTCAACAGTAAAAAGTGAAGGGTATGGTTTATGAAGGATATTTAATCAATAACGAGGTAGAAGGTGCATAACATGTATGGATAGGGAAGGTAATGTAATATTTACAATTGATCATAAAGAAATAATGGGGGATGCATGGGGGTTCAAGTGGCAATGAGGGATTGTAAGTGATGGGTGAGGAAATGGTAGTAAAAGCTCTCCTATTGAAAAGGATGAGTGGGCACTCATATGTGATGGTGTATGGGTGGTGAAGGTGTATGATGGTTTATGTGAGTTTTAGACTTATCATGGATATGGATATGTGGAAGACTAAGTGACAATGAGAGATCATATGATGAGGCAAGTTCATGGTAGAAAAAAATTTAGAAGAAGAGAGTGGGCGTATGATGGTTTAGGATGATGGCATGAGAATATTCCCTATTAAAGGAAAAGAGGGGGGGTTCATGTTCATGGTAGAAAAATCTCCCTTGTTATAAAATTGAGATAGGCACCATGTATTTCAAGCCATAGTGAGTGGGTGATGTGAGTGAATTAATTGTGAATGGCGAATGTATGAGTAATTAGGAGACCTAGTATATGGTGGATATGACCTTAAACATGGCACCTATTTGCTAGGTTTTAACCATATTACTTTATTAAGGCACCAAAAAAAGTGGTTTTCACCATTAGATGAATTATATCTTGACTATTTTATTTTTGTTTTTTTTGTATTTTTCTGGATTTTTTGATTTTTTCGATTTTTCTAGATTTTTTGATTTTTTTCTTTTTCTTGATTTTTGGATTTTCTCAAGTGAAGATTTTTTTCAGATGTATCCTCCAATGGTCTTCCTTCCATGTTTTCCAATTGATATTATCCTAATCTTTACTTTTCAGTAATAATGTAAGGACTTGTTGTCATTTCATGTCACCCTTTGATAACCCATCATTGATAATTGATCTCAGAGATCCCCATGGATCATATTGCATGTTTCCTCCTTAAAGTTTCCTAAGATTGACTAAGTCCCATTTTTTTTGGTTTTCAAGTTGTCTCTTTCTTGCTTACCTTGCATGCTTTCTCCATCACTCTTTCTACTTCTCTTCACTTTTTCTTCTATGTTTCAGGTGTTGTCCTTCACCCTTACCCTTTAGCCTTTATTGATCTCTCTCCTCTTCCATCCTTTTGCCTCCTTCATATCCTTTATCTATTTTCACTAAGCTTTTTCATTTCAACCTTCGACCTTCCCCTTTAACATCTTCTCTCCCTTCATCAATCATTGTTTGATGGTCTGATGCCTGATCCCTAAAGGTCTGATGTATCACTTGTATTATTTCCTTTTCACCCTTCTCCTTGTTACCAATTTTTCTCTAAATCTCAAATGGTGGAGTTAATTTAAATACTACTATACTTTAAAGTGAAAATACAATTATTTCTAAATATGCTTAAGTGTTGTTTCTCACTTTATTTTATTTCATCAAGTGACAGTTATGCAGGAGGTTTGAGAAATTCAGTTTCTAAGTATCATTCATGTTTTTGCATAAATCAAATGGAATACAAAATTGAGTATATGAATGATAAAGAAGAATGTTGTCATTTATTTCATGAAGTGGTGCATTTTTTACATAAGTCATTTGATTGTGAGAATACAAATGCTAGTACAATATTTCATTTTAATGCTTTTCTTTTAAAATGGAAATGAAAGAACAAATTAAACGTCCACACAAGTCAGGGTTTTATCCATTTCCATTTATAACAGGAAAGGAAATAGAAAGCAGATAACATTAGACACATCCTTCATTTCCTGAGTTGGTCTTCAGTTGGTCTCTCGAAGTTGGTTCCTTTTTGTTTCCGCTCCCGAATGCTTCCACTCCCGAATGTACCTGCAAGAGTTTGAGAGGGGTGTCAATTAAGAGCTCAGGATATGAATAACACTACATGTCATACTAACAAAGATATATTTAAATCCTTACAGTGCAGAGAAACAACTAATGGAAAGAGAAGAAGCATGAACTGAAAGAGAGTGAAAAAATCATCATTCTTGTTTTTTTTGTGCTAACATTGTTTGTTTCCTTGTGCAGGTATAGGAAAAGCCATGAAGCTATTTACCTTTTGAAGAGCAAGCATGTGGGGAAAAATAGGCTCCCACAAGGGTAGAGCCCGACATGCTCCCCTTATATGTTACAAGAGGGATGAGAAAGGAAGAGGCAATAATCATGCTCTTCTGAGCTTTACAATTGAACAAGTAATTGAACTACCATGCATTTATAACAATGAAATCAACATATGGAAGTGAGAATTGCAAATGAATGATAATTGGACAACTTGTTTAGTTAAAATTATTAATCTATCATGTTTTCTGAAAGGTTTGGTTCTATTGTCATAACATTATTTTTCTATTTTTAAGACTGTTAACTTTAGAGTGTTGTTTCATTTTTTTTGCTTTGGAACAAATATACTCTATCTTTCAACAATGGTAGTGAACAAGCATACATATGCCTCATCAATGGAATACTGATCGATAAAGTAAGAAATTGCATGATTTAGAAAGCAAGTGGAGCAAGTTCACATAATTACCATTTAAGAGATGAAAGGAAGTAGCCAGAACCATAAATGGAGTGTGCATAGGAATTTTAAAAAAATACCCAAATGTGTTTTATCTCTTAGATGTTGTTAATCAGATGGGATGAAAGGAATTCCAAGAAAATACATTAGGTTTCAATTACCCACGTTTAGACTCTTGAAAATAAATGTAGATTTATTATGGTTTCTTGAAATACCCTTGTGAGCATTTATTCTAAAAATACAAATTCTACAATTTCCAGCGGGTACCCATATTGGGTTATGACAAAATATAGAAATGGAAGGATTCTCTGAAGATTTATAGAAAAAACCATAAACAAAATTTTACTCAAATGCAAATTTTTTTCATATAGAGAATACCCACGTCGGTGTTTCTTAATTAAAATACAGATATTTCATTTTCAGGAGATACCCATGTAGGGGTTTTACAACAAAATGGAAAAACACATGATATGCTCTCTTAGATCGACCCCAAAAAAAAAAAAAAATGGAAAATGATAGAAATCTTCTTTGCTACATGAACATGGTGCGACTTGGTAAGGGGTTTGTATTTTTTTATTCAAAATAGCATCATAGTTCCATGTTCAAGCTTTTGAGAGATTTTCATTTATATAAAAACGAATATATATAATGCAGATTTCTTCATAAAATCATTATCAAAAGCATGAACATGGTGCGGCCTGTGTGATGGCCTCCAAGTTTACAAGCATAGAAACATTCATTTTTTTGCAAAAGGTAAATGACAAGAGAAAATTAGAGAAGAATGGAGGAGAAGTCATGGCATGTGAGGCCACGTTATTAACAAAAGAACCAAGAAACAATGAATAAAGAAGTGACAAGTCACAATTACCACAGAATGGAGGAGAGTCTGAAGTTACAAAGCCTTCCCAAGATGCAAGGTCGAACATGGACATCGTGGCACCTTCCTTCCCAGACAAAGCCAAAGTCACCAAAGTCAAAAGATGCAAATGAATTCTTTTTAGGGTTTTCTCTTGTTTTGTCATCTTGACCTAGTTTGAGTTTAGGTTAGTGACTTTGCCATGGAGTGGAGAATTTCCAACTTA